>JAIPRK010000532.1:0-181230 GCA_025469195.1 Chaitophorus viminalis
GTATACAATGATATCTATCATTGCATTCAAATTTAACAAATCCATTGTAATAATGACCTATCCTATAAACGAGGTGCACTCCACCCCCAACTGTACAGCAAAGCGAGGCCCATCCGTTCTTTTTATTATTATTCGCATATAATGTAGGAAAAAAAAACATAATTACTCGAATAATTCCCATGCAGTCGACTGACGACTATACCATAATATTAGAGCAGGTAAAGTATGTGAGTCCGGTGTATTTTACGGATTAAAATAGTCAACACTAAAAGTATACTTTTATGTAAAAATATATACAATGCATATGAGTGTCAGAGTGTGTATAAACCTAACAGCAACGTCTCAGTTGCATTTTTAAATCTACTGTAGAAGTTTGAAAAATTGTTTATTTCTCTATGAGTAAATTTCCATGATCTTATTTTTTTTTTGATTTTTGATTTTTGAGTCAAAAAATCATACGATATACGAGGAGGCAATATGTAAATATGCGTTTGTAATTTGTTTTTCAGCCATACACTAGGTACATAATATATGCGGTTAATATTATATTATTATAGTATTTCCCACGAGATTTCGTGTATGGTTAGCGGTTTATAATATATATGTGTAATATATTATATTGTATAAAACATAGTTAATATTCGAATATTCCTATAGTTGTTCGGGTTGTTCGTACGCACAACAATTGTTGCCGAAATAAACTTTAGTAATTACCCCAATAGTGTTATTAATTAGAAATATGCTAAACACAATGTAGAACATATAACATGTATATAATAACTGATTAATGCATATTGCAGCTAGTGCATTCAAACTGATTTGCATTATGCGTACACTTATTACTGTACATGTAATGGTTACTTAATTCACAAATTGGTTGTCACAAATAACTGCGTCAAATACGCCTAAATGTTCTTTGTGTTTATACTCGGGTATATGGTGTATCTCAAACATTCTATAGGTACAAGGTACACAAATACAAATAGGTAATATAATAGCCAAAAAAAGGTATACAGCAAAGAAATATATTAACACAGCAGCATAGTAAAGTCTTTACTAACAGCTGCATTTTCCTCCTATTAATATAATACATCAAGCGATTCATATAAAAAAAAAAAAATTGATTTTTCAACTCAACTTACTCAATTAGATTAAAATGTTTACTCTAATCATGAAAAATTTACTTTTATCATATGTTAGCAATAATTAATTAATCGTTGTACAATATGACTTGATAATAACTTTATACTCTTTAGCTATACCAGTGTAGTGTTCAGCTGTATATTCTGTACTGAGCCCATATATGAGGGTGTTTATTATCAATTAATTAATTAATGATATACATATATATATATATATATATATTATTATTATTATTATTATTATTATGGGCATTGTATGATGATACTACAACGCAGCTATCAAAGTTCTGGTGACAAATTTTTTATAACGATTTAACGTCTCCTAAATAAAGGGAATAAAACCAATTTAATAGTGTGAAATAAATGTGTATGTGGGCTGTTAAGACGGGAAAGTTATTTTTTCAAAAATAATACTGAATTCTTCTCTTTCTCCTTCCCTTCCGAACGTGCCATGTCCTCGTATAAGTACACATAATATATATCTATAAATTTATTTGGAAAAACTATTGGTTTTACGACGTTGTGGTTTTTTCTTTTTTTCTTTCGGTTAGAATAAAAAAAAAAAAGAAGAAAATAAGGATTTTAGGACAGGGACGGTCGTCGAAACTTTGATCGAGTAGCTATGCTGTATACTGTATCCGATGTACATATAATATACAGCTGCTTCCATTGCAGGTTGGCAAATGGAAGTGCACGGATCGTTTTATATCTTTCAAATATTTTCGTTATTTTCACCGAAATCCGTGTGCAAGAAAAAAGACGACATTTGAGACAAAACAATTATTAACTCTGTGCAGCGAACATTGCATGTAGTAAAACATAATATATTTTATAAGTAAGTACCTAACAAGGACGACCAATAACTTTTCATTGAGTGGATCGTAAAACAAACATTTTTTTTTCACTCAACCAATGTATTGTTTAAAATAATATTTACTAAAATGATACACATTCTGATTTTTTATTTATACCTGTACAGTGCACACATTTCTTATCAACTACAGTTTATTAATTAGGTAACTATAAGTGATCAGATATATTTTACATGGGTAAATGGGTTACGCATATAGTGCATATTTTGTATTTTGATAAATATTTCTAATAAATAATAAAACATAATAATTCATTTTTATACTGGATTAACGATATGTAAACATTCGTTTTCATAAAACAAAATAAACAAATAATAAAACAAATTTTAAATTTCATGAATAGTTGTATTAAAGTATATTATTATTAAATGTATGCAACACATTTTTATTGGTTTCAATTTTGTAAACATAACTGAAAAAATGATCTACTAAAATGTTTATAACGTGTCTTTTTATTACATCCATCAAGGTTACTGTTTGGTTCTTGCTGTGTATACATTATAAAACATTTACTTGTATGGTAATATGGTATTTCAGCTCTGAAGTATATATTGATATTCGTACTACTTTTATGTGAGACTTGTGCACATTATTTATTATTTATTAGGCACTTTATACACCAGAGCACCTCCCTATATGTTATTGAGATATTACTTCTAACGATATATCGCATAGTTTTCTGTAAGAATTAAATTGACAAGATGGTGAACGATATGGGTACTATTGTTAATAATTATTAATTAGGTACTAGTGAAAATTACTATTTTTAGTAAAAATAAAGCGTTATAACGCTCAAGATTCGACAAATTTTCAAAAAGATATAGATAGGTATGTAACTATCTCAACCAACTCGGTCCACGTGATTCTAGCTTTTAACAATACACGTTTTAGAAAATAATCTGTATGAATTAATATAAATAAAAATCAAGTAGGGACTTGTTGAATATAAAAATGACTGTTTTAAGTAGAAACATGGTCTGAAAATAGTTGAAAATCGATCAATTTTCACGAACAAAAATATTTTCTAAGTCACCTGATTCCATGCAGTTCTAAGTGATAACAACCTAAAAACTTATAACATATAATAGTATGCGAAATGTTTACTTTAACAACATTTGTATTAAAATAATATTGTTGTTGTACAAGTTACTAAATAGGTATAGTTACACGCCATAACTTCATGGTACACCAAACCTTCAATATTATAATATCATCTTATTCGTACGATTAAAACAACAATCATATTGGCAGTCTTGTCGGCTATCGCATTACCGTAAGTTAAAACCGTAAATCGTAATTATGTGTATGCATTTATATTTTGCATTTAAGCCGTTAGATAATTATTCATTTCAAAAATCGTAAATCACAGCGTATATTACTTAACCATGTATAGAAAACAGTAATATAAACATTTAGTGAAAATTTCAAGTATTTGCGGTTTTTCGTTTTTGAATTAGAGCATTTTTTAAAAAAATGTGTTTTGTTGGAACGTGGTTTTGCGTAAAAATTCCTGTTTTTTCGTAACTTTTTTATGGTTTTTCATGACGCTTTTAAAAAGTATTTTTGAAATGTTTAATTTTTGACTAGCCCAAATACCATCTATAATCACTTTCCTTTCAAAAAAAGTGCTGTATAAAGAAATCAAAGTATTTTTACTGGCCCAAAATGTGATGACACACACAAAAAAAAAAGGAGAAATATAAAAAAAAAAACACATCATTGTTACCAATAGATTCCATTTCTCCGTTCAGTATCTAAAAGAAGCGTATGTGGTGTACACAATTTTGAACTGTCAAATTTTCGTATTTTTATAATAATTTTAAGGGATACTATATAAATGTTACCGCAACGGTACTCATCTGATAAGATCTCTAAAGAAGAGTCTTAATATCATGAAATTACAATATTAATAAAGGTTATTGTAACTATAGTTCGTAAAAACGATTGGCTTCTCAACATTTATCATATTATTTCAAATTCAACCTTTAAATGTGAATCAACAACATTGCGACAGACTATCAAATCTTCTGAATCATTAGCATTGCATTAGGTGAATTTGGCCGCAACCGAGATGTTCGAGTACCTACACGTCCTGTATAAAATCGATAATAATGCCATAACATTACATGTATTAGTAGTTGCATTTGTATTAAAACTGAATGTCATACCCAAGTTATTCTTCGACGTGAAAGTTTTTAATTTCACTATGGATAAAATTGAAAACAATACAATATTAACAATTCAAAAGTTTATTAATGTCCGATTTTCTGTTTGAATGTAATAATTGTTGACACCAACGATAAAATTGCGTAACTACATACGCTGCGTATCACGGTTATAACACCGATATATATATATATATATATATAGGTATAGGTACTCGAAATCGCTTTCAACGAAAAAACACTCGATGTAAATTTAAAAAATAATCCCACCTATTTTTCACGCAACTACAATAGAAAAAAACTTTGTCCTCACTTTAATCAAAATTTAAAAACAAAATTTTCTTTTTAAAATTTAAAAGAACGGATAGGCCTCGCTTTGCTGTACAGTTGAGGGTGGAGTGCACCTCATTTATAGGATAGGTCATTATTACAATGGATTTGTTAAATTTGAATGCAATGATAGATATCATTGTATACGAATAACGATTCTGAATGGAGTTAATATGTTTGTCTAAAATGTGTATATAATAATATAGTATTTTATATTTAAATTGAAATATAATGCAATTTCGTAAAAATTTAAATTTCAAACAGTCATAAAATTTTTTCTTTTAAGTCCGGTAGAAATTTTTTTATATATTTTTGAAGATTAGCTTATGGACAACCCAGTGTTAAAATTTTGAACCTTAAGTATAAACAGAAAAAATTTTATGAATTTTCAACTACAAAATTACTTGCAAATGATCGCGATTTTAACATATTTTATACAAATTTGAATTTTATGGGCTTATAAAACGATTTCCGATATTTTTTAGTTACTATTAGTATAACTGGTACACAAATAATCATGGGATTGCATATTGCAGCATTCATATCAATATTATAAACGATGAGGCGATCAATCAATGGTCATCGTTTATAATATTGATATGACCGGCCACTACTCACCTATAATTTTGACCTGGGCAAAGTCCCGGTCTTTTGCATGTTCAAACCGCCTCTGTCCGGAAGACGGAAATGGACGATTGCAAAACCTTTCTCAAACAAGAAAACTTTTCCAACGGACATCGTGCGATTATATGGGTAATATAAAGCACACATATTAAAATGCCTTTCCGTAACTCGTATGCCTCTACCTGCTTATAAGTTATAGTTGTTATGCATAATGTGCACCGACAGCGGTCTGCAATCATAAACGTTTCTCTGTGCGCCATTTTACAATATTCGTAAAAGCCCAATAAGAATTAACATAATATTACAAAGTGAGTGTAGGCAACAAGCTCCGAGAATGGAGAAAAACATTGAATTCACACGATATCAAGGTAGACATACTAGGTATATGTTGTAGTGTTGTACTATGCCTACTATGCGTCCGATACATAAATATTAAAGTTTCGTTGAAAAAAGTAACCTAATAATTTGCGTTTGTCGCATTGTTAAAAAAATAATAATCATCAAGGCTCGGATTTTGTAGCAAAATAAATCGTTAAAAGAACATTAAATGTAGCCAAAATAAAAAACAAAAAACATTTATTAAATTTAATTCTAAAAAAAACCATATTTAAATTACACATAAAATTAAATGTTAAAAAAGGAATTTACGACCAGATATTATTTGGTCAAGTTAATTTCATTAAAACTCATCCTATTGGTCGCTAATACATTTTATACACAAGAAAAGACCTTTCCGCATCAACTGATGTAATTAGTGCTTATTTCATACAAGCGAAATCATTTAAATCATACTGCTGTTCGACATTAATGTTTAGTGCAGTGCCATTGAGTGAATGCTATTGATTTTTGAAGTTCTATCCATCCATTATTATTTGAAAAAACACAATTGCACTTTTCTAAAATCAATATTTCGCTACTTCACCATTAGCTTATCCTTTAACTTGTGTTTTGCTTATAACACTTCTAACACAGTATGTAGCTATATTTTTTGTCAAAGGTTCGCCTAAAAAAAATTAATTATTTTTATGTTATAATTTATTTGCATTGATATTTAATATATTAACCGGTAAACTGAAGTATTTGAACGTGCTAAAAAAAGATGCAGATATAATTCAGATATAGTTTTCTCTTTCCATAAGTAATAATTACAGTTATTAGATTGTTGATAAAACTATAATTTCGGCACAATAATGATAGTTATTTTATCAGTCATCCATTTATTAATAATAATATGATCCGACATAGGCGTGTTTACGGGAGGAGCCGGGTGGGCACTGCCCCCCCCCCCCCGGCAGACTGTGGCTCCAACATGGGTACCCATAGGAAACATTTCAGAGGGGTTTTGCGTAAAAACTCCCGTTTTTCCGTCACTTTTTTTTGTTTTTCTCGATTCTTTTGAAAACTATTAGTAAATGTTTACTTTTGACCTCTATAATGCACCAAGAATATTCATTTTTCCATTGGAAACCACCCCCAAAGTGTGAAATTGAAGCATAATTTCGACTAATTATGCTATACTCAGACAAAAAAAAAAGAACCGGATGGGCCTTGCTCTGCTGTACGTTTGGGAGTGTAGTGCACCTCGTTCTTAGGATAGGTTATTACAACGGATTTGTTAAATTTGAATGCAATGATAGATATCATTGTATACGAATAACGATTCTGAACGGAGTTAATATGTTTGTCTAAAATAGGTATATAATAATGTAGTATTTTATATTTAAATTGAAATATAATGTAATAGTATGCAATTTCGTTCAAAATGTTCAAATTTAGAAAACCACAATCCGCATTGAATCAAAACTGAAAGAAACTTTAAAAATCTTATACTTTGCAGAAAAAATTGGCGTGTACCTATATATTATGATGTAAGAATCAATATTTGATGCAAATGTCTAAATCTGTAACCGAATAAGAAATAAGTTTAAAGACGATGAATAACTTTAAGAAAGCTGAACAAACTTAAAACAAACTTAAAATTCCATTGTTAAAGTTTTTCAAACATTTATATATAGTTAAATAAGACTGTGTAAAAAATACCCACCAAAAGTACTACATGGATATACATATATAATATATAAATAAATGTATACAGAAATGTCTACCAATACGAACAGCCCATGAATAATAAATGTTAAATCAAAGTTGAAACTATCTACTTACAAATCTCACTTGCAGTTACATATTAAATTAAAACAAAATAATATTGTTTTAATATGTATTTTATTGATACAATCACTTAACATGTAAAAGTTTTTATTAGAAATACTAAAAGAAAGCAACGGATTAACATATATGTACATTTTGTTTAGATATAAAATATCTGAAAATTAGTCCTACTAATATTTAAGTATTGATAAATTAACATGTATAAGTGTAATAGAAAATAAAGAAAAGTGCACACGAGAGCATAGTATATTTGATTTGAAATCAATTAAAATAATTTAAAGTGTCCCATTAATCTCAATGACCATTTGCAAGATACCAGTATATTTAATCCTATTAAGTTTTAAATATGTAATGAATAAGGAATAATGAAAACATTAAGTGTATATTATGGTAATAATAATATTATTGAAATAACTATTTTCGATTCAAAATCCTATGATACTAAATCGAAAAAAAACATAAAGGTATGTACACAATTATAATAATAATGTTATAAATTTAAAAAACATAATAAACACCATAATAGAATAACTAATACAATTGAAATAGTCACATAATTAAAGTATTAAAACAAAATTTGTTAAACAATTAATGTTGAGGCAAATTACGGGTAAAAAAAAGTCTGTAACAATATTCTATTTACAATGAAACAAATTAAAATAATAAACAGTAACAGTATTGGTTAATAATAAGAATATAATTTAATATATGATGATATAAGTAATGCAAATACTTGTCTATAGCTGCACACGATAAGCCTACACTTTCAATTACTATACAACATAGCTCTAAACATGCTACCGTATAATATTATTATATTATTATTTGCTGTTCAATTCTAACATGTATATTCGATCCATACGTGAAGTAATTTACAATACTATTAATAAAAAAAATTTTTATAATTAACCGTTCACTAACACATAGATCTCTTTCCTTTAGAGATAAAATAAAATAAATGGTTTCAAAAAAATATCAGGTCTGTAGGTAGGAAATTATTGTATCCAACACACGTAAAGAGCTTTTAATTAACACATTATAGCTGTACCAATAATAACAAGCAACGCCATGATATCAGCATATAATGTACATAACGGAATGTAAACTATTTTTTAATTATTATAAAACACTAGGTTAGAACATTTGTAACAAATTTACTGACATTGAAAAAAGTCTCTACTTTTAAATCTAGGCCCTCAATTTATATGATTTTCAATACATGAATACCATTAACAAGACAACAAAATTGTAAACACACTGTGCAAAAAAAATTGTTACATAATATTTAAATCTCAATTCCCAAAACGTAAGTTTGCAAAAGGAATGAAAATATATACAATATTTACCATACATTTTAATCGTCTTTTCTATGAGAGTAAATTTATAAATTAGGGAATTTAAAAATATATACTGATTCATAAACCAAATTAACGTAAGTCTGGTGTATCATTCACCAACTTTTTAATGCGCAGTAATATTGTCGTGTACCATTGGTCCAATCGTGATATGGAATCATAATCTTTAACAGCTTCAGTAAATCCATCAGCATTTTGTTCTTGAATATGATTCAGTAATACCTATTTAAAAATTAAGAAAAAAAATATTTCAGTTAAAATTGAGATAATTTTATTAAAGTTAAAATAGTTAACATATTCTTAGACAACAATTATAAAAATACAAAATAACTAGTATTTATGAGATAAGTGTATGATAATTTAAGGTAAAATTGACTATTCATAATATAAATATAGGGCAATGATGGTAATGATAGTTCCTTTAGTTCCTTAAGTACACTCACATATTTTTTATGCTGTTTTTCAAACTTTAATTTTTGGGAGATTAATATATATAAAAAGACTTTACTTTTAATACATGGATATTTTATGCATCTTTACAAGTATTATGTGGGATCAAGTTACACATTATATAATACTTGCATAATCTTATAACTATCATAAATGAAAAATGAGAACTTCAATTGTAAGTAAATGATAATAAATTATTGCTTGACAAGAATATAAGTTAAACAATTAGAATTATTAAATATATAATATGTATAACATGTTTACAGTTTAAATAACAAAATAAATTAATATTCACTTTCAAACTTATGAATATGAATTCTGTCTTAAAATATAACTCCATAGATTATTCACCTGCAGTAATTTATATTCTCTACTATCTTGAAATGCTGGATACCGTTCAATATATTGAGTCATTGCCAATTGAGCATTTAAAACATCAACACATAAATGACATAAAGCTGCTCGGAAATAATATTCTTTTGCACTGTACTTCAACAAGGAGCTATCCAATGATGTTCCAGCAACCTATAATTCAGTTTTTAACAATTTATAGAAAATATTATATATTATATAATACTTTACATACCTCTTCGTATATCTGAATGGCTCGGCTATAGTCTTCCAATTGTGCTGCATACTGTGCCACTTTGAGTTTGCATTTGTTTGCTGAACTCTTGCTCTCTTCAGCCATAAAATAATCGGCAGCTTTTTCGTAATTGTTTATGGCACGCTCTAGATCAACAGCTTCAGTCTCATACATTTCAGCTATATTTTGATGTTGCTTGGCAGCCATTGTAAAACGACCCATATCTGTATAAATATCAATAGCTTTTTCCAGGCATACTGCAGCTTCTATAATAAAAATAAGATGAAAAAAATAAATAAAAAGTTGGATGGAATCCAAAATTATTAAAGCCAGTATAGCTATGACTGGTAATGTATTATCAAAATTAATTAAAACCTTGTAAATAGTGCTCACATAAAATATAGTAAATGTACAACTTTAATATGGACTTTAACATATGAAAAGATTTAATTCTATAATATATATTATAATTTTCAGCATTAATAATGGCATTACAAATATTAGGTACATTATATACATTTCATGAGATAAACCAAATATAAGCCATGAAAAAATAATAGTATTGTGTATGTAGTAAACATATAAATATGGTATCATTAATATTTACCATTTGGATCAGTTTTTTTGTAACAATTTGCAGAGTCTACATAATTTGTAGCAGCATCATGTTTACGGCCTGATTTGGAATTAAGCTCAGCAGCCATACAAAATGCTCTACCAGCTTGTGACCATTTTTTTGCCATCTTAAACAAGTTTGCAGCACGTTGATAGCAATCAATAGCATCTTCTACCTTAGAAACGTTTCTACAAAAAACAAATTAAAAATATGATTAGACAATGTATTTGAATTCACAAAAGTTATACAGTAAGTAGTACCCATATGTACTAATGTAGGTATCATTTTTTATTGAAAATTCAAAAAAATTAAATGGTACAATATACTAATTTACAACTATTTTCATTTTTCTACAAATAATTCAAAAAATAACCGACACATTAATATACTAACATATAATATATAAATAAAATCACCAAATACCATAATAATATGCAAAATATACGTTATCTACACAATCAGCTTTCAAGAAGATCCCAAATAATGATAAGGTAACAGCTAAATAACAGTAATGAATTTCTATAATATACTAGCTCAGAATTTTTTTAAAATATTACCTTTATAACCATAAAGGTTGAATTCAAAAAATACTTCTCTTAGTGGGTATTTACATCATTAAAAAAACTAATGACCAAATCCATACTCATTGCTTCAGTTTACTATTTTTCAGTTTAATACCACAAATAGTTTTTAAAACTAAATTTTTTTTTTTTAATGTACATATTATTATTACCTAATTCATTAACAATAAGTTATAATTTGTAATTTTGTTATTTATTATAAATTTTATATCATTTATATTAAATTATACAAATCAGATATAAATATATAATTATTAAAACCATTAAATAAATAACATAATGAACCATAAATCTTGTTTTTATGACGTGTTATGAATCATAACTTATGATTTGTATATATATTTTGATAAGATAAGAACCTCAATACGAGCATTCCATACTTGACAAAAAATGTAGATTATAAAAGTGATATGTGCCTAATTGAGATGTACAATATTTTTAATACTGATAATACTAATATATTAAAATAATAATAATTAATGTACAATTTTATAGTATGCCAATTGCTAATATTTCAAAAGCAATAGTCATCAAATAATTATTAATTGAAAAAATTCCAAAGACTCAACAATTTAAGTTGAACATTTAACATTGTCAACTTAATATTTCACAACCTAACCAGTAAATACCTACCAATAACTATATTATACTGTAAAGCATAGATTAATATATTATATAAGTAATTAACTTATTGCAACTGCTTTAAAAACAAAGTTATTATATAACTAATTGCATTTAAATCTAGTTTGTTATATTAACTTTAGAAGCCAACTCTTATTAAAATGTTTGCTATTAAATCTTTATCCATATCTTTATCAATCATTTATAATATTATATTAAACATATAGAACTATACTTGTTTATGGGGTTTACTAAAGATAAAATTTTAATGTTTAAAAAAAATAAAAATAGAATAATTTTTAAACTAAATTGAACAGTGTTATGAATTTATGTTATTTTTAATAGATCAGCTGTTTAATATGAAGGTTATAGATTGTAAATAATATAAAGGTAAACTTTTCAATTAACAAAAATAAAAAGTGAAAGTGTATGACTTACACCAATTTGATACTAACAGCATGTATACATAAATATTTTAATAAGATTAGTATGTAATCATAAGTTGAAATATTATTATGTCAATAAGCCAAAAATGACCAAATCAATCAAGATGATTTATTGTACAACATAATTCCTAATTATAATTAAAAATACTACTCCCAAGACCAAGAGTAAGTTTTATGAATCATAAATACAAAACAATTATATCATGGATCAAAAGATATAAATAAATAATGAGTATCAATTTTTAAACTGTTCTATATGCAAGTGTTTGATAAATAGTTCAAATGAAAACCAAAGATCTTTCAGTTCTCAAACGGTGTAATCTGTTGAGAAAATGGAAGCCAAAGTCCTATGTTTCAATATTCACGAGTGGAAATCCATTGGCGGCTAAATAAAACATGCACATAATACACTTGGTTTCCACAGTGCTGGGCAAATAGAAATTCAAAACGGCTTAAACAGAATTTTATTATGATTCGCGAGTAGGTACTAGCCACTAAATAGGTGACCTGAACACAGGGGATTAGACCCGCATATCTATTTACGTATATATAAATCGTAAAATTATTTCGGGGTCTATTTGATATGCCAATGATGAATACATTATTCCAAACCCAACAATTTTTTTATCTAATAACATCAATAATAACGACGTTGCGCAGGTCTACGACCAACGGGATTTCGGTGATCGTAAAGTCACGGAATAGATGAATGTTGTAATCTATTCTGCGTGCTGCTGATCGGACCAAAGAGAAGTCAAGGGAAACCACGAGAGGGAAACTGTCACGAGGGGGTCTAATTCTTTTCCATAATCGAGCAAATGGCAGCCGCGTGGTTCCCCGAAATCGGTTTCGACCGGGAAACACCAACCCTTCCGACCCCGCCCGCCAGCCCAGTGGTTGGAAACTGACGGCGCACGGCAGTTGTAGCTTTCGGCCTTGTCGCTCACTCACCCGAACAACGACGAAAAGAATCCCTTGGACGAGTTGAGTTTCTTGTCCGCTTCAGACAGCAGAGCCATCGCTTTCTCTTCATTGGTAGACATCGCGTCGTTGGTGGGAACGGGAACGTTGACGACGGAAAAAAAAAACCGTACACACGCACGTACGATGGAAAAATTCGTTCACAAGTGTATAGGTGCGAGCTATTTACTTGACGTTTCGCTTGCCGCGGAACAGTGAACGCCAATCAATTCGATAGGCGACTGGTAAACGACGATAATAAATAATAGAATAATAATAATAATAATAATATTTAGTAATAATAATAATAATAATGATACATTCGCGGAGCACACCACTATTCGAAAATATTGATAAAATGATTATATTGCAACGTCACGAGAGAGCGCTGCCACTGATATGACACAGCACGCCGCGGCGTTGCCGGCTTCACGGAACGTCTGGGTGTACGGCAACGTCGCTGTTCGTCCGCTTGTTATCGGCCTGGGATCGCGGTTATCACTTTATCAGTCGGAGTCTCGGAGAAGCGCGCATCGCTACAACAACGTCCGTGGATCGCGACGAGCCCTTCGCGCCAACATCTTTCTGGCATTATCTTTTTTTTTTTCCGAATTAATTTTTGAATTCCTTAAGATTTATAACAAAGGATAAAATATGCTGATTATTCGTAGTAGACATTTATATTATTTGGAAGTAACTACAGTTTCTAATTTCTACTGGATTTGAATAAGAAAGAAATAAAAAGAATAAAAAAAAAAATATATATTAATAACTATAATAAAATTATATATTTATTAAATATAGAAACATAGTAATTCACACTGATACTCAAATGGATAAAGACCTGACAATAATTCTTTATCTACATGTTCTCTATGTATATTTTCTGGTTCTAATTTGAAAAAAAAAACAGTTTAGAAAAATTATTAAATAATCGTAATTAATATTTTTATTTAAATTGTTTTATATATCATAACTCAATATTAAATTACTTTCTATTCTAGAATATTTCAATTTATCTAATACGAGTTTATCTTTTTTTACTTAACATATTGTTTGAACATCTTGAGTAATAAAATATATCATATTTTACTTATAAAAAATACATTTTTTAAATCAAAATATAAAGTTATTTTAATTAATAATATTTGGGCATATTATTCTTTATTAATCATTATAAATCATAGAATAGTATTTTAATATCAAAGTCTATTTATTATTTTAAGTATTACGAATAATAACTTCATTAAAAATCAAATAGGTGGTAAAAAAGAATGAAGCTGATTTATAATTAATGTAGTCTAGTTGAGTAATTACAATATACAGTATTGTCCCAATCGTGCATTATAACAATAACCAAAAGCATTGTGTGCGCAGGGCTTAAAGTGAACACAATCTGTAGGAGGACTCAAATACTAGACATTTTGAACGTTCCCTTCAATTTTTTATAGAGGATGTACCGTACACCATTTATGCGCACCCACTCGAAATTTTGTTTTCTTAATTAAAGCTGAGTTTTTGATAAAGTAATATTACAAATTTCAAAAATGTAATTTCTAAATTATCCTTAAACTTATTATTTAAACAGTATATGAGGAATTTAGAGCCCAGTAGTGGCATTCGTTCCATGTATTAATAGTGTCGCAGTCACGACCACTTTTGATTGGGATGGGTGGTTAAATATTAAATTGTCCACAAAAATTTGTTTTATACAGTTTTAAGTTAAAAAGACAAAATTAAGAAAGAAGAAACAGTCCAATTATTTCCATGACTTATACTAGTTAGTACGTAATATCATTAATCAATGTTTTAACAAATTATATAAGTACCTATGATAAATTATGAGGTGGAATTGAATTATCGCGACACGTTTCAAAAATACTTGGTGCACCACTGTATTTATTGCATATAAATTAATTAAAAGAAAATATCAAATAAGAACAGAACAATATTCGTATTTTCTTGCACAAGAATAATATTTTCGAATTTGGTGATGTATAATTTCTTACACTCGTGTAGAGTAAATTACACTATAAAATCATTTGGAATTCGCATAATACATTTTCCTAGCGATAGTTACTAAGAACACGGTGTACACTAGTGTAGACAAGTGGAAAACGCTATTACACAACAATATAAATAATACAAATTTATTTGTGATGGTAGATTTTGACAAGTAACAATATTATCTTCTTTTGAGGATTGAGTTTCGAAAATTATGATTTTTTTTTTAACAGACGTAGGAAAGTAAAAATGATTGCTTTAATGATGAGCGATTTAGAGAATACTAAAATAAATGGTTAAAGAGGACGCTTATTTGGGATTGTCAGAGAATAGGGTGACTGAGTCCACGTGCGTTCCCCCACTTTAATCCCCCCCCCGTGGACCTTGATACTTGCACTCTTGTCATTTTGAAAACCTAACTTAATTGCGTTTGTTTCTTGTAATGAGGGCTTTTGAAGTTAATTTCTTTGAATTTTTTCTTTTTGGTAGAGTATAAACACATTTATAATTCTACTAGCTGAATTACCCGGCTTCGCACGGAACAGTCTTGGCTGAGCATAGTTTTTAATAGAATATGTATAAATAAATATGTTTGGTCAACTTTAATTTTCTTCTGAACAAATTTCTTCCCCGTACCTTCAGTAATTTTTACCCGCGGTTCTAGATCCCGGTTCGGGAATTTTATTTTTCATACTTATATTATTAGTCAATTTTATTTATTCTTCTGGCAATTTTCAGTCAAATCGGTTCAGCCGTTTTTGAGTTATAAATAGTGGAATTAATCCGACTTTCTTATCTATAAATATATTATATAGATCGTTGCCAGGGCATAGTCCTTAAAGGAATAATACTACATTACATTTTATAGAGTCTAGCTATGTTTGGTTAGATTAAAGGTACCTTAACTATACTTTGATGTAATTTTAAATGATTTCGCTCGGAACATTTCTTGGCCGATGCAAACATGTCTCTATAATATAAAACGAAACAACCAATTATTTTTCATACCTGTAGCTTCAGCGGTTAATTTTAAGGTACCTTAACTTTGGTGTAATTTTATAGTTTCTTTTTTTCATTACTGGTTACCAAATACCAAAGTAATATTTTTGTATATTAGTTATTTGATTGTTATATTGGTTATCATAGTGACTCGAAATATGTACTGTTCATTGGATAAATCAACATAAATAAATAAATAAATCATAAATCAACATTAAATATTACCTTAGTAACTAATGAATAAAAAAAATTACGTCTGACCCAGAGCCCAAACGGTCATCATCCCTAAAAAATGCGATTTTTAAAAAATCCGTTCTTATTGCACGGTGAAAATATGAAAAGAACTCAAGAACCTATATTACAAATTTCAAGTCCGTACGTTGAGTAGTTTTTGAGATACAGCGATCAGCGACACAATGGTATTTAGATTTTACATATATAGATTTATTTTTGAACATTAAATTTGTCTTCGATTGGTTTTAGATTGATATTTGTAGATTCTGAACGGAGTGATCTCCACATGGTTAAATTTTCAAAGTATTTTGATATATTTTGACTTATTTATAGACAATTTAAATTTTTGATTTTTATGAACATTTTTTTTTAAACATCTATAAAATTTACTTAGCTGACCGAAAACTCTTGAAAATTTAATACAAGGTTAAGAGTAAGTTAAAATAATCGTAACTAAAAAATATCTTAGATCGTTTTACTCAATTTATTTCTTATAAGCCCATAAGCTCAAATTTGTATAAAATGTGTCAAAATCACGATAATTTGCAAGTCATCTTGTAGTTGAAAATTTATAAAATTTTTTCTGTCAATAACTAAGGTTCAACATTTTAACACTAGGTTATCCATAAGCTACTCTTCAAAAAACTTTAAAAAAATTTCTACCGGAACGACTTAGAGGAAAAATTTTTAAGACTATTGGAAGTTTATATTTTTCCGAAATTGCATAAAATAGCGATTTGTTTTCAAACGATTTAAAATATTTGTTATAATTCAAAAAGAATAAGTCGCAGAAACTTGAAATTTTTACCATCAGTTAAAATTGGCATTTCCTTTATGTCATATTTTTTTTTCAAAATATTGTATTAAATTTTAAGCCACTTATAAGTTATAGACATTTAAAATATTCGAATTTTTACATTTTTTTTTTTTTTATAATCGGTTATAAAAAAAATTTGGCTTGGACAAAATACTTGAAAATTTAATAGATGAATCCACACAAATATTTTTTATTGTCATTCAAAAATCATCAAAACCCTTGGGCACAATTTTTTTTTTATAAGTGTTTGAACAGTGAATATTGACATAAAATTACATGTAAAATATAATATAATACATATAATTTTCTAGGCAGACAAATCATATCGGTTTTTGAAATTTGCTCTAACCCAAAAACAAAAAATCACAAATAATTGAAATTTTCACCAAACCTATATATAGGCTTTTTCTATACAAGGTTAAATTTTCAACGTATTTTTATTTTTTTTTTTTTTGACTTATTTATAGACAATATAAAATTTTCGACTTTTGTAAGTTTTTTTTTTTGAAGTATCTATAAAATTTATTTAGCGGTCCAAAAATTCTTGAAAATGTAATACAATGTTTATTATAAGTTTAACTTAGCTTAACTGAAAAATATCGAAGATCGTTTTACTCGAATTTTGTTTATAAGCCCATAAAGTTCAAATTTGTATACTTTTTTGTGCATACTAATTTGTATATTTAATATAAAATACTATATTATTATATACCCATTTTTTTTATCTTTGGAAGTGATTTGATAGTAAAATTATATAGGTAATAAATAATAATCATGTCCGATGCATAGACCTAAAAACTAAAATTAGTTAATAGGTCTATGGTCCGATGCCTAAAGTGGGTCGGCTATTCCATGGTCATCATCATTGAAAGAAATATTCCATGGCCAATGTTACTCATCTTATTCATTTACTATTATTGAAATGTTTCATTTTTCATTTTAGTAAAACAGAATTGTAACCAATTTTGCTCGTGAATTATAATTAATAAATTTTAAAAACATTTTATTTGTCTTTAAATCTTATTACACATTTGAATAGTGAAATAGTGTTTAATTCATTTAATTAATAGTTTAACAGTGAATGACCGTAATCGAGAAACTGACTCAGATCGAAATGAATTACTATAGGAATGACAAACGCATATAACGATGCACGAAGCTACATCATTTTTACTAAGGTCAGTGCTTAAAACTTTTCATTATGAGCCCCTAAGTGCATATAGTGCGATCTTGGAAAGTGTATCGGTCAGTGGAGTGGTGATAGGAGTTATTATTCGCGTTTAGGCGATATGGTTGAAATTGGTTTCAACTTATTTTACAGTTACTCTAAAATGTACAATAAATAAAAAATAAAATTTGCAAGGTCATGTATATCAGTTTATATTTTATAAAAATACATGATATATATATTTATAATATTATGATATTTAGAACTAAATTTCATGATAAAATTTGTTATTAATTTTTAATCGGAAAATTCATATACCAATAAAAATGTAAATATTTTGAAAGCTATAAAATATTTGTAAATTGATTATAACATATTATTATAAGAATATTTAATATATACTTATAAATACCCAATAAATGTTTCGCATTGTAGTCACAATTAAAATAGCAATAAAATTAAAAATAATGGGTTCAAATATCGTATAACAATTACATTATTTTGGAGTTTTTTACAAAATGACATTCTCATAAACAAGTACAAATCTAAGACTTGAAAGATTTGAGTGATTTTTTGGCTATTTTTTAGTGCATTTAAGTATTACATCGATACGTCGTATTTTCGTAGACGTTCCTCGTAGTCGGGTTCCGCGTTACGAGCGTATTATCTCACATTCGCATGTTTTTCAATACGCGTGAGTACGATATGCGGCCGTCTCGCCGTCCAGATCCGATAATTCGGTGGCTGCGACGACGTGGAATCATATACGCGTTCCGTTTTTAAGACTTTCAACCAGGGACTAAGACCTTAATGATTTTTACGGTTCCGGTTAGGGTTCAGGTTTTTAATATATTTTATTATGGGTTTAGGTTAATTTCGGGATTTCATAAAATTCAAAATTTAGGTTCCGGTTAATACCGGTTTCTAACCTTTATTTTTGTTTTTTTTTTCATACAAAAAATGTTAATATATGATGCATGTAGTAACTTACCTATATTGCACTCATTTAAGTACTATAAAGGTTATATTGTAACCCGATCCGAAGGGCATAATTCACTGTTTATATTTTTCGGAAGGGTATAGCTTAAGATTGTAATGTACAACTCAAATTAGGGAGGTGTCTATTTTTCAGAAAAAAATATGGATTATAATCACTTAATTATTGATAGGTATATATTATATAATGTAGTAAGTATACTAGTACCTATATACTGTTCAGTAATTTAAACTAAATGAACTTAATATTTTAACTAATATCATATTTAAATTATTACTTTTCACTCTTCAGTACTCACGAATAGGGATTTTTTAAATTGTTCAAGCCAAATCTTTAGTTAGAACCACGGTTATAATCGTTATAACCGTGGTTAGAACCAATACAATATTGTTACAATTAAACATTACCTATTATGAAATAAACACATTTCATCATAAGTTTAAATAACAAAATGAACTGTTTATTCCTAATATTTATATTATAAAATAATATTGAACATTTGAATAGGTATATTACATAAACATATATAGATGTAGACTGATAGTTAAGAGAAAGTTCTGCAACTTGGAAGATAAAGATAACATATACTTACGAGTCAATTGTGTATGTACATTTCAAAAACCAAGTGTCATATTTGTAAAAGTAAAAATAATTTAAATTTGTTCATGGAAATTATTATCCGTTATCGACGCTATCATAATTATATATTATTACATTAATATTACATAATAATATTAATATAATTTATAATAATATACATAGGTTTTTACGTTCGTGTAATTCATATTATTAACGGTATCGATAAGACCATTGTCGTCGACCGACTAACGAGACGATCGCCGACATACGGGCGACGCAGCCGAAAATAACATTACCTGCGCGGTACTATATTATGGTAATATAGAAAATATATTTCTTGTTTCCAAACAATAAATTATTTTTAG
This sequence comes from Chaitophorus viminalis, assembly GCA_025469195.1. NCBI lineage: Eukaryota > Metazoa > Arthropoda > Insecta > Hemiptera > Aphididae > Chaitophorus > Chaitophorus viminalis. The sequence goes on from JAIPRK010000532.1 coordinate 20,081, forward strand.
TTTAAATGATTTTGCTTATAATTTAAAGAGTAATCATTTATGTATACTTGAATGCTTCACATTTAAAAACAGAAAAAACCCTAAAAAACCGGTATTTTTTTAATTTTGTATAAGGGTTTGGTTAGGATCTTTTAAAAATGTAAAATATCAATTAAGGTTTTTTTTTGTTTCTTTAATTTACACAACGTTATAGGTTCCGTAACCGGTTCTTTTCGGTTCGGTCTCAGTCCCTGCAGTTTCAACTACGCTATACGATTAAAAATAATAATCCAAATAAAATAACTATGTGTTCCGAATTTTTTATTTAATATCAATTTTGGCAATTTTCTAATTGGCATCAAAAAAAAAAAAAAAACAAATTCTTAAAATAAATTAAATAATACATTTAATAATTTATTAATTTAAATTTATTTTTCATTTAATATTTTCTCAAACGAGTATTACAAAGTTTTAGTGTTTATTTCCTTGTATTTTAAGTTATAATCACCCCTTATTCTTAATTATTTCACCATCATGTTTATAATTTACTGATATATGTTTTTTATTTTGAAATTTTAGATTAATCAAATTATATGAATAAGTTTCATATGGATTGACGGTATGTGCCAGTGACGTGACGGGTTGGTGCATAAATTGTATTGTGTAGCGTATAAGTATCCTGCGAGTAGGTAAGTACACTTAATTTAAATATTATGGTTACATAGGTGTGTGTGAATAGAATTGCAGAGTGATTGGGAGTGCAATATTGATGGAAGAGACAAGGAATTAATAGGGGATACTTATTGGTGAATTTAGAGGGGGAATAAGGTATATGTATAGGTAGGAAAATTTGGTAGGATCAAGGGGTTTATAGGGCTTATGTAGGTCGAATAAAAGTTGACTGTAGAGGTGGTGAGCAGTTATGGAGCAGAGTTAAGTAAATTTCGGGCGATGAGATTGAGGGGGCTAGATCTCAGGTCAGGAGTTTTGGGAACTGTGTGGGATTGTGAAAGGGAAGCTGTGCCAGGAATATGGATAAATATTTTTATGGGCCGTGGAAGTGGTTGTTGAGGGGGCTTCGGAGGAAGGCATTAAAAGGGATATCGTATGAAGCCGGTAGACGAAAGAATGATGGGGGGAGTGGGCAAGCTGTTAGTTGGGGGCCGTCGCAGGACGAGGAGGGCAGTCGGGGGGAAGATATCATAGGGGTGGGATGTTGTGAGGACTGTTTTAGGTGCGGGGTGTAATAGGGGCTATTGTAGTGAGTGGGATGTCCAGGGAGCTGTTGTAGGAGGCAGGGTGTTGCAGTGGGTGTTTTTTTTATAGGGGAAAGCTGTTGTAGGGTGTTGGGGGGCTGTTATATAGGGAAAGCTATAGTAGGGGCTGGATTTCGAAGGGTAAGAACAACCAAAATCCCCGATATCCAGCATCCTGCCTCCTACAGCAGCCCCCACTACATCCCATCCCCTACAACAGCCCATCCTGCCTCCTACAACAGCCCCCCACGGCCTCCCTCCCTTACAACAGCCCCCCCCTCCCCACAAAACCCTATGACAGCCCCCACGACATCCCTCCCCCTACAACAACCCCCCTCCCCACAAAACCCTATGACAGCCCCCACGACATCCCTCCCCCTACAACAGCCCCTTCCCTACAACACCCTATGACAGCCCCCACAATATCCTGCCCCCTACATCCCTCCTCCTATAACAGCCCCCCAAAACCTAAGACAGCCCCCACAACACTCTACACGATATCCTGCCCTCTACAGCAGCCCCCACTACGTCCCTCCTCCTATAACAGCCACCCAAAACCTACGACAGCCCCCCACGACATCCCTCCTCCTACAACAGCCCTTTCCCCACGACACCCTATGACAGCCCCCACAATATCCTGCCACCTACATCCCTCCTATAACAGCCCCCCAAAACCTAAGACAGCCCCCACAACACCCTACACGATATCCTGCCCCCTACAGCATCCCCCACTACATCCCTCCTCCTATAACAGCCCCCCAATACCTCCGACATCCCTCCCCCTACAACAGCCTCTTCCCCACAACACCCTACGACAGCCCCCACGATATCTTGCCCCCCTACAGCAGCCCCCAGTACATCCCTCCTCCTATAACAACCCACAAAACCTACGACAGCCCCCACGACATCCCTCCTCCTACATCAGCCCATCCCACCACTTACTACAGCCCCCAAACACCCTACGACAGCCCCCAAGACATCCTGTCCCTACAACAGCCCCACTCTACAACCCCTATGATAGCCATCTTCCTCCTAACAAGCAGCCCCCTACCCAAGCCTGCTACCCTAAACTAACACCCTGCCTTCTACAGCAGACACCACGACACCCTACCACTTCTGTAGCAGCCCACTACCCAAGCCTTCTGCTGCTCTAGCCTACCCCTGTCCAACCATTATTCATCACCACTAACCCTCTCCCACAAACAACCTTCACACTCTTCTCTACTGTCCTCTCACGGTATCCCATTTACCGCCTTCCACCGAAGCCCCCTCCACAACCACTTCCATAGTCCATAAAAATACCTTCGCATACCTAGCACAGCTTCACTTCACGGTCCCACACAGTTCCCAAAACCTCACCCCTGACCCAAGATCTAGCCCCCTCAAACTAAGCGCCCAAAATCTACTTATCTCTTCTGCTTAACTTCACAACAACTCCGAAGCCCACATTTATTCGATCCTAACAAATTTTCCTACCTCTATATATCCCTATATTCTCCCTCTTAATTTACCAAAAACTATCCCCTATTAATTCCCTGTCCTTCCCATCAATAATTCACTCCCACTCACTCACCAATTCTATCCACCCACCTCAATGTAATCATAAAATTTAAATTAATTGTACTAACCTATTCGCAGGTCACTTATTGACGCCACACCATACAACATATGCACTCAAACGGCACCAACCAGTCACATCACATCACTGGCTAATATTTATATCCAAATCAGATTTGTTATTACAATTTAACTAAAATTTCAAAATAAAAAAAAAAAAAAAATCAATAAATTATAAACATGATGGTGAAATATTAAGAGTGTGTGATTATAAGGCAAAATACGACAAAATATACATAAAAACTTTATAAAATACACATGAAAAAATATTTAATGATTAAAAACTAATTAATAAATTATTAAATGTATTATATAATTTATTTTATGAATAAGTTTTTTTTCTAATGCCAATTAGAAAATTGCCTAAAATTGATAATTAAAAATAGGTCGGAACTACTTATTGTTTTATTCGGATAATTATTTTTTATCGTATAGAGTAGTGCAAGTCTTAAAAACGAAAATCATATGTAATTCCACGTCATCGCAGCCACCGAAATATCGGATCCGGACGGGTAACGTGCATTGTCGGATCGTTTTAGCGGCACGCGAGACGACCGCATATCGTACTCACGCGTATTGAAAAACACGCGAATGTGAGATAATACGTTCGTAACGCGGAACCCCCGAAAGGGTCTCTGGAACCTTGCCTTTTGCTCGCTAGATCCGTCGTACAGTGTTATCCATCGCTTCTGCGGAACGTCGTCCAGACTACGCGGAACGTTTACGAATATATGACGTATCGATGTAATACTTAAATGCACTAAAAACAATCGATTGATTCTCTACAAAATAGCCAAAAACTCCTTCAAAAACAAAATCTTTCAAATTTTAAACTGAGTAAAATAAGATATGTATTGGATACAATATAGAAATCTAATACTTTTCTGAAAGAAATTTTCTTTGAGAAAGATCATTTTTTGAAAATTTTTTAAAAAATATAAATGTAAACGGTAATATTCTTATTGAATTACTATTTTAACTGTCATATAACAACGCAAAACATTTACTGAGTACTTATATATTATATATTCTTATAAGAATATTTTATAAATATTTTAAAATTTAAAAAATGATTACAAACTTTATCATGAATTTAGTTCTAACTAGTTATTACTATAAATATATATCATTAATTTTATAAAATATAAATTGATACACCCAACCTCTTTGAAATAAAATCGTTTTTTCGAAGACAATTTTACCTATATTAGTTAAATTTGTAGAATTTTATTTTTTGTTAATTAAACCAAACGTCAAGAACGCAAATTTTAATAAATTATGTTTCAATTATATTACAAAATAGTTACATAATTATTAAAGTGTATAATGAATAAAAATCCATCAATATTACCTCACAAAAAAAGCTGGAGATTATTCCATGATTTAAAAAATTATGTAAAATAAAAAATAATAGTGATATTTTTGAAGTATATTTTGTTCCTCATAAAATGAAAATAATTTTGTTTTTTGCCCAAAAAGATGAACTTTGTATTAAAATTCTGGCTCTATTGATTATTTTATTTTTAAAATTACAATTATTTTATACCGGTATTTTGGCGTGGTGAACATTTATGAATAATGATACACACTGTATAATTTTTTACCCACCTCAGCTCTTTCGTTAAGATGCAAGGAAATATTCTAACATTGCAAATTTTATTTTTATTGATATTGTTCATTCTATAGTAACTGTAAAATAAGTCGGAACCAATTTCATTCATAGCGCTTATATGCGTAAGTACTAAAAACCCTTTCACCATTCCACTACCGGTACATTTTCCAATATCACAATATAATATGCACTTACTCTGATCTTAGTAAAAAGTTTTAAGCACTGACCTTAGTAAAAACTGTGTAGCTGCGTCCGTAGGCATATGCGTTTGTCACTCCTATATAGTTCGGTTAATTATGAATCGGCTTCTCGATTATGGCATATTCACTGTTAAACTATTAATTAAATAAATTAAACACTGTTTCGCTATTCAAATGTGCAATGAGAATAAAACGCAAATAAATATTTTTCGAAAACTATTAACTACAATTCACGAGCAAAATTCTGTTTTACTAAAATTAAAAATTAAACATTTCGATAATGGTAAATGAATAACTTGAGTTGGCCATGGAATATTAATTCTTTCAACGGTGATAGACATGGAATAGCCGACGCGCTTTAGGAGTCGAACACATATGATTATTACCTATATAGTCTTACTATCAAATCACTTTCAAAGAGATAAAAAATATGAATTGAAATAAATTATAACAATAGGATATCGAGGAGCCACCGTGGCACGATTAAAAATTACGTCGTCCAGTGACCCGATCGTTATTTTATGACGGTGATTTGCGCATACGCTATACAAAATTCTAAATCGCAATAATACTCATTACAAAAAAAAAAATGCACTACTACTATTATAATATAATTACTGCCTTTGTAGCACAGTGGCAGATTATTATGAATAATGAAATTTTTACTTTTCAATTTTATGTCCTATAAAATATACTTCGATTAGTTTTATTACATGATTTAAAGTCACATTAAAAATAGCCTTTAAAATTTCAGATTCCTAGTGAAACAAAAAAATCTATCGGTATACCAAACTTAAAATTTTTTTGAAAGCAATTATCGTCTAATCGGGGAGGTCATCTTTTGAATGTCTTAATAGTTTATTCAAACCAACATTATTGGGAAATTTGGTTCTAATACTTTAATATCATGTACATATTTTTATAAGTATAAACTGATCCACTCGAACTTTCCACAGAATTTTTTTTTTTTTAAGCAATGGTTAACACAACAACGTTAAGAAACAAATATCAGTAAATTATTTTTAAATAATACCTATTTAAAATAAGTTACATAAAAAGCCATAAAATTAACAAATATGCATCATAATTATCAACATATCCGGAAATAATTATTCTATAAATTAAATAAAAGTAAAATACAAAATATAAGTGATACTTTTGATGTATTTGTTTATTTTTGTTACATGAAAGGTTAGATAATTAATTGTGTAAACTGTACATTGAAAATCCCTGTGAATCAGCCAAAAAATATGCAAATTGTATTGAAATTCGAGAACTATTTAAACCTAACTTTTTTTAGAAAATACATGATAAAACAATGCTAAAAAATTTACGCATTAGTCGATATGCAGACTGGATAGATGAAGTAACATTAAAGTGTACATAACAATAATCAAAACAATGAATAATTGAATATTGGAGGGTAAAATAAAAATTAACCAATTTTGTATACGATATTTGAAATACGAAATTATTATGTGGTGTGTATTACAACGTTTTACTATAATATTATTGCACTCGCATTAATAATTTTTTCTATCGTATGGATTTATGTAACTGAAAATTACACACCAGCTGTTTAAAAATGAGCAAAAATAGAAAAAAAAAGAATATTCCTGCTGTAAAACTAATTAAAATATTTTTTTACAAATAAATTACGTTTGATCGATAATTTATTGTAAATTTTATTTCTATAATATTACACGTATTTTATACCCGGTACAGTGGCGTAGTGAACAATTATGAACAATGACATACACTACATACATTTTACATTTAAACCTTATACCATGTATAATTACCATTATACATTTTATTTATTGTAGGTATATTTTATAGTAACTGGAAAATAAATCGTAATGAATGTCATCTATGACGGCTATAACACTCACCACTCCACTCACTGGTACACTTTCCAATATCGCATAATAATATGCATCTAGGGGTTCTTACTAAAAAGTTGTAAGCACTAACCTTATTAGTAAAAACGATGTCGCTACGGGCGTTAGGTATATCATATTGTGTTTGTTTCAATCTGAATCAACTTCTTGATTACGGCAGTTTACTAATAAACTATTAATCAAATAAATTAAACACTGGTTCATTATTCATGTGTACTATAAGAATAAAAAACAAATAAAATATGTTTTCAAAAATTATTTATTAAAATGTACGAGCAAAATCTATAAGAATTTGGTTTTATTAAAATAAAACATTTCATTAACATCGAATGAGTAGGACGAGTAACATTGGCCATGGAGGCCATTTCAACGGCGATGACCATAGAGTTACCGACGCGCTTTAGGAATCGTACCCACGTCTAACGTGTACATTGACGAACGGCGAATGTTAAAATTTTTATAACTACGTAAGTATATACAAGTTGAAATTAGTGTATAAAAAAAAAATCCACTAAAAGTTTAGAAGTTAAGAAAACACATTAGACGTATTGGAAATAATTCTGTCGGTTATGCGTGATAATATCTATTCTCCGGAAAATCAAAAATATAAAATATAAAATTTATTTAGCTATCCGAAAATTTTTGAAAATTTAATACTAGATTTATTATAAGTTATACTAAATTTAACTAAAAATTATCGGAGATTGTTTCTCTCAAATTTTTTTTAAAAGTCCATGAATTTAAAATTTGTATTAAATATGTTAAAATCGCAATAATTTGCAAGTTATTTTGTAGTTGAAAATTCATAAAATTTTTTCTGTCCATAACTAAGGTTCAAAATGTTAACACTAGGTTTTCCATAAGCTAATCTTCAAGAATATATAAAAAAATTTTTACTGGATTTAAAAGAAAAATTTTATGACTGTTTGAAATTTAAATTTTTACGAAATTGCATTATAATTCAATTTAAATATAAAATACTATATTATTATACATGCATTTTAGATAAACATATTAACCCCGTTCATAATCGTTATTCGTATACAATGATATCTATCATTGAATTCAAATTTAACAAATTTATTGTAATAATGACCTATCCTATAAACGAGGTGCACCCCACTCCCAACTGTACAGCAAAGCGAGGCTCATCCGTTCTTTTTTTATGTTAAAAATGGTTAAAATTTCATTAATATTTTTTTCTTGTATAATATCGCCTGTTCATCTGTAACAAGTTGTATTTGTACCACTTAATCCTAAAATTAGTTTCTGCTTTAGTAACAATATTTAAATTTATTCCAGTTTCAAGATGGGTTTTGGATATATGTCATATGTGTTATATTCAGTGTTGTTAAAATTCCTTTTATTTAGGAATCCGTTTAATTCCTTGTTCATTTAATATTAAAAGGAACACGTTCAATTCCTCGTTCCTATAAGAAAGGAACTCGTTCTTTTTTCGTTCCTCTAAAAAAGTATCTGGTTCTTAGTTACCTTAGTTTACAATATTTACATCAATATCTACTTGATAAAATTATTTTATTATTCTAAATATTTTAATTTTAAGCACAATTGTCCATTAATATGTAAAAAATATTATTTTAAATATATAGTCAGTATAAATTAATACGAGCTCTATAAATAGATAAAAAAAAAATATTTACGTTCCTATTCCTAAAAATAAGGAATCAATTCATGTACTTCTTGCTTTAAAAAATAATGGAATTAATTAATTCATTTGTTCCTCAAAAAAGGAATCAATTCCAGGAATCGTTCCTTTAGGAATGCGTTCCTTAACAATACTCAGTGCTCGAATTGAGAGGGGACGCAGGGGGACGGAGTACCCCAACTAATTATTCAGAAACTTCAGTGTACCCCTACTTTTATTTTTAAGGGGAACGCACGGGACACTGAATCATGCCATCATTCTGAATTTTTATCAAATTGCACGTTTGTTATTATATTTTATTTTATAAGTTAAAAATATAGTTTAAAAATAATATTTTGAGTAATTTTTTTTAGATACTGAACGGAGTGATGAAATATATTAGTTTTACAATGTTGTGTTTTTTTTTTTTTATGTTTGTCAACATGTTTTGGGGCAGTAAAAATACTTCAATTTCATCAAACAGCAACTTTTCTGATAGGAAAGTGAATTTAAATGGTACTTGGGCAAGTCAAAAATAAAAATTTTTCAAAAATGTCGAAAAACTAATAAAATAAATTACAAAATACGGCAATTTTTACGCAAAACCACTTTTTGCCAAAATACATATTTTTAAAATTATCTAACTTAAAAACTTAATACCGCAAATACTTGAAATTTTTACCAATTGTTTAAATTGACGTTTTCTATACATGGTTAAGTTTTCAATGTATTTTGACATTTTTTGGACCTACTCATAAACAATTTCATTTCTCAATTTTTCTAAGTTTTTTTTTTTTTTTAAATATCGTTAAAAAAATTTTGGCTGGTTAAAAACTCTTGAAAATTTAATGCAAAGTTTATTATAAGCTATTATTATCACAATTAAAATAAATTGAAAACCGTTCCACACAATTTTTTTATAAGCCCATAAAGTCCAAATTTGTATGAAATATGTCAAAATCACGATAATTTGCAAGTTATTTTGTAGTTAAAAATCGATAAAATGTTTTCTGTTGATACTTGAAAATGTTTACACAAGTTTATTCAAATATCTATAAAAATAATTTTACTGGATTTTAAAGGAAAATTTTTATGACCATTTGCAATTTAATTTTTTACGAAATTGCATAAAATAACGTTTTATCCTCAAACAATTTTAAATATTTGTTATTTTTCAAAGAGTATTAGTCGCAGAAACTCGAAAATTTTACCAGTTGTGTAGATTGGCATTTTCTTTTGGTCATTATTTTTAAAAAATAATATACTAATTTTTAAGTAACTTATAGGCAATTTAATTGTTTGATTTTTTTTCCTTTTTTTTTTGATAATTGTTGATAAAAAAAATTTGGCTCAGATAAAATATTGGAAATTTTAATTGAAGAATTTGATTTTCATAAATATTCGTTATATGATTTAAAGAGGGTGATTGAGGGGTGTGGGGGCGTAATCTCCACGGCTTGGTAACGTTTAACAAGTGATGGGGATGCTCCTTTTTTAAAACCTAATAGAGTCCCCCTACTTTAATTTTTCCAAGTCGAGTACTGACAACACTGGTTGGATTATCCAACACGGCAACACATAAAGCAGCATAAAAACACCTATCCAACTTGGATAGATGTTTTTATGCTGTTTATTATTGTTATAAATAATATATTGATTAAATATGCGTGATAAACAGATACAATGTATTTCTCATACATGTATATGAGTGATTATAAATTACTGAATGTGATAAAATGATAAAATTATGGAATACAAATACCGGAACCTATTCTAGAACGAGTTTCGATAAAATTTTATCATTTATCGAATGCGATAAAATGTCTCACATAAACCACGATTTAAGATATAATGGTTACCCAATGAGCTATATGATAAAGTGACCGCTGAATTGACTCTGTGATGGCCAACCAACATCTAGCACTCGTGTGGATTTATTCGTAATAATTGACCACCGTGACATTCTATTATCATGGAATTAATAAATATTATCATCGTTATCATTATTAATTGCTCTGTTTTATGAGAGCGCTAGATGTTAGTTGGCACCCATGTCAGCTGATTTACAGAGTCAAACTCGCAGTCACATCCACAATGCATGTAACATGGCTCGTTGGGTAATCATCAAGTCTTAAATCGTGTTAATAACAATAAGTTTTAATCGTTATCACAATTTTGAAAAATGATAGTGCCAAAAAGATGCTGCTCGTGGATCGCGCCACGTTCTCGTCATGCACCGCGTTATCAGTGGTTATCACGTCGCGCGGCCAGCGACATTGCGACATCACAGACATGAGCCGATGTTGTCCCGTGCCCGTGTACGCCGTCTCCGGGTTTTCCAATAGTCGTTGACCACTGCCGTCCGTCACAGTGCCGTTGCTCACTTGTCACTTCACGCTTTTGAACCAGGTCTCGGCCATTCGACAGCCATGAGCAGCAAAGTGGAAAAGCAGGACGTGTTGCAGGCCGTGGTGGTGGCCAGTTTTTTCCACAAGAACTTCTGGCCTGCCGCGGGCAAGGACGACTCGTGCCTGGTGCCGCTAGTCAACAAACCGTTGCTCTACTACACGCTGGACCTGCTCGAGTCATCCGGCATCGTGGACGTGGTTTTGTTCTGTTCCAGCTGCAGCGCGGACCGCATCAAGGCGTTCGTCCGCGACACCAGCTTCCATCGGCTGAACGTGGTCTACACCAGTTCGGACACTTGCCGTTCGTTCGGTGATGTGCTCAGGCACCTGGACGCCTGCGCTCTGATCAGGAACGATTTCGTACTGCTCTGGGGCAATGTGATTGGCAAACTGCCTCTGTTGCCGCTGGTTAAGCGGTTCAAAGACCTGCGGCAAAAGGACAAGGGAGCAGTGATGACACTCATCTGTCAACAAGGTGACTCGGACTCTGGCCAGACGCTGGTGCTGGGCTCCAGCTCTCGCAGAGTACTGTTCCACAACAAAAGCCGAGGTAAAATCAATCTACCCTTGGAGTTGGTGCTCAATGAAACAGTAGAAATCAGACGTGACCTCCTCGAGACCAACATCGCCATTTGTTCTACAGCCGTCCCTCCATTGTTTGCTGACAATTTTGATTTTCAGACCAAAGACGACTTTGTTAAAGGGCTGCTGATAAACGAGGAAATTCTGAACAGCACGCTCTATGTACATGTAGTCGACAAAGGGTATGTTAATGAAGTCTATGACTGGCCATCATATCAAAAAGCCAGCCATGACATTTTACATCGGTGGAGTTATCCTCAAGTTCCTGAGATCATCGATAAATACAGTCTGCGATACGGTAATGTTTACTTTGGAGAAAATTTAAAGTTGGCCTTAACTTGTGATGTAAGTAATGATACAGTTATAGGATCAGACTCTATATTTGGTAGTAACACTAGAATACTTAAAAGTGTCATAGGTAAAAATTGTATTATTGGTAATAACATCATTATAGAAAGCTCTTACCTATTCGATGGTGTCATTGTCAAGGATAATTCTATCATACGGTTTTCAGTTATCAGTGAAAATTGCATGATCAATGAAAATAGTAGAATCACAGACAGTTGTATTCTTGGCAGTAATGTTGTAATTGAATCGACCACAGAGTTAAAACAAAAACGGTTATTTAATACCAACTTCAATAACAAAATGATTAAATTGAGTTCTCAAGCATATGTGTATGATGCTGAGAATGATTCAGATTCAGATGACGAACAAGAAACTTGTGGCTTGAGATACCGCAAAAAGTCTAGTTCGAGCTACAGTTGTTCTTCGTCAGATAACGACGATACGGTATCAATCGTTGCATCTATCCCTGATGACACATGCATGTTCTACTCAGAAGTTGTGGACTCGTTGATCAGAGGATTTGAAGATCGTGTGCACTGCGATAATCTTATTCTAGAAATTAATTCATCACGATATGCATATAACATAAATTATAGAGAAGCAAATTTCCAAGTTATACGAGCTATGTTGACGTTGAATAGTAAAGCTGAGCTGGAAGCTTTGAACCAGATTAAGTATTACGCACAACTGCAATCTCAACTCGATTACTTTTTGCCAGTACTGAGAAATTACATTAAAAATACAGACTCGTGTGAAGACTGTTTGTCAGCAATTGAAGATGTTGCCAAGGCTGAAGATATGCTCAACACAGTGGTGGTTAAGGTAATTCATCACTTGTACGATGTGAACATATTGAGCGAAGAATCAATTTTAAAATGGCATGGAAAAGTTGATGATGGTCCATTTTCAAAGAGTATAAGAGATAAAACAAGCAAACTAGTGGAATGGTTAAAAGATGCGGAAGAAGAAACAGATTCTGATGATGAAGATAGTTCATAATATTTGTAAAATAAATAATTAAAGTGTTGACCACAATTTATAATATATATGTATACATATAATATATAATATATAATTGTAAAAAAAAAAAATATATTTATCTTATTATTTGTTCCTAACACAAGAACTCGTTATAGTATACATTTTAAGTAGTAAGATAAAATAAAAATAATTCATTATACATTTTCAAAAACAAATATATATATTTACATAACATAAATCTAATATGGCTTAGTAACAAAAATACATTTTTCATATCATTCTAAAACTAAATAAAAAAAAAATGCAATATTGATAAAAAAAAAAAAAAATCAACAATGCACAGCCATTAAATCAATTAACCATAGATATCTGTTATTAAATATAATATTAGAGTACAGAAAAAAAAAATGTATGTGCATAATGTGTCTTGGTAACATAAGAGACTTATAAATTATGCTCTTTACGTTTGAGTCCAAAATACAAAAATACAGTTATTTATGATAATTCGAAATAAAAATAAAATACCTTAAAAACATCTTAAAAATACGTGGTACATAAATAACGTGATCATAGAGTTAAAATAATTATAGTCTTTTGTAAAAGGGGATATGGTGAAGGAGTGGATCAGAGAAAAATTGTATGCCGGTGATCATTCGAACACATGAGACATAACATACATAACCAAAATTCCAGCCAATATCAATGTAAATTGCTTTATTGATTCTCTCGGGTTCTCTTCGAGTAGAAGTTCAGGCAGTACAGTAACTAAAGATATGTGAAGGAAACCACCAGCTGTAAATGGCATAATCCAAGATGTCTTTGCCTCTGAAACATAAAATAAAATATTTTACATCATTAAATAATGCTTGTTTTTTTCCTTAAAAAATTTCAATGTGCATTGAATCAATTGATCTAACCACTAAGTGCATTTAACAGTTAATGTTGATAAATTACTTTCATAAAATGCTTAATTATACAGATTATATAAGTACATAGTTATCTGACAAATAATAAAATAAAAGTGTCAAAAAATGATTGAAAATCATTTTAATTTATAATTAAATACAAACAAATAACATTAACATTAAATTATAATATGAACGTTTCATAATAATAAATGGATACTATTGACAATACCACATATTAATAAGTTCTAAAAATTTGAATATCAACCAACAGAATTATTTTGTATATAGTAATCATTAATTAAGTAATTAATTATTATCATGAAAGAAAAAAAACATATCTTCTGAAGAAAGTAGTAGGTAAACAGTTTATAATTAGTGTCATAAATCTGAATTCTTTTATGTGTTCTTTGTCTTATACCACTCTATTTTGGCACGTTTCCTTTGCAGATAATTAGTACTTATACGTTCAGATTGCTTTGTAGAAAAGTTACTTTATCGAAATATAATAAGTACACATAAACAGAATGCTTCAAATTTGTAATGGTATAATGAAAATTCAGTGTAATTATAAAAATAAATTAGCTTACCCACGTCACCAGTAACTCCACTACAATAAATGGCTGTTAGAGCTCCAAATATGCCAGCAGAAGCTGTATATACTTGAGCGCATGCAGCTTGCCAACGATTGAACCCAGACTTCAAAAGAATTGCAAAATCACCAACTTCATGTGGAATTTCATGAACTGAAAATCAATAATAAATTAAACACAAACTGATAAACAAATAAATGATTATGTGCATTACCTAATATTGCCAACGTAGTAAACAACCCAACTCTTGGGGATATGAGAAAACTTCCTCCCAATGCCAAACCATGAGTGAAATTGTCAATGCAATTGGCAAGCAAATTTAAATAGCCACTTATCTAGAACAATAAAATACTTATAAGTTATAATACGGAATTTGATTGTGAAAAATATAACAAGTATAACTCACTTGTATGTGGTTTTTTGCTTTATTCAACACACCATTATTGCATTTAGTTTCTTTTCCTACATCTTTAAGGTTATTATTAATCATGTTTGAGTCCGAGGACACCATCTTGTCAATGGTTTCATTTGTTTCTTCGTCTGATAATGAAAACAGTTTCTCAACTATAATGAATACCAATAATCCAGCTAAGACCCACCAACCGTCCCGAATCCAATTCCCATACCTATCTTTAAAAATAAACAAACAATAATTAAATAAGTTAGTAGTAATAACATACCTATATTGTGAGATTTACCCTTAGATGAGATCCATACTTCTGGCAGAACATGTAAAAATACATCACCCAACATACCACCAACCGAGAAACTCAATAGAAGACGTAAATGTTTACTTCCAGCTAAAAACAAAAAATCAATATTATTAAAAACTCTATACATCAACACACTACATGGTCTTACAAATAGTTAACATCGCAAATCTGCATTCAATTTAAGTAATTTTATGTTGTTAATTTTAATACCAGAGTAAACTTGGTCAGTTATTTAATCGGTATCATCAAACTTAAAGGGAAAAACATTATCTGTGTCTTCTCGTGGGTTCTTTAATAATAATAAAAAGAAACCTAATTAATTTTTAAATTAAAAATATTGAAAATGATTAAAAATCTCTAAATAATACTTTAAACGTAAACAATAGCAATAACAAATACTAATAACTAATAATATTCATATACAGTTAAGTTAATTAATATCCTTATGGTCTGTATAAAAAACAAATTTGAACATTTATACTTAGGTATTTTCATAATAAAAATTGTCATATATATTATTTAAACAGTAACAGCTGTAGTATATTGAATTTTCTTATTACTATTCAATATTTATGTCAAAATTAGAACATTTTGAATATTATATAGTTATGAAGTACAGCAACCGAAGCAAGCCAGACATTTATGGACAGCACACAAATATCTTGTTATTATATTAATCTTGTAATATACATTATTTTATCCTGACAATATTATGGAGACAAAGGAAGTATAAATATTAAACTACAATTGAATAAATATTATTTTTAAAAATATTAAAAAAAAAAAAAAAACAACACTAGATTCTAAGCATTATTTATCAGTAATTAATTCATAAAAAAAGTTTACAAGAAAAAATTCACAGAATAGATTACAAATGAAATTCATGAACAAGTGTCTTAATTTAAACTAGTAGTTGATTTTACTATTTATCAATATCGTATAATAACATAATTAATCAGTACTACTACTTATATAAGGTACCAATCAAACAGATTTTATAATAGTACATGCAGCCTCAGCTGTATTACAATTTTTAGTTCAATGACAATTAGTTTATCCTACATTTTAATTGTATGGTTAAATGCACATAGTATTAGCTAATCATTGTTCATCTATGTTACTGTCACAACCAATAAATTAAATTCCTTTCATAATAATTTCTATAAGCTAAAGACTAATAAGCAATAACTAATTAAACAATATAATCAACCAAAGTAAAAATGTATCTTGAATGTAGTATTTATTAAAATTAATAAAAAATTAAATGATCTTAATCTTTATACAGGATGTATTTAAACGAAAGTGTATCTAATTGTAAACATGGTCTAATCATTAGACATGCGAACTGCCAATCATCTTCAAGGCCAACTAAAGGGTCTTGAACATTTATGCTATATTTCTTTGTTGAGCTGTAATGTTTGATTGTACCTTAGAATCAATATCAAGCTGATTGTAGGCAATCAATACAAATAAAAAAATTGAAATTGTTTATAAAATAAACTGGTTGGGCATTTAAAAGGTCTTAAAATTACGAATCATGGTTTATTTTAGATCATAAACAAACCAACTGTATTAATGTAATACATTTTAAAAACCATGAATTCAGCAAGACTTATTTTACAAAGTTTAGCATAGATAATTATAATAATAGAAAAATAACCAACTTATCCTGTGGATAATCAAATCATTTAATATTATTATGAATTTTTATGTACCTACATCGGCTAAATATATTAAATCTATATCTAAATATAACTAATTAAATAGGATTTATCAAAATGTATTCAGCACACAAATGTGCACTGATAATATGATTACCTACAATAATTCAACTTCTGTTACATAAACACTTATTATTTTCATATTTTTAAATAATGATATACTAATATTGATATTTACAGTATGATTATCTGAAATGTCTTATTTGTATTATTATTGTACACATGTTATCATGAGCTGGCTGTACCAATTGTTCAAATAAGTAATTACAAAATATTCAATAGGTTAATGAATTAAATACATCATTATCTAATCAAAACTTATGACATTACTATTACTATATAGGAGCTGAAAGAACCATATTAACACAATGTAATATATTTTTACAATAATGAATATTTTCATTTACTTTATTCAAATATATAGTTGGACATGAATACTCACGTCCAGTTTTTAAACTTATAGAGTCGTCCACTGGCAAGACAAGAAGTGGAAATAGCCCACTGAGGCCTACAATGATAGACCCAATCACGGACATAAAGACTGGTTGATACTGGGTTGAGAAGAGCATCGTAGCAGCTGTATCCATAATATTCAAATAACAATCGCCGAATAAGCCGTGACCAAAAAGTGTTGAGTTTTGGACGTCATACACGACAGGAGCTGTGTTAATTTGATATGCACTCATTTTGTAAGTAGAGACTTAACTAACTGCAGTATGTGTAATTTTGAACACCTAAAAAAGATGTGAACGAGAAACGCAGCGTCTTTGTCGGCGTGCACGTCCAAGACTGCTATGAATGTTTCTGACACCGCACAGCAATCTCAACGACAGCAAATAGGTTGTCGAGTTTTTGTTTTTTTATCTGCTCACTTCACCTGTTTCGATGGGGGAAAAAAATAAAAAATGAAAACAATAATTACCTAATAACCAATAACAACAAGAGCAGAAGCAAAACGCTAATCTGATACGCAAATAAATAGTTCATCATCGTCCGTCCCTCCCTCTACACTCTCGTCATCTCGATCACAGCAATTCGTAGCAGTCGCTCTCCAAGTACAATACCGCGCGCTAAGCTGTGTGCTCATCGTCGCTACTACAACTATTTTACACTAGCGTCTTTTCGTCATTAATCCACGCCAGCGCAATGGCTTTGGGACCTCTAGACAGACGACAATCTAACGCCGTTTACCTGTCTGGTGATTGTCGTTTGTCTGCAGCGACATCAGCAATCATGGGACCGCGGCCGACTGTTGGTAGACGCAGGAAGCACGTCCGTCGCAACGGGTTCGCATGACTGGACCCGGTCGACCCTCGAAGGGTATGTGATAGTCGTGAGCCACACGATGACCGGAAGTTTTGATTTTTTGGCGCGGAAACGACGAATTCGTCGCGCGAGTTAAGTTTTAGTTGCGGCGCAATAGTCAAAAACACCGCGACGTATCGTCACGAGGGGACACTACACCGGGTGGGCACACGTCGGGAGGGATAATGTTACGGAGAACCGGACGGACCAACGGATGAGGAGAGTGCGCGACACGAGCGGCGAACAAACAGCAATGAACGGCGAACAAAAACAAACGCGATCGGGCGGCGCGTAATGAATTTCTGCGATTACGAGGAAAACGAGAACGACGGGGACGATGTGCGCGCTACGGCGGTGGCGGTGGCGGTGGCGGTGGCGGAGGGCGCCCGCTCGTGTGTGATAGGGGCCCCAAGGTCAAAGCGCAATCAACGTGAGAAACCGACCGGCGGCGGCGGTGGCGGCGCGACAGGAAATAAATAAACAAAAGCGCGCGCGCGCCATCGGACGGCGGCCGGCGACGGTCTTTTTTCCTTCCTCGTTCGGACGGCACGACCACGGTTGTCCAGCCGCTCCATCTACCGGTATTCGCACGACCTCTTCCCGTCCAATCCTTTCCCGTTCGTCCGTCACCGACGCCGCGCCATAGTCGGGGCTCCCATAGTTTTATACCACTTTTTGTACCCGAAAATTAACTGTTGTTGATTTTTATGTTTCCAATATTTGTTTGATTCTGTTTTGTGACATTTTTGGGGGATAAAATGAAAAAAAATGAAAAAGTCGATCTAAAGTAGACTTAACGACGAATTTAATTCTTATCGCATTTAATAGAAAACGTCTAAATTCCTATATTGCGCGTGTGATGGATGGAGGCAGAAAATCATGGTTTGCAATCCCGTTAATAATATTAAAAGACTAAAAGAGATTTCTCTTTTAATAAACCTTTATATAGACGATTGATGTATTGTACGTACTTTATCCGCTGTTCCGTGTGCCATGGAGACCGGGTTTTGTGTGTTCTTATACAACCTGCTGGACGAAATGTCCACTGATTTTGAAAACTTTTCCGCTTAGGAAAATGTATGTGCATTGTGCATCATGACGAGAACTATGACAAACACACTGCAATAAATTAAGTATAAACCCTTTGATGCGATAGATTGAATCAGAATTTGTTCAAAATACACTGTTGGTTTGGTTCTTAGTTCTTACTCAGTCGCAGTGGCATACAAACGTATTTTAAATGGGGGGGGGGGAGGAGGATTATATTTAAAAAGTATACATATACGTATACAAATTTATAAAATTTTGTTTTATTTCATTTTTTTTATAGAACAATATCTAATCTTCTGGGTTTTCTTCCCAATTCATCAATGACCTCTTCTGGAGTTAAAGGAATAGCACGATATATCGACAACATGGTCAATCCATTCAATCAGTCTTAAATACAATTTCTAGAAATGAAGTTTGGATTATAAATTTTAGAACTTTGAGTAGCAGAAATTTAAACATAAAATAACAGCTGTCCAAATCCAATGACTTGATAATTGAAAAATATAAATATAACCATATAAGTAGTAGACACAGCCGTATGAGTGTACAGGATATAATCGTCACTTCCCAGTAATTTTAAATTAATAATTTTAGTCAGCAATAAAATGGGTTATTTATAGGTATGGAATATAATTTAAAATATTCGTACTTACATCATAAATATTGTTTATCGAAACTCATTGGTAACGATCACACAACAATTCATTTAGGTATCTTTAATTTTTAAAACTTTATTTTTGTCTTTTTTTATAAATACATTATAAAAATAAATTATTTACTATTTTTAAATTGTATTTATTTTTATACAACTTACGAACTGAAGTCAATGGGGAAGGAAGTTTGAACACCTAAAATCCCCTTGTGTACGCCACGATAGAAAAGAGTTCTGGGACTGGGAGGCGTCTGATACTCTGATCAGGTACATAATAATATAATATTATCCACAAATCAAAAAACATTGTATATCCCATACGATATACTTATATATTTTATAGTATTTAAGATTATGCAAGAAAAATATTGGTCGGGTTATTTTAATTTCTAAACTTGTAATGAGTTTTCCTAAATTGTGATAAATAATAATGTTTTCCTCTTTATGTTTGATAATAAGGCAGTTTACATCTAGGCAACAGCATAACTTCTGAACGTTGAACTACTGAAAGTTAATTTGCTGTGTAGTACCTGAAACATTAGTAACACGAAGACAACACATATAGGTGTGGCATCCTCCATAAGATATATAATTATTCAACATTTCTTGAATGTTATGGTGGGGACCAGAGTTGCTCCCACCATAAAATGAGGATACGTTAAGTACTAAGCCGACGACGATTTACTCAAAAAACCTATAGCACTTCAAATTTTCGTCTTCAATTAATCATACTATATATTTTTAACCGTTTATATTTATTACTAGACTTCGTCTAGCTGAGGCTGCGTCTTAGACCCGTTCCTATAGCTGCACCGGGGAGATCGATTGGGATTTTATAACATTATTATTATAATCGTAGCATCCAAATAGGTTCAATTTTTTAGTATGGTTTAAAAAATGTTCGTGGGTTTCACTTATTTATACAGGTGTCAAGTAGGGCATGTTGGTACTAACATTTATTATGAATATTACTATATTCATTATCAATAATTCATTTGGTACCCTATATTTACACGACTTTCCGATTTCGGTACTATCGACTATAGATGTATGCGCGTTGAAAATTTACGACTTCGTTTTTAGTTTCATTTGTACTAAATTGCTTTACTTACAGCTTTTCATTATTAGAAATTGAGTTCGCTATAAAGACTTTAAGAATCTCGAAAGCTTAACACGTTGTGTAGTATTACTAAAATATTTGTGTGACGTGTGTATCCTTCTCTGATAATATTTATTAAATTCCAAAATAAAATATTAGTAATCACTCATCAGTGCGGCATCACCGATAGTGAATTACATAATATTATGCAGAATGTATAATATAAAAAGTTCGTTGGTTAACAGCAGACCTTTCGTTGTCCCAACCAATCGATTTTTTTTTTTTTTTAATCTTTTTCTTGCTCAATTTTACTCAAGTCTACATAACCCATAATGTGGCAGTGCATCCGTAATTTGTTGATTATCATCCACTATACATACTGTTACTTGTTAATTAATGACTAATGCTGACAACATAAATTAATAAAATATGTTGAAATATTGTATTACTAACAAGATTATGTTATTTATTGTTTTGCTGTTTCGGCCATCTTATTCACTGTTAAAAACTCAGAGTTTGCATCGTCGACCCGGGTCACATTAGTTGGCTTTCGACAAAAGTGATAGTATTACTATTTTTATTTTTTTCGTTCACTCGTATAGGTAGTATATAGGATATAGTAGGTACGTCATTATTAATATTTTTATGATTATAACATTTTATAACAATATACTAACATACCACGTATAAGTAATACCATTAATTATAAATATTTATAATCAATGGTAATACATATAATTTTAATAAATGTAATTTATTATTATATCAGTTGTTTATAGTTAATTACTTCAAATATCGATGCATAATTATAGATATTATGGAAAATAACGGCTCTTTCCTTTGTCTGTTATTGTTATTACATTTATTATTATAATTTATAAATTATAAGTATTTACTAAATCGGGAAATATATCAAGTAGCCAATTATTGGAATACTTTGTATAGCTGGTTGATACATATCAAAAATTTCATGAATTTTCTGAAAAAAATGCATATTTTTGCATCAAAAATATGAAAATGCTCATAAAATCACCTGCTTATTGTATCCCCCCCGTGTAAGTGCTTTCTATAAAAAGTTATTACCTATCTATTTTGAGAGTGATGACTGATGCGTACCTATGTTCTATAGAAATTCAGAATCATTTTACGCATTCGGCATACCCTCAATAAAGCTCCAAATAAAATTGATATCAATTATCAAAATATTAGTTTAAATTACTTGAAATGTAAAATATTTTATTCAATTATGTATATACGACTCTACGACATCCACATTATTATTTCTATTATTTTTTTTTAATTGGTCGATTTTTTAGGCAGGATCCTGTAATGCTGTAGTGCTTTGAAGTTGGTTGGACAAATAAAAATTATAATATGAAAAATACTAAGGTACTAAAATAGTTAAATAAATTCCAATATTGTCATCAGAAACAAAATATTGAATCATAATATATTATATTTTTGGGTAATGGGGAGTCGTTCCAACTACACCTTTAGTGAAGTACACCATAGTCATAACCGTCATTATCAAAAGTTTGGCCTACCGGTTACATATAATATTCGTTGATAAAACGTTAACCGTACTTATAACTTTAGCGTTTAATGTACTTAAATTATTCGTAAACCCTCTAATCTGTATCCTGTGCTAACATATTCCATTTTTTTGTTAAGTTTAAACGTTTCATAACTTAAGCTAAGGCTAAATTATGACAGAATATCCAATACAGAATTCTAAACGATAAACTTCTCGAGTAGAATGTATCAAAAAACATCATTGACATCATAGAAATGAAATAATTAAAAATTGTAGACCTACTAACAATAAGCTGTTATACTATATATATAAAATATACAATATGTAATATTAATTTATATGTAATGCCTCTACAACCATTGACTATAAATATTTATCATCAATGCTACAGCGCAATTTTAAAATTAGATTAAGTGTAGACGGTTTAGTATATACAGAGTAGCCCAGTATGTTTTCCTGAGGGAAATATTTTTGTAAATATAATTTTAGTTTCTAATCTTATTATTTTTACTTATTAGTAGCATAACTAGTATTGATTAAATTAATGTATTTATATTTATATATTGTATATATTTTAATCAATGTTAATAGTATAGTCAATAGTCATACTATTTCACGCTGGGCAAATGAAGGGGCCATAAGAAAAATATATTAATAAATTCGTGTTTTCATCCTTTAACCGTCTAGAAATTACTTTTCTATAAAATTATTAAATAGGTAGCCATATCATTTTATGAAAATGTTGTCATACGAACATTTTAAAATTTTAAAGTATCACAGTTGAAAATCCATCTATAATACATATTTATAATATATAATATTACCTATAGCTAATATTTTTGTCTTAGATTTGAAAAGAAGGAATTAATAAAAATACGGTTATTACATTAAATTAGAATGAATTAAATGATTATTATCTACTGCTAGTCACATGAACGAGTTTGATTAATTTTCACTTTTGTGTCTTACTATCTAAGTGA
This sequence comes from Chaitophorus viminalis, assembly GCA_025469195.1. NCBI lineage: Eukaryota > Metazoa > Arthropoda > Insecta > Hemiptera > Aphididae > Chaitophorus > Chaitophorus viminalis. The sequence goes on from JAIPRK010000532.1 coordinate 43,162, forward strand.
CGAATGAATGCCGGTATCGCTTCAATTGTTTAAATGTTAACATTTCACATTGTGTCTTGCTATCAGTTATGTGATAGTGATGAATTAATGTCGGTTTAACTTCTGTGGTTGAAAAGGTAATCTAATTTATACTAATTTTTTACAATAGCCATATTATACCTAACTGTATAATACGCTTTTCTTATTTTCAAAACGTATTAGGCTATCCTGTTTTAAAATATTAGCACAACGATAAAACCGTAGAAAAATAATACTTTATTTTTATTAAAGTGTTTTGATAATCTTTTGAACCCCACTCTTAAAGTTTGTATGGTATCGTAAAATATAATTGCGTGATAAAATATAGTAGGTATTAACTATACACAAACATATGTTTCTAATATAGAGACTATTTACTAAGCAAAGTTATTCACCTGATACCTGAATTCAATATTCGAAGGAAATATTCGAGTTAGCTTTTTTTTCAGCGCTTATAGGTATCTACTAAACTTTACTTGTTGGGCTCTGTACCTCTGTAGTCTGTGATACTCCCGCAGCTAACCTGGGCTTAAAATGGGCTGAATATTTCGAGTATACTTACTACCATTGATGCCACTTGCTACTGTAACACTTTCAGTTCGAACTCTACATAATAGGTTTAAACCATCGCACGTATGACGCATTCGTCGAATAACCGTTGCAAATGCCAAGTATCTACGGTTACTGCAGTGAACAGCAGTAATTATAAATATACCCGAATACTTAAAGTTATTGTCACAGATTTCATTTATATATTATACATATATGCTACGGAAGATAATTCGTGTGCGCTCGTGTTTTAATACATCCTTCCCTCCGTCCAGTCGCGGTACGGTTGCACATACCTTGATAAACCGGTGTTGTTGATTTTTTTTTCTATCACATACCGGTTTTCCAACATCATGTCATCGTCGGCTTACAATAATCGTGTACATAAAATTAAAATAATAGATCCATAATGCAAGTTGCACATGCCAGCACTACTTATGCATCCCATTATCTATATAGTTACGAGTTAGCCGTACGATCAATGCATGTGTGTGTATGTGTGTGTGTGTGTGTGTGTGTGTGTGTGTGTGTGTGTGTGTGTGTGTGTGTGCGTGTGTGTGTGTGTGCGCGCGCGCGCGCGTGCGAGGAAAAATTCAAGCGTAGGACGACGTCGACGCGTAGAGATACACACGCATAATATTATACCACGCTATATTATGGACTACAATACGCATTTACATTTTACAATGTTAACGCAGACTTCGGCCGGATCTCGGTTCAAAAACGAAAAGAAAAAATAATATATACGCGTTTGCATGATAATATACGAATGCATTTTTCACATTTGAAGTTCCAATATCTGCAGTCGCGGTCTTCTAATGATCAAAATTACGTTTCTCGGAACTCTTTTTATTAGTTTAGTTTTATAAGTATATATTTTCATTATGCACGTATGTGCGAGTACAAAGTAGAAATTACAATTATTCCATAAAAACATATGTACCTAATATCGTCACAAACATTAGTTGTAGTTATAGGTTTAAGTAAATAATATTGTAATGGAGCAAACATGATTGAAAACAATAATTAATTAATTTCAATGATTATATTACTGGTGAGATAATTGCAATCACTGTATTTATGTGTACATAATATTTTACGTACGTAATATTTTGCACGACGCTATGTAGTATACATGGTATATATATATATATATATATATATAATAACGACGTAGGTAGCTATATTGTAAGTACATATTTAGTACTGGGTAATATAATATATAATATAATAATTATGTTCATAGGTACGGTATCGAGAGTTAATTTTAATGAACTTATTAGTTATTAATATACTTATTTTATGATGCGGATTGTATACAACGAATAACGATTATTTTTTGACACAAATAAAGAATTTTTTTGTAGTAAAAAAATTATAATAAATTATGAATGAATAATGATTATAACTTTTTTAACTTGCTATAATTTGCTGAGTTATTAAGTTGAGTACCGTCTACTCTTTGTCTAGCAGCGCGCTCACTGCTCATACTAGTATAGTGTTATTCTATTTTTCACTAGAATAAAAATCCAATGTTCATTTCGAAATCGAGAAATGAAAACCGGTTAAACTATTGGTGTAGTATTTGAATATTTGATTTATATATACCTCGAAATAACTATTTCGTGACCATTATTGAAATATAAACACGAAAAATGTATTTATTATATTTTGTTGGCTTATATTTATAAGGTAATCGTGTGGTATTTTACCTATAATCTATTATAAATGTATCACATACAAATGGCGTTAAGTAGAAGAAATCCATATGTATATGTATATTCATTTTTATTCAAGTGTCTTTATTGAAACATTGCAGTATAATATTGCAATTGCAATACATCATATTATTTAGTGTTTATAGTAATCCAAACAAGCATGGGAGAGGCAATTACTATTATTGCTTGTATAATGACATATGAAAGCCAGAACTAAGGGTGAATGTGATGTTAGTGTATATGACAGGAGGGGAGCAAATTTAAGGGCTTAAGAGAAAACGTTTTTAGAAGAAATTTACTATCGGATGTAACCGAGGGATCAAAGATGAGCGAAAAAAAAATAATCTGACGAGAGATAGGGCAGATCAGTCAAAAAAATACATTTTTAAAATCCGAGGAATATATGAGTTTTGTGTATCACATTTATATCTGTCATATAAAATAGATCCCAAGGGAAGTAATAGTCTTCCGCAGAGTTTACAATTAAATAGCGTAACTATATAGGTTTTCCAGATCGTAGTGATTATACTGTAGTTTCGCACAATTACTGCATGGTATCGGATTGCTACAAATTCCAACGTACGTTCTGTATCATCATGCCATGCCAAGTGTTTATACAATGTAATGCACTCCTATTAAACATGATGATGATGCCGAACAAATATATGTATATGCAATATGCATAATACTATATGTACTATATGTATACTCACTGCCCACACTAAACTACAGTAAAATTTCGTAGAATAACATTGTTCCGTGATGCATGATGGACATTAGATTGGTACAACAAACGTATTATTATTGATTCGTCTGTTTGTTGGAGTGTACAACACTATAATAGCTATTTAGCCGACATAGGTAAGATACTATAATCGTATTTAATCTATTATGTGCTATAAACTACTTAAGTAGGTACACAAACTACAGACACAGTTAATGATCTAAGAAAAATTGTATTACAAACAATTTTATATTATATTAAAGTTATCTCATCGAATAAAATATATATAATGATATATTATTATAATTTATGTTAAAAACATAAATTTTATCTATATTACTTTGTAAACATTATTTATAAAGTTAAAATGTTATAAGTATGGTTTATTGTTGGATACTTAATAAACGATGCTAATTGGAATTCATAATTTTGGAGAAAAATAAATAACTGTTATATTTATACAATTGTATGAAAAGAAAAATCGTTTGATAAAGGTGTTAGGTTTACTATCATTTTCTAAATATGTATACGTCAATTTTTTGTCGTTTTTAATTAAATTTATTTAATCGTTTGGTAATGAAACATATTTTAGACGGATATAAGTACTTACGGATTATGAACGCGAAATTATATACAGCGTACTATAACTATATTATAGTAATTCACACATTTTAACGGTGGCGTGAAGTCATTATAAGATTAATAAAAATTGTCGTATATAAAATAATAATTTTTATAACGGAAATAAAAAATTACTATTTACATAATATTTGGGGGGGAAAAGAAAGTTATAACAATTAATTATAAATATGACAATAAGTATAAACAATAAACTGCATACAAAAAAAAAAAAGAGATATAATATAAAAAACAATAAATCAATATAATACAGAAATTATTAGATATACATTAAAAAATGTTACTTAGATCTAAGTGTATGTTGCATGAAAGAAATCTATATTATTTGTGCTATTCATGGCCGACATCGAAATATAAGGAGTCAAAGAGAGGTAGTTTTTTGATATACAGAGTAAATAAAATATGGATTTATAGCTTACATTAAGAAAAATAAGTTTAAAATTTAAATACGTTCTATTAATTTTATTCATTATACTTTATATTTTAATGGAATAACGCGCGTTGTTTATCAGTTTATTCGTCATGAATTATATGTATACATAATAATATTATGTATTATGGACTAACCCAAGATATTCATTTCCAGATTAAAACAAATCATGTCATAAAAATAAATAAATAAATAACTATTCTCTAACTGTAATGAATTAATCATACATAAAATGGTCTATTATTTAAGTATAATTCATAATATGAGTCATGCAGAACCTTTTATTATAATAATTTTAAAAACCGCTAAGTAGACTACAAATCAGAAAATATGTAAGTACAGAAGAAAATAATTATGGCCGATAAACCGTGTAAATTTTCTAGTATATAATTGTAATTAGTATAGCATTTTAATTCAACCACATAGTTTTAGATAGTACAATTTGACCTCATATAATAGGTTCGTTCCGGTACTTGTCTCTATTGTTTGTATTGGTTATTATTGCACTGTTTAAAAGCTAAAATAACCATTATTGATATTTACATATCTCTCGAAATTGAATATTTAATTCTTTGTTATCAAAATAAACTTATGCAGTATTATACATAGTTATTTAAATGCGTAAATGTAAAGAGTAACGAACATTTGTAAATTAATAAATCGCACTAAATTTGTTATATTTTATACTAATTTTCTTTTTAATTAATACTAAAATTGAATAATTGATTATAAACTGTTGGTTACCTATTTATAACCGATAATAATCAATAGGCCCGAAACTCAGTGCGCTAAACAATTTTAAATTACATGCATTCATATACGTTGAAAAACTGAGGAATATACAGTAAAAATTATATTAATATGCAGAAATATGCAAATGTAATAATAGTTTTAAAAATGATTATAATGAATTTAAAGTGGAATGTTGTAAAATGTATTGTTTGAACTTAAAACAATGTAAAAATATATAGGGATTATAAAAATATTAATGAGAAAAAACAGACGAATTCCAAGGTTGCAGTGTGAGACTTTGCATTTCAACAGGTTGTATACAGGAATAGGTAAATGATGATTCTGCTTGATTTTTTAAACTGAAATATATTATATTGACGTTAATCGTCAGAAGTAGGTAAACTCGCTAAAAACCGTCGTAAAAATAAAAATAATAAAATACACCATGGTGTAATAAATAGTGTTGATGGTACACGGTAAAAGCAAGACATATGAAAATGTTCAATCGGTTCATTATGAATTTGAGCCTGCGATATGCGCCCATATTATTTAGTATTAGCAAAATTAAATGTGCTGTAATATTGTCCTGAAGATTGGAGGATTAAAACTCAAGATGAGTTTAGCATTTATTAAAACATTTATAATGCACAGGAATAACTATTTTCAAAGTGACGTGAACTCAAGCGAGGCATTTATAATTATGCGTATTAGCTTATAACTAGAGGCCGAAATTATATTCTTTTAAAATAGCCAAAATAAGATGCTAATATTCTATTAAAAAGTTGAAAATATTCTTCCAATATTCTTTAAAAATCATAATAAAATATGCGAAAAATATGCTTTTTTATTAAAATTTTTTTTGAACTAAAAATATGCATTTACATGCAAAATAAGAAAACACATAATACAAAAAACTGATACAAAAAGATACATAATAAAAAATACTTCATGATAAGAAAAGTTTGATTATTAATAATAATATTTAATGTTGAATTATTTAAAATTTTTAACTAAGAACATTTTTGAAAACAGTTTATAACAATATTTCGTTCTATGTGTTCTGGTATCATATTTGTACGATGGTCGGTTAAAATGTTTCTATATATGCTAAAAGAACATGTCAACTGAAGTCACATGAACATAATGTAAAATTAAGATAATATTTCGAAAATTATGGAATTTTCATGAAATTCTAATATAAATTATCGGTAAATGTTTCAAGTCTCTACGACTCTGATCTATCTATCTATCTATCTATCTATCTATCTATCTATCTATCTATCTATCTATCTATCTATCTATATATATATATATATATATAGAATAACAAAAAAATAACTATGATATCGTTTACTTAATCAAAATCGGATCTCATCGCAGTACCTAACGCTATAGTTATAAAACATTTTGCGACTTTCAGTTAAATCTTATGAAAAATGGTGTATTCAATTTTTGAACCTTAAGTATGTTGAGTTGAAATGAAAGTTTTTAACTAAGACAATTTCGGGGATTTTCGTGATTTTTATCGTTTTGTCAACATTTTGTACTTAAATGCTCATGGGACTTTTTTGTTGTGATTGCACTGAATTTTTTTATTAACCAATAAGTCTATATGTATAAGAAATTTTGAATTTAAATTTCAAGACATTTTATCAAATCAAACTTATTTTATGGTCATTTTACGAAAAACTGCTAAAGTAAAATGGCATTTTCAAATATCCATACATTTCCCTCTGAAATCAGCAAAGTTTGAAATAATATGTTTTTAGATTTATTATAAATGCGAGATTTTCCATAAAGTAATGAAATATGTAAAATTATGCAATATTATTGGAATTGGAGATGATTAAATGTATGACAACATTTGTGGCAAATCATAATTTTATTATAATAATGTATGCATTTTTCTAACGAATGTGTAAATACCTATGCAGCCCTCCTTACAATTATTAATCATCACAAATTGTGATTCAAAGTTCGGAAATTAATAATATAATGTTACAGTTAAGCTATTAATATTACTATAGTTTGTAGTGTAAGTAGATACTTATTATAGTATATAAATACTCACTTAATACTTAATAATAGTATCATTGATTATATTATTATTAATATTAGTAATAGTAATTATTATAATGCTCGATAAAAGATATTTGTTGGAGTTGTGCAGGCGTTCAAAAATGACATGATTCCTAGAATGTCAACAAAAAAATAATAAGCAATGATGTTTCATACACTGTACAGCGTACGTAATAATGTACATAAATGCAAAACCGCAAAGATCGCAAAAGTGCAAAACAAGACAAAAGCAACCAAAAATACTTATTCTGATATCAAAACAATATTAAACAACAAAATGTCGACTTGCTTAAACTAAAAGACAAAATCATCTATGAAATTAATTGTTATGATAAAAATAACTAAAGTAAAAATGAATAAATATATACATTAGCTACATGGACAATGTACCTATTATTATTGTAACGTACAAAATATTTATGAATAAATAAACACTTATTGCGTCTCAGCGCCTATATAATATATAGGTAGTGCTAGATTTAATAATTCAAATAGTAAAGACCGAATATTTGACATCAATAATAACTATTGTTCGGATTTAATCACAATAAACTTTGAGTGGTATGAACACTGTTTCAACACAGACTGTAGTGCGAGCGCGTCATAACTATATGTACCTACAGCTGTAGTATTTTTAGAATACAATCATCGTGCCCAGCTGCTATGGTGAATACTGAAACAAACTTGGTTATAAAATATATAGTATCATCATAATGAATCGATCTAATAAAGGGCTGTCATGTAGGTACAATAAAATGAAAGAATCTCACCATATACATGATTAACTAATATACATTAGATTCATTTATTTTATATTAATCGATTTCACTACACAGTATTGTGTCGCCGCTTATTGGACTAATTTTCGGACCATGCCATTTGTATTTATTAACCGAGTGAGATAATAGAGTGAGAATCAATATATATATATATATATATAAGTTTTATTTTTTAAATTTTTATTAAGATTTCTCTGAGTGTTATTGATGGATGACTTCTTGTTTTATGTCTTCATATTATTATATTTAATACGCATATATACTTATTATAAATACCATTACAGATTGTATACATTCAAATAAATAAATATTAAAACAAAAAAAAAAGTCAAGATTTCAGCTTAGTAAAACAAAGGTATGTATACTAATAACATAATGTATGTGTTAAAAAATATCTATCTAATAATTATTGATAGACATTCATCTTATTTTTAATAATTATTAAATTATCAAATTAACAGGCGTAGTCAGTATAAAAATAGGTGATTTTTTTTCCGTATTATAGTATACACTACATATGCGTGTGAATCGGCACAACCTATTTTGAGTCCTGCAGGTGAACTGACGAATGGGTCAATTAATTGTGAGTTCGAAAAGCAATAAGCATCAACCACTGGTATTATTATCTTTTTTTTTCTTGGTGCATTACACGACCGATTTTGATGTGTATGCACGAGATCAAGTGGTCGAAATATTGAGGCGCTAAAACGAGTCTGGATTTTGTTAAGGTTTCTGTTTAGTGAAAAATAAAACCGACGACGTTTAAACACCATTATATGATAATAATTGATTGATCGGTGTTGGCACATGGAGCTAAAATACCCTTTTTAATGCAATACTGTTTTATACCACGATAACGAACGACTATATAACAGCGATGAATGTGTTGATAATGTACTTACTCCTATTATATTTTACTATTAATTAGGTATACTTTACCGGCTTTGAAACGGTATAGTAGGTCATATTATTATGTTATTGCAGAGTGTAATATATAATATGAAAATATGCGTACCTAAACCGATCCACATTAATCCATGTAAGATTACTTTTTTCTTCGTATTACGCTTGTGGCTTTGCTGTTACTTTGCTGTACACGCCGCCGTTCTATGTGTGTTAAAAGTCTTAGTGGGTGAGCCTGGGTCTTAATTATGATTTACAATATTTTTAACCTGATCAAAAATGAGCATGTATATGCATGTACCTATTTAATATACATAAACATGATTAACGCCGAATAATAAAATCTGCGTTAACAATGTAAGCCATTATTGTATTGTATCGAATGAAATTAATCGCGCATGGGTACAATAACGTAACTATATAATAATATCGTTTGCACGTTTGAACGCGCATAACTTGGCGGATATCGCGGGGCACAATATTTTGACGATGAAATTCCGACCGCTCTTGATTTCCACTACTACTATCTACTATATTGAACAAAGCATCGGTTAATTGCTAGTTATGATTATTGGCTTGTCGCAATTCTTACAGATTTACATAATAAAATACCTAAACAGGTGTCTTCATTGCTGGTGATGGATGGTATAATATACATACTATTGCAACATACAAACTACAGACTTGGCTTGGAAAGGTTCCAAACGTGAAGCAAGTACGTACAACGTCGCACGTCGCTAATTTTTCGTATTGTTATCAACAGACGTCAACCAGATATTCCGAGCGCTGTTGATTATTTGAGTCAACGCAATGTCCGCCAACACACTCGCGTAACGCGTGCACACACTCGTATTTACTCGTTCGTACGTATAGTTGCCACATCACGATCTGCGTTAGGCGCGCTTTGTTCCTGAAAAATGTTAATCGAAATCTTTCTCCTCTTGTATATTATTACATAAATGATGGGTTTTAATCAGTTCATTGTTGTACGTGGCAATTATGCTGAACTGGAACAACTCGGGCTTTTTATGACAAACAGTCGGTAAACGATATAATAATATGTTCTTATTGTGGTTATTACTTTATTACACTGCGTGAGTAAGCTAATAGGTTGATCAGACCACATTACAGTGAGCAATTTAGAATTTGTTTGTCATTACAAATATATTAATACATTTTTTTTTTCAGTGTTGAAAATTATATTTTTCAGTTCAGACTTAAGGTCATTGGTACGTCTGTTTTATTTTGTATTAATAATAAGAAGACCATATAAAACCAAACCTAACGTATTATAATAGTTAGTTTGAAAAAAAAAAGAAAAAAATTGAAATCTTAGAGATTGAACACATCATGGTGATCATATGTAAACATAATTTTCAACGTTGAAAACAAAAAATAGATACAACTAATTTTTTTTTGAGTATAAAACATTAGTTGACAATATTCAATTACTCGTGGGATAGAAAAGGTGATCGCAATAACTAGACAGTTGACCCAACATGTATAATGTGTAGGTATCTACGTGCATTATAATATATTTTGTTCTACGTAATAAATTCACCTAAAAATGCAACACTACAGGAATCTGTCTTTCACCATTATGTCACAAATAGCTCTAAACGAATACATTTTATGTAATTCGATGTACGTATTGATTTAACGTGGTTTTCGAATACATAAATCTTAAAATCATAACGCAAGAATTATTGAATTGGTTCAACAGAGCCATGGTCATTCCAAGAATTAACACAGTACGATTTGCATTGTATTTTTATTAATAATTATTGTTTTGTTCATAATTTATCCTACGATCACCGCACAGCATTGATGCTAAATCAAGTTTATAGAATTATAAACAAAAAATACTAGTAATTTAATTGATGTTTTTGTTATGAACCTTGTACAAATGTAAATAATTCCGGGCATATACAACATTTAATTACAATATAATAGTTTTAATATAATACAGTAAATCGAATCATGTTCCTTATCTACATATAGTAAAGTATTTCTGAGTAGCATTTATAATTTAGATACAACTTAACTATACTTGTGTTATATCAATCATTGTAATTTATTTTGTATATTTTGATCTTGTTAAACTAAATTGCCCATTAGAGTAAGTACGTGTAAAATGTATTGAATAAATAATCTTCAATAACTAACAAATTAAAATAATTTGATAAGAAGGTGTGCACTTGTTTCGAATTATATAGCTTATAATTGTTTTACTTTATTATTATGTAGGTATGATGGTACGAATCAAATACTTCAAAGTTTTATGTACCGTTTTGTATTCATATAAGGCGAATGTTTGTCAGATCCTGTAATAAATGTAATATGCAGTGTGCGATGATGGGTTTTTTATAATAATTATTTATTGTTATTTATTATTTGATCTTTTATTATTATCGACAGCAACGGCCATTAGTTATAATATTATTTATTTTACTTTATGAAACGCATAAATTCGTAAATAGCTTCACGCATTATGATAAGAGAAGTAAAAGTACATCGCTATTCGTATCATGATTACTGATTATCATACATGTATACCTATTATAATATACGTCATACCTGTTAATACATTATTATCGGTTTAATGTTTATACATGCGACGCAATCAGAAATTGTTCGGTTGCCATTAAGGAAGTCAATAATTGCGAAGACTTATCTGAACTCAAAGAACTATTGTAGCCATTTTATGGGTACAATGTGTAAATTAGTTTATACAATCACAATAATATTAACAGGAAAAAAAAAAACATTATTGATAAAACGTTTTCAATGCATTATATTAATAGGATTTTTTTTGAAGTAGGAATACGACGATTTTAACGATTTCATTTCATTTCCGTTTTACAATAATATATTTCTCTTATACAATAGAATAATGTTAAATAGGACTAATAATAGGCATAATATAAGGTGATAATATATTATTTTACCCTATATTCTACTCCCAACATACTTTCACCTTATCAAAATTTTTAGAATTTTTGATTGCATCGTTAGTCATCGTTCAGTCAATAACATTTGAGCAGTATTTGCAAAATAGATTATTTCGTTATTGTTTATAGTATCTGAAACATTTCACTGTTATGCTAGTACACACAATGAATTATTAAATTTTTGGAACGATAAAAAATTTGTATCAAGAGTTGGCCCAATGTTAAATAATTTGGTATAATTAAATTGTTTTTACATTAACACAATGTGAAGTAATGTTAATACATTAGTCATTTGTTGTTTAGGGCACGGAGGTAAAAAAAAAACAAAATATATATTTAAAAATGTTAAATATTCAAAAAAAGGAATACAAATTGAGCTCAAAAATAAATTTAATGTAGAATATGAATAATCAATTTATAATATTTAAAATATGTAGTGGAAAACTGCTTAGTATTTTTACATTATTTGTAAAGTTAAACTTCATATTAATACACGTTTTATAATTTTTGTTAACTTAAAGATATTTTCTTTATATTTTCTGTTTCTAATAACTAAAGATACCTATTTTAAAACAGAGAATAACTTCTTTCGATGTCTTTCAACTTCGTTCAAAAAATATGTACTGTTTCCCTACAATTGACGAAATATGAATTTTACATTTTCGAGTTTACACTTACTATTATATAGATTGGATTTCTAACTTAATCTACTATAAATCGAAATCATATAGAACAATAAGCAACTCTTACAACTTCCGAACCCTAGTTATTACCTATTGGCTATTATATATTACACATTTGAAAATTTCCTTTTCATTCAACACAACCATAATAATAAACTAGGTATTATTCGATGTATAAAAAATAATTTATATTTTATTACAAATTACAGATGTTATTCATCTAGGGAATGGTTAAAAATAATAATGATTATTTTATATAACGTTGCATGGATATTATATCTAAAATATTATAACTAAGCTATTACCTATTGTTAATAATTGGCTGTTATACAGTAATTACAATTTGTTCAGTTAATGAATAGGTATAATAATACCACTTACTTTCAATGGTCATTTCTTGATGAAATCAAATCATATTTGTTATAAACTAATATAAAATATAGTTAAAATATACATCTGAAAGTATCATTTAATTAAAATTAATTAAAAATTTCTTATAAACAAGTATTTCTTCATTACAAAATTAGTCGTTTTAGTAATTTAATTATTTCTGTTTCAGTACAGTTTATTATTTAATTATTATTCTATATTTCAATGTTTTATTTCTTGTAAAATGTAAATCTATAAAAAAGTCTTGTTATAAGTCACTAATAGTAATGAAAGATTCAATCTATTTAATTTATCAAAAGGTTAAAATTAAATTTAAGGATAATTTATTTGCACTGATTATTTCTGTTATTTCTTTATGATATCAAAAAATTATAGTTATAAGTATTATTTTTTAAGAAAAAAGGAATATAAAAACTACATTGCATCAGTCAAGATAGGTACCATATTGTCAAGAAAATATGTATTTAAAAAATGTATAAAATTGACTTGTTTACATGGAAACACAATTCTTTTTTTATTTATTTTACAATGATAATCCTCGGAATTTAGGCTGTTAGTTGACGATAATATTGTTTACTGACATGTTAATATTAATAACAACTGTATTGAATAATAAATAAAACAAAACAGATAATTCAGAGAAAATATGATATCAATTTAACTTTATATCATGCCTGCATATGATAAGTGCTATAAGGCTATAATTTCACATTTCTCTTGCTATTTGGTATTTACCCAGCCAACCAACCAATTTACATTTGTATGATGTATGCAGATTAAGAGACTTTTTTTAAAGTACTAATAAGAAATAATAATAAATAATTAAGTTCAATAATATCGTTTACTTACATGGTTACTTTTACAAGCGATAGTGTGTTATGTTCAATAAACTCTTAACTTGGTAGCTTGGTGGTTTTCAACCTTTTGAATTCACCCTCCCCCTCCTAGAGAAGCGAAACATTTTGTAATGTTTTCTTGAAAATAAAAATGTATACCTAATGTAAAGTACCTATATAATAATACAAACACAATTAATATAATTTGATATAGTGATCAACATGCTTAAAGCTGGATTTTAACATTTCATTAGTTGAAAGCTCAATCAATTCTTCTAAATTCTGTTAATCATCCGTTTTATTTTTACAAAGGGATTAATGACATATCTAGGAACTTCCAACAACATAACAGATAAGCCATGATGCATTGGAGCGTCGTTCAGCATAGTATTTGTATTTTAGTGTTTACATTTCTTTAGTTTTCGGGATAATGTAAGTATAATTTATAATATGCTCATCAACAATCTATGTCCCTAATACTCAAAACTTGATCACTGCCCCTCAGTACCCCTCCAGGGACTAGTGAGGGGGATTTTATACTTGTCATGTGATAGATCATCACTATATAGTACAATAGTATACATCAATATTTAATAGTTTATTTCTGAAAACGTAAGTACAATATAGTTTTACGGTCTATAATAATACATAATATAGATACTCACTGCGGGTGGTATATTTGAACCAATACTGTAATATTTAGAGGTGTAGGCAATAAATGCATTTTTAAACAAAGTTATAAAAAGTTAAGTTCATGGCAAATGGTTAGATATAATAAACAAGTGAGGTATAGCATTTAATCTCCGAGTTAATACGCAGTTGGAACGAGTCTTTTCTTTCGATTTACCGTACAATTCGCGTATTATATTGTTTTTTTACATGTTGGTTGAACGCAGCGAGTGCAATTGATTTACTTTCGAAAATTAGTGATGACTGATGAGTATGAAGAATACTTATAAGTTTATACGTAGTTATTTTAATTCGATTTATTGTGAACCGAGATCAATGAATCGTTCGTTCGTATCCGCCGCTCGTATCGGCGAGTGCCGATTATTAATAGGATTTCACCGGTGCTCGTAACGCGCATTCATCTGTTCATCTATTTTCGGACACCCCCGGTGGTCGCAGTCAATGGGATTCAATTGTTCAATTTCATTTTGTTTCCTGGCCCAACGGCTCCCGAAAATCCTATCAGTGTTTCCGGCACAGGCACATTGATTGGACGGACATAACTACATAGCGCACGTTTCGAACTGCATAATATACATTGTTATAAAATATATATTACGGCCGCGAACAGGACAATCCTTCGCAAGAAGGGCAACATTATTGATTTAGATAACATCATAATATAATATTTTTCGTCGACATGGATTCGTGGCTATCGGTGGACGTAACGACGGCTAACGTTCTGTCCAGGGACAATCGAGGATCCGTCCGCGGAGTGAAAACGGTAAAGATGAAAATGTTTTTAATCCTGCTAATCCGCATGCATATAGGTATACGTATTGTATAATATTATAGTTTCTACGTGTACAGCGCTCGTACATAATTCATCCGTTGTGCTTAATGGGTCCCCCCATTGGCATGGACACTCGGCTGCGTGTGTATTTATAGTGTGCGCGCACGAATAAAATAAGATTTTTCCTCACAGAAATCCGTGGCGAGTTAGGCCTTAAAAATAACTTTACCCATCTCCCGCTACAATACTATTATATATTACGTTATGAACCGCATTCCCGCTTCGAGTCACCGTCCAGTTTGCGCAGCGTAGCACACTTTATTATATTATAGCGCATAACATTATTTATCAATTTTTTTTCCCCCTCAAAAGTGTGGTCATTGTTCTATTGTTGTAATTATTTATTATTGTTCGACTGTTATCGTATACCAATAGAAATCGAATTCACAAGAGTCTCCCGGACCCGAGGACAGCAATGGATATATCGTCAGACGTCAGTATCCGTGTTATAATATCGACCGAATATCCGAACGCAGTATTATATCCACTAATATCGTGTAATGTCTGCCCGTACCATAGGTCTGGGGGCAGTTAGCGTTAGAGGCTTCTCAGGTGTATATCGATGACGGTACCGGAGGACCCGCCAAGAGCCCGTACGCCGGAACGGTAAGACGATGAGACATCATCACACGAGGCTCATAATAACGTTGTACGTAAATGTCGTTTGTGTGTATCACCGCGTAGTGGTTTTACCGTACGGTTCCGTGGCGTTTTCAACTAACCAAGGCGTATTGATTGTTCGTAAAAATTGTTTCCGCTTACGATGATGGGGGATAAGATTAATAGTAGAATGTTAGAAGGTTATCGCAGAGGTATTCAAACTGAGCTTTGCGGCTGCCGGGGGCGTCACAGTAGTTGGTCAAGTCATCCATGTCAATAAGAACTGGAAAATTATAAAAACTAATACATAATTATATGAATGGACAGAAGACTTAGGTTATGGTAATGATAACGATTTTTTGCTTACGATAAATAAATATATAAGTGTACGCATAGGCGGATATTTGGTCACATTCGTGGGGGGGGCTTGATAGTTTTGCCTTATCCATTAGCGTAAACGCTAAATAGACATTTTTTTACTGTAATATAGCTGAGGCACCAAATATATACATACATAAAATATTACATAGGTAATAGGAACATAAAAAAATAATTATTGGTAGCTATTAATTTTTATTTTTATTTTAACTGTATAAACCTATTGAGTTGTGCAAATATATAATTGTGAGTATTCCAGACTATTCTCGTATTCCATCAAAATAAAAAAATAATTATAAAATATAAAATATGAAAATATACAATTTGTTTTTACGTCTAGGCGTCTGGTGTAAGCTTAATTACGTTCTGGAGGGCTGAAGCCCCCCAAATTCCGCCTATGTGTGTAAGTCTATAATATAATAAAACATGCATATATAATATGGAAATTATATGGAAACATATATGGAAATTATTATTTGTTCGTTGTTAATAATTAAGAAGCCGTAAAAATATTGTGGTAGTGCAAAGTATTAAGGAGCAGTGGAATGAAATGTTTGAATACCTCTGGGTTATTGGATTGCGTATAAATTGTAATAACTCAAATCGGAGAACTGAAGAATGTGCTTATTATCGTTGCCTTGACGGAAGTGTAAAAAAAATATATTTTTCTATAGACATTTTAGATATTTCATTCTCTACGCAAGCTACTATATGGTATACAATTGTCCATATGATTGTACATACATGTATATACTCGTCTATATGTAAATAGTTTAATATTAAACAAAAACATTTATTAAATACTTAATTCAGTCATTCATTCTAACCAAACGATCAGTAGGGCCCATTATTCTGTTGAAATAAATTAAATTGAAACAAAATTTATGTTTTAAAATAGATAGAACAAATTGCTCACTTTATTATAATATATAATAAATATTATAAAATATTATAAATATGTAGTTTACTGTACAAAATATATAATAAGATAAAAGTCATTTCAATCGGAAAGTAATAAAATAATTAAACTATGTTTAACATTTAAATATCAAAAAAACTCGTATGAACAGTATATATATATATACATGTTAGATAATTATTATTATAAATTTCTATGTGACAAATCGCAACACTCGAAAAAATATTCTGAGCGGAACTTTGTTTGTTTTACTTATTATTCGTTCTTCAAGTATTTGACGCCGATAAAAATATTGCACGTAGGCATTTTTTGAACTGCATTGAATGATTAATCAATACTACGTAATATGTATACACAATGTTGTATTAAAATATCTATGAACAGTCACACTATACCAAAAGCTATAAATTATTTTATACAAAAGTATATAATGAATATCGTTATGAAATAATTAAAATACAATTATATATACGATTATAGTATCACAAATGTTTTGGAAATATACCTATTATATTATAAGATACTAAAACAACAAATCATCAATGAAATTTTCTAGAAGTATACAAAGATGTAGTAAAAAATTTGTACTGGTGACCGAAGTATCTAATGCACTCCTATAAATACCATGTCTTTTTTAATAATTGTTAAAAAATATTATAAGACTATTATAAAAACTATTTGCCTTTAGAATGCTAATGTTGCAATTCAATTAATATTTTTTGATTTGAGTTTGATGAAAAAAATGAAAACACCAAGTCTGCACTGTACATTATAATGTTAATTTTAGTGTACTTTCACAAATATAAAGTGCGTAAACAAAATTGAGTTATTTGTTTTTATTAAAAATGTTTTATAATTTTTGAAGGTGAACCAGGGTATTAAATAAAAGAATCTAAGATGAAAAAAAAAATTGTATGCATAAATCTATACACAATATTCTGCTTTCAATTATAAAACTGTGATGCAATATTATCCAATCATCATTCGACATTATGCAGTCAAAATTTTTATTTTACCCTCCGAACTTGACAAAGAAAATAATAGTTATATCAGCTTTCTCGCGATAAATAATAAAATATTTGATCGAACATTAAGATCTTCAACTTTTTGTACCGACTATATAGCTGATGTATTCTTAACCTATCGAGTACTGGAGTATCGACTGTATACCTGTTATAGTAATAGCAAACATGTTTATACGATGTAACTACGTCCGTCTGAATTGCTACTGGCGTATATTAGTTTGATCGATTTTAACATGTGTCTACACGTGTCGCTGTAGTTATGTCGCTTAACATGCAATTGTACCTGGTAAAACGTACCATATTATAATATAATAACACTGTGCACAGAAGTGGTATACGTCAACCAAGTTTGATTTATTGTAGACGATCGAAAAGATGCCGGACAAAGTTCTACTGAACATATTCTCGTACCTGAGCCATAAAGAAATATGCAGCATGGCGAGGGTATGTAAGAAATGGCGCACGATAGCGTACAACACGGCACTATGGTACAGCGTATCGCTGAGGCCGGAGATTTCGGGTCTTCACGTCACGTCGTTGGAATTCCTGTTGTCCCTCATAAGGTATTTACCCGAATAGTGATGTGCCATTAGGAATATTTCCCAAGGAACGTTCCCGGGAACAGGGAATATTCCCGAAATATTCCTTCAAAAAGAACTAACTATTGCAGTACGACTGTACGTCCGAGTATTCGATACTATTAGAGATTTACATATTATTCTAATAAAACAGGTACTAATGGTTATTTTATTTTGGTGCTTATTCGTTGAATTAAAAACTGTAAAGTAATTAATTATAATTATTTATTTTGATAGACTTGAAGAGTTGGTATACCTAGTTATAACTTGTTTTTAATTTTGTTGATTTGTTGACATATTTTATAGTCTGATTAAAATGTATAAAAGATGGTCATATTATAAATTATAATATATATATATATATATATATAATATTCATTATGTATGTATTTATAATTTATATGTCATTTACTACATTCAAGTTTTGATATTTAATATCGTATTAATTTATCATCAATTTAAAATTTAATTTAATTTAAACAGATATAGGCCATGTGAATAATTTTAATTAGAAAGCTATTATTTAAAATTCAACTTTACTCTGATATTAAATAAACTAACTACAGCTATGACTATAACTATAATTAAGATTTATTTAATGAATATTAAATATTTTGAATTACCCACAAGTCTAACTTTTTTCAAGTAATATTTTTAAGGAAAACATAATTTAAAACTACAAGCTTGATTAAATATTGAGACATATAATTATAATATGAAAAATATTTAAAATCATATTACCTTCCCGATAAATTCCCGGTGTAGGGAATATTCCCGGGAATTTCCTGAATTAAGTTCTCGGGAATTTGCACATTACTATACCCGAACCACGGTTCGGGCGATCTTAACATTGTGAATGCCAACATGTCTAAACCTGTGCCGACGCTCGCGCGTGTGTGTCTTCTTCATGTATTATAGCGTGCGTTTCGGCCCTTCGTTGCGCTACATTGAGCTACCCATCGAGCTCATCACGCATACGGTGCTCCACGAACTGGCCAACAGGTGTCCGAATCTCACACATATGCTCCTCGACTTCTCCACCGCCATGCAGCTGCACGACTTCAGCGAACTCCAAGCGTTCCCCACCAAGCTGAGGTACCTGTGCGTGTGCCTGTCCGAAGTCATATTCATGGAAGGGTTCATGCGGAAAATCTACAATTTCATCAACGGGTTGGAAATACTCCATCTAATAGGCAAGTCGAGCGTTGCCACGGGGCCCGCAGCCGTCACTGTTCGCGAGATATTCATGTCAATGTGGCGTGCCGCACGTTTTTGTTCAGGTACTTACGAAAAAGTCGAGGAAGAAGAGGAAGAGATTTACGAGGTGATAAACGTGCACAAGCTCAAGTCGGCCACGCCGAACTTGAGGGTGATCAACTTGTACGGCATCAACTTCGTCGATGACAGTCACATCGATGCGTTCAGCTCCAATTGCATACAGCTCGAGTGCCTGGCCGTCAACTATTGCAACAAGGTCACGGGGTCTACAATGAAAACGTTGTTCCAAAGAAGCAAAAGGCTTAGGTGCCTTTTAATGAATCAAACGAGTAATTATTATTGCTATATCCATATATTTAATATAAATGTGATAATGAAAATCTTTGTCACCCATGCTCTCCGTCCGATTATCTCGTTTTATTTATTTATTTTTTCTGTTAATAAAAGATTACATCGTGGAGCAAATTTTATACTTTATTTAAATTCGATTAGTTAATTCAGTAATTATTTATTTACATTTGTTTATTTTTCAATGGTCTACGGTAGTAAACGTATGGCGCAGTTGCACTTTTCTGTAGTGAAGTCATAGACCTATCACCTACTCTAACACACTAAGTTTATATGTTTATGAGTGAAGTACAGCATGTTTTTTCTAGTTGGCAACGTGGTTTCTGTTTTCCAATTTTTGCATTGTTTTCACATTTCATTTATTTTTATTTTAACTGATTACTTCTATAATTATGCACAGCGTGAAAAAAAAACACAGATGTGTACTCTGGTGCTCTCCCATTTTCAGGCGTGCCCACTTTCGACCGGTTACCACCGCCGTAAATTTTATGTTCCTTGCTACCGTGTTGGCTCTGAAAAAATCTTATATGTATATTTATGCTCTTGAACAAAAAACTTATAAATAATAATATTGTTTATAGAGGAATTTCAGAAAATTAGTATAGTGAATATTAATAGTCAAATGTAAATAGTACCTATTTAAAACTTTAGAAAATACTATAAAAAAACCATTTAGCCTGGTATGTTAAATATTATTGTTATATTAAAGCTGTCAATTAGACCACCGCTGGGACACTAAATATAAAACTAAATAGCAAAAGTTTTTAACTATGCCAGTAGAAGAAATTTGCAGGCATTTCCTATAAGCCTGAATTAAAATGTGAAGGAAAACGACGATTAAACATATATTTTTCTGTTCCTATAAGTTACCTATCCAGCCAACTCAATATAAAGATAAGCATTTATTTTCATGCACCAAGCCGGGTAACAGATATACATCATAAATAAGAATCTTTGTGCAACCAATGATCTCGAGAACCACTCATCCGATCATCATGAGGTTTTTTTTTAAAAAATATGGAGTATACTGAGGAAAAGATTTTAAGCCTATTCTCGATTCTATAAGTTAACTATAACAATCGAAATATTATACCATTTATATGAAAATATCCACATCCTTATCCTCGCAAAAATGTATATAAATGAAGTTTCTGACGATATTACTGAACTTTTTTTAGGGTTTTTTTTATTTCACATAATTAGTCCGAATACTTCCTTGAGCGTGCTTATATGTCACGCCCCAAATAGGCTTTAAATAATACAAGGTAATAATCCGTTAAAACCATGCTCTGGTCAAGAATTTTCCGTGATGTGAAGCCGGGTAATTCAGCTTGTACAAGACATATATGTATATATACGAAATATTTATACGTTGTCGACGCAAAGTGTTACCGCACAACACTGCCGCTGACGGATAAACTGTTTTGTGTACACTTTCTTTTAGATCTCATCAGCGAGTACGTGATGCAAGTCGAATGGGAAAAGTCTTCCGTCCAAGAACTAGACATATCCGGCACCGATCTGTCCACCGAATGTCTGATCGACATGCTGGTGCGGATACCAAACTTGAAGTTTCTCAGTGCCGGTCAGATGAACGGTTTCAACGACACCGTATTGAGTGCGTTCATGGAGCAAGGCAACGTCAGAAACCTGATCGCCCTCAACTTGGACTATTCGGACAATTTGTCGGATGAAGGACTCTATAAATTTTTGTCCCGGTACGGTCATCAGCTGCAAGGGCTCTCTTTGGCGGGCATGCCACACATCACTGACCAGCTGTGGAACACGGTCCTGCCCGTTCTCAATAATATCATGTAAATATTCTCATGTATACGCAGTGACGTTCCTATATTTATGGTTGTTCTGTAATTTATGTACCCCGAGTAACGTTGCACAGTGAACAGATTGTCTATTGTTAAGCAGTTTACAAAATTAAAATGATACGGTTTTTAAAATTGTATTATTCGTTTCGTTTCAGTTCTATAAGTTATAGTAAAATTTCGTAACTCTCTTGTCCATCAACTCCTGTTGTAATTCACCCGTGGTACCAATAAGCCAAATTTTCACGAACTTATCTATGACAAAAGTCCGGTATTCGTTAAAACAAAATTAACTAAACTTGACAAATTATTTTATTTTATTAAAATTAATGTGTAACAATTTTAAGTATAAAACATTTTTTTTTTATCCGTATAATTATTTATATACAGTTGTTCGTCACACTCTTAATCCTGTTGCAAATGTCTAATCGAAGTTTTACTGAACTATACGATGTTGTGACCAGACAATCTGTCAAACAAAATTACGAATAAAAAAAATTAAAAATACTATGATCTTGACAAACAACTCAATGTGATATATTTTTATTTCAGAATTATGGTTATGGGTACTCAAGAAAGATTATCTGGTAACGTGCTTGTAGATCAGTTAATGGATGGTATTGCTACTAATTGCCCGAGACTAGAAAGACTCGAATTGAAATGGGACCCGGATAACTTACGATTTTCAGATAAAAGTCAAAAAGCCATTGATATTTTTCGAGTAAAATGCTTGAAACTAAAATGCTTAGTGTTAAGGTAATAGCGAATGTTGCGCAATCACAACAGAACCGTGTTTGTTTTTAATGAGTGCATGTCTTATGTTATCGTACCGTGATATTTTCTTTTTCAGTGATGGGAGGTATTACGAAATAGTGAAAGCAAACTTCGAAAGAGCTGATCGACTGACAGTGGTCAGGACCACTACGTGTTGTAGTGTTTCCAATTATTACCTACTGCAGAACTATAAAGATCTAATATTTAATTGATCCCGTGATCCATATCATGTGCATTTATTATTATTTTAATACATTTAATCAATGCCTACATATTTTGTAAATAATTAAGTTTGTGACGGTATTATTATATCAACCCTGTAGTATACAATCCTAAAGAACAAAATAAAAATATGTTATAATATTATGTATATTGACCTTCATATAATTACGCAAGAGAAAGCTAACAGCTATTTTTTGCTTTCACTTCCCCCGAGAACACATTTTGGAGAAAGTGCAGTTTAAAAGAAGGAAATGAATACTCCTTGAATTCAGTTGAATTAGATCACGCAGTTAAGCAGCTAGTCGTCGTTGTTTTCATAGAGTTATACTTTAAATTTATTATTTTTTATTTTTATTTGTTTTCAAAATAATTATTACTTATATTATTTACAAAGATGTATATTAAGTACGAAAATCTGGAGGACAAATTCATTAAACGACTGGATGATATGTTCGGCGTGAAAGACTGTCTAATCGAAGTGAACCCGGGAAAATGTATACTTCCGCCAAAGTACAAGGATTTGGGCGAGAGAATCAGAAACATGGAGGTCAGGTCTGATGATGTATGGCTCGTGTCGTATCCTAGAACAGGTAATAATTTTAGTTAGTTTACTTCCGGAATCAAATATTATGTATGAAAAACTAAATCTTAAAACATCAGTTCAATCGGTTAGACATTGACCATGATGATTAATGACTAATGGTTTTTTTTTTATAAAATGTTTCACAGGAAGTACGTGGGCTCAAGAAATGGTTTGGTGTATTTGCAATGACTTAGATTTCGTGAAAGCTAAAAGCATGATTGGACAACAAAGGACACCATTATTGGAGTAAGAGTTGTCATTAAATAATAAATATACGTACCTAACTGTTAACCATCAATTAGATTATTCGCACTTATAAGTATTGTTGTGTACATAGTATTTTAAACATACTTAAAACGTATTTTAATGGTACCATTAAAATATTATTATAATATTAAATCTGTTTGAATACGCAGCAAATTTATCTTAATACGGTAACTATATTATATAATAACAATAGGTATACTCATAACTCATAAGTATTTATTAAGATTGACTACTTAGTTATATGTACTTTACTCAATTACCGGTGCGTTTCATTCGAAAAGTAATTGTTAATACCTAATCATTAAATTATATTTATATCAAAAATATTAAGTAACCAAAACAATTCAATTAAATTCGAATGAAATGAATACTTGGAGATTGTTCCGTCGTTAGTTAAACATATTATTATATAATTTAGAAATTGAAATCGTTTTAATTATTATTTAGAAAATATTATAATATATTCATATTGTTTATATATAATATATTATATCATATAAAAAAAAATTCGATGGGTTTAAAAAATATTCGTAAATAAAATATTAATTTTTGTTTGGTGGTGAAGTAAAAACAGGTTTTGACAGTAATTTAAAACGTGCAAACAGACGGCTTAAACTCAGACGTAAAGCGTTCGAATAAGAATTGTTTCACGAACATATTATTGTTACTGTTGTAATTATAATAAAATATTATTATTTTCACAGATTGACGGCTCTCATGGGAAACGATACGAGTAAATTAAAAGACCAACTCGGTAACTCGGTAGAACAGGTAGAGAACATGGTATCGCCCAGGTTCATAAAAACGCATTTGCCCGTTCCGCTGTTGCCCGAACAGTTGAGCGAGGTAAAGCCGAAGATCGTCTACGTGACACGCAACCCTAAGGACATGTGCGTGTCCTATTACCACTACTGCAAGCTGGTGCACGGCTTGCATGGTTCGTTCGACGAGTTTTGCGACTTGTTCATCCAAGGGAAAACACCCATTGGACCCATTTGGGATCACATACTTGGGTTCTGGGAGCAACGGGACGAGCCGAACGTATTGTTCTTGAAGTACGAGGATATGAAAAAGGTGGGTGGACGGCCTTTTGTTCGGTAAATTATTAATAATACAAAATAACCATTATAATATTGTGGCATTATTCGTATGTGCTAATACCGTTCCTCAATCTCTCGTGTTTTGATCATATTATATGCAGGACCTGAGGACGGCCATCAGACAAGTGTCGGATTTCCTCGGTAAGGCGTTGACGGAGGAACAGGTGACCGCACTCGAGGATCACTTGAGCTTCAACAGCATGAAAAAGAATCCAGCTCTTAATTTGGAACCGATCCTTGCTATGATGGAGAAGCCCGCTTCAAACGATACGAATCCCGACGAGACGTTTATTAGAAAAGGAAAGGTCGGCGACTGGAAAAATTACATGTCCCAAGAGTTGTCGGACAAATTCGACAAGTTCACCGAAGACAATTTGAAAGGGACGACCCTTGCTTTTGAGACCAATTGATTTGAATGCATTTCGTTCGTGTAATTTTCTCTTAATTTATAAGCATCTATGTGTAATAAAATAAAACCTAAGCATGTACAGTTTTACGATTGAATCAAATTTTATAATATATTTTTTTAATATCATTTTTATATTATATATATTTTTTTGTCGCCTTGTATCCCCGAAATGTACAATTTTTTTCGAAACAATGATTCAATAATCATCGACTATGGACTGACCGACTGAATTAATCATACAGGTTAGTTGTACACTCGTGTGGTTGGTTGCGGAGAAATATGATAAAAATCAAATAGGCTATTAACAGTACTTAAAGTTTAGACAAAATACAGACACAATTTAATAACACTATGTTAGGTATATGCTCTAACTAGGCAACAATGAGATACCTAACTAAATATGATTTCATTTTTATTACTACGTATAATATATTATGTATAATATTAAGATACATGTAATATTGGTAAAGAGCGACTATGTTAATATTAGGTTTTTAAAATTATCAATAACTTTTCATTATACGAGAAAACTTTAGTTATTAAAACATGTATTTTTGTGTCGTAGAACGACAAGAAAAATTATATTAATTTAAGTTTAATAAGCCATAACATTTTCAAGGGGTTTCGACCAAATGAATCTCAAATTCGCAACTTTACTATAACAATCATCAAATTGAGTGTATGCGGTATTTTCTTCCAAACAATGAGTAAACGATATTTTATAGTTTTTATTGATATGAAACTAAAAGCGAAAACACATATAACCACAATCTGAGATTTGTAGTAATGTGGTATATTTTTTTATACTATATTTTTATACTTAAAATTAATTATTTTATCATAAATAACAACAGTTATTGTTATTGTCATTAATGGCAATTATGACATCTGAATAATAATCTACATTAAATAGCTTCTCTGTAATAGAACCATTTTAATTAATATTTACCAGCATTTTGATTTTATCAACAAACAACAAACATAACATAAAACAAACATAGGTACAAAATGATTTATAATGGACGGTAACATCCATTGTTTAATTTATAATCATTTCTCGACAGAATATAGATCTCTCGCAAAGAGCTTGAAAACCAAAATTAAAAAAAAATAAATTAAAAACTTGTTATGCCAACTCAATGTTGCTATAACCGAAAATTAGAAGTTAACATTACAAAATGTATTCATTTAATTGTTAATATATACTATTCAGGTTTAGTTGTATATTTTATTTATCTGTACTTGTAATAAAATATATAATTGGTTTGTATCAAAATACAATATTTAATATAAATAGCTACTAATATAAAATCATACCGACAAGATATAATCTATTTACTAAAGTAAGGTAATTAAAGCTCTACAAGTATTTTATGCATTACCTACAGCTGATTTTTACATGTAACATAGTAATGAAGAGTATATATATCTTTATCAATGAGTAGCATGGTTTTCCTAAAAAACCGTCAACCATTACTAATTTAGCATCTTTTAAACAAACCATTTAAGAATCTTTTAATATAAATCCACAAACAGATGTGATATATACGGATTTTAAAAAAGCTTTCGATCAAATTGATCACAAATTATTAATATCAACAAAGTTAAAATGTTATGGTATAAAAAAATCCATTATTATATCATGGTTTTTTTAATTTTTTACAGAAAGATTTAAAATTGAAATATATAATAATTGTTTTCAGATCCCATATTTATTACTTCCGGTCTCCGGAGTACCACAAGGAGATCATATTTCCCCGTTGTTATTTCCACTATACATAGACGATATCTCTTCTGTACTAAAACTAACTAAGATTCTACTTTTCGCCGATGACACTAAAATGTATGAGTAATTTACTCCGTTTCTAAAGCTTTGGAATTACAATCAGACTTAGACGTATTTTGCGATTGGTGCACTAAAAATGGCATGGGACAAATTAATATAAATTAATGTTCAACTATCTCATTCTCTCAAAAAAAAACTACCCTTAATTTTAATTACAATTTTAGATTCTGAACGAAGTGATGGAATCTATTGGTTTTACAATGTTACGACACCTTTTTTGAAATAAAAATGCTTCGATTTTCTTAAAAAGTAACTTTCCTGAAAGAAAAGTGAATATAGGTCAAGTCAAAAATCAAACTTTTTTTAATATTTTTCAAAAGCATCGGAAAAACTAAAAAAAATTACGAAAAAACTGAAAAATTTTACGCAAAATCACGTTTTGACAATATATAATTTTTCAAAATACTCTTACTTCAAAAACGAGAAAACGCAAACACTTAAAATGTTCACCAAATGTTTATATTAGCATTTTTTATACATGGTTAATATTTGAAAGTATTTTGAAACATATTAACATATTAAGAGACAATTTAAATTTTCGATTTTTCTAAGTTTTTTTTTTTAAATATCGATGTAACAAAAATTTGGCTGTCCAAAAACTCTTGAAAATTTGATTCTAGGTTAAAAATATAAGTTATAATTATTGCAACTAAAATAAATTGAAAATTGTTCCACACAAATTTTTTTTATAAGCCCATAAAGTCTACATTTGTATGAAATTTGTCAAAATTGCGATAATTTGCATGTTATTTTGTAGTTAAAAATTCATAAATTGTTTTCTATTTATTCTTAAGGTACAAAATTTTAACATAAGGGTTTCAACAAGTTACTCTTTAAAAAATTAGACCCAGAAAAAAATATAAATGAATCTTTATTATAACTAACATAATAAAATCAATAAATTTTAATAATTATGTTATACTGCTTCATGATATTCAATAACTTTAAAATAAAATGTATGTTTAACATGCACATATAATACTTACGTTATATAACACACAATTGACCTTCGCTCGGAATTATTTGTCGATTGAGATGAATGATGATATTCAATTGATTTCAATGTCAAATCTTTGTAAATAATAATACCATTAATAGCATCAATATAACAAAGGATTAACAATTTACAATAGGAACCAGTCTTTGTGTTGGTGTATAAAACAGAATAATTCATATTTTGTACAGTTCTTAAGTATTTTAATAAAATTCTTATGACGAAATGTTTAAAATTTAAATAAGTGAATATTTTTAAATTATATTTAAAATTATTAAAGTATTATCAAAATTATTATTTATTTATTTATTTGAAAGTATAATATTAATATTTAATATTTAAATAATAACGTGAAGTGGACATAAAAATGATTTATCCGATTAATTTAACCCTTTAATGCTTAATTTTCTTTATTTATATATATTTAAACATCTGGAATTTGGTAAACATAAAAAATAAATCTATAATATTATCTATTATACGTTATAATATTGTATACAATGAATTGTTTTCATATTTCAGTATATCCGCTTAATGCGATTGTTAACATTTTTTAGAGTAGTTTGGATTTCATTTAATATCGTCTATAAATATTTATTGAACATAGTAATCTTGTATGAGCTTACATTAATATTATACACTCGCAGATAGTTAGAAATTGATATGCTAATATAATTTTATGTATATGATACCCCTTATTTTATGAACCACCTCCATTTACGATAAAAAGTCGAATAACTATTAATACATTTCAACAGTATTACACAATTTATTGATAATTAAGAGAAAAAAATAAGGTACTGAATATTACTATAGTAGTGTAGTACATGGAAATAATCATTTAACACCTTTTTATTCAGAAAAATAACAATTTTTTTTAAATGTAATGCTTTCATAATATTTTTAAGTTGATCATGAGCCAAACAGAATGTATTTGTTAATCCACATTATTTCTTTGCCAATAACAGTTATATTAATTTTATCATTTCTTTTTGTTTGTTCGATAAGTTTTTAGTGTTATTGCCTATCTTTTAAGTCATCAATATTAAACAACAGGGACAATGCAACTGATAAAGCACTACTAGAATATACGTACGATATTCAAGAAAAAAAGTTTAAATGTATAATGGGAAAATACTGAGCTTTTATAAATAAGTACCGACTAAGTTTAATACAATTTGAATAAAAGTTCTATTTTTAAATTATTCAATTGGTCTATAAACACTAATTCAAAATAAAACTTTTGAAAATTTAGATATATTATAATCAGCGACATATTATATTACAAAATAATGAATCAATTCGTTATATTATTTACGTAATTTATAGTGTTTATATAGATTATACATTATAGGCATTCATACTTACTTGCAGCCATCATTATACATTAATATGTATCAGTAAAATATTATATGTTGCAAATTCTTGCTTCACTTTATTCGAAAAAATCTATTTACAAAATATTTTTAATAATAATATCAATCAGAATATTAGTAACCAAGAGTAGAATTTTATAATTTATTCTAATCAAACCTTTACACCACTTTTTTTTTAGTAAACTTTACAACAAAACAAAATATGCTATAACTTTCTATAGTATACTAGCAAATAGCATCACAAAATATGATATAATTTTAATTAACCATAACTTTAATTTAATATTTCTAACCCAAAAGCTATAACCAACTTTTTGGTACAAATATAAATTCATTCTTTTTTCGGAATATAAATACGTATTTAAAAAAAAATGTATATAGTAAAAATGATAAAACTTAAAATCAAAGTTTTGTTGTATAATAAATTTCAATTTAATATTTTTGAATTAAATACAAGCAATAAATTAATAATTACGAAATAAATAATGATTTAGTTTATCTAAAATTATTCCCTTTCGGACTATTGATCTTATTAAAACTGTAATGAACATTTTTCTAAACATTTTTCTTCCCATTCGTCAAAAATTTTTACAAACTGAGGTGACATTTTTTGTTTGCCCCCTCCAACTGTACCACTCCTCATAAAAGTTCCATCTGCATCGATTAAATTGTGAGTCTTATTGATCTCAATAACTGGTTCATAATTTACAGCTCTGTTGTTCTTCATGCTTTCAAAACTTAAGTGATCCTCTAAAACTAATACTTGATCATCGAGCAGTTCTTTGTTCAAAAACTTAGCCGTTTGACGAATTACCGAACGTAAGTCCTACACAATAAACAAAATCAAAATTTGTTAACAGTTTGATGCGACGTATTAGAAAATCATTAAATAGTTAGGTTACCTTTTTCATATCTTCGTATTTCAGGAAAAGCACCTTCGAATCGTCTTTTTGGTTCCAGTAGCCAAGGATATGTTCAAAAAATGGGCTAAAACAGACTTTATCCCACAACGTTATTTTTACTTGATCGAACTATAATAGCTTTCGGATGCACTTACGGGAGTCCGAAGTAAATAATTTACAAAAATCTTCGAAATTTCCCGTAAAGCCCTCCAGCAAGCGACTGTGATGGAAGTATGACAGACACGTATCTTTGGCATTTCTGGCCACGTACACAATCTGAAAATTAATTTCATTTATTTTTTTTGATTCATAATAAATTTATCTTTTTTATAAATTAATAGAATTTTGACATCCGAATAATTATATAATTATAAGCTGAACAATGATTATATATCAATGTTTTGATAGCTTTGGATTTTGGACATATTAAACTACTTTTTTAACTTCATAAAATAGTCAATCAATATTAAAGTTTAATACATCTTTAAGAATATTGATTATAGATTCTAATTCACTTAACAGCCTCTTATTATTTTTGTACTTTTTACGTGATATTAATATTATTTAAAGTAGCAATAGTGATGTAACACCACTATTACCATTCTATACACAACATGTATGTATATATGCTAATATATTATTATAGACATTGAGTTTCTCTCATCCACAATTATCATTGCAATGCTGACGGTCAATAACGGTAATATAAGAGAACGGCAGTTTTCCGCGATTACTATCACGCTAACATGAACTCCGTATACCTACGAGACAGCCTATGATTGTAAACTTAATTAGTAAACCATCAACAATTTTTACAAATATACCTATTAAATTATTGTGAATTTTATTTAAGAATTAACATCAAATTAATATATACATATAAAAATGCGCTTTTCATACTCAATTTTAGTTCTATCAGGTGAAAAATATCTTTATTACTATAAGTTGTATGTAATTTGTTGGATACTCACGCTTATTTTAGTGAATCACCTTGTGTTGTTTAAGGTGAACTTCTAAATAATATCTAAACAGTATTATTCTATAACGTTTAAATCCAAGGCTCGCAGTACTTTCACTGGGTGACTTCTGCAATCTGTCCAATTGCGTTTTATTTTTAATCATTTTATTTTAGCTTATCATTAATTGTTTAAATTGCTTTCTTTTTTTGTAATAGATTGAATAAAAAATTTATAAACAAAAAAAAAAAAAAAATCGAAAGTAATTAAAACCCAGAAAAAGCCTTCTAGGTATCTTAAAAATATTATTAAATATTTAGTGGTTGTTTAATTATTTAATCTTGTAGTATATAAACATAGGTAAGTACTGGATAATTCAATAAAACCACAAAAACTTTAACAACCAAAAATATTTAAATTTATATTAAAAATATCTTGCTTAAATGTTATAAACTGATTCATTTATTTTTTTTCAATATCTTGCTTTGTTAGTTTTATGTTGAAATACTAAAATTCAAGTTGATGTAAAACATACGTCTGAGAAGTGGCTCTTTAATTTGCACTTAAAATATCTTGAATTAAATAATAAATTATTTTTAATTCTAATAATAATACATGCAGTATGATTGCAGTATGATTATAATTTACTTTAGTTTCAACTAAATATGAATATTAAAAAAAAAAAAAAAATTACAAATACACATTTATTTAATGATAACTATATTTAGTATCCATGTATTCTTTACAATAATCAGTAGGCCTTAATAATCTAGATAAAAGACGTAAATAAATCGGTGTAGTATTCACTTTTGTTATTTTAAATGGTCTACAGCATTGTTAATATTGTTCTAAGTCTTAATTAATATAATAACCTAGTCTTAATTAATATCGGTATTTTTGGAAAATTTACAAGTACAATTTATTAATTTATTGTTCAATTGTATAGAATTAATATTACATTTACATTTTTTCCTAGGACTCTTCTATTGCCTAGTCAATACAATTTCTACGACGCTTGATTTTTTTAATTTGTTTCACTCGATTTTTAAACTTTTTTTAAAAATACATATTACTTATATTCAATGAATTGTTATTTTAAAATATTTTTATTATTATATTATATTAACGTTGTGATTTTTTTTATTGTAATTTAGTGATTCTTCAAAAGTCTGTTGTTTCTGTTTCCATATTTTATATTGCTAAAGGGATAAAAACTAAATGGACATTTCAATTAAATTTATTATAAATAATTAAATACGATTTATGCATGAGGTAATTAGAATAGTTTTTCTAAATTACAATTAAGTATTTAAGAACTTACTTTGGCTTTAGTTGAACCATCTCTAAGTTGTTTAGGCAAAAGCTTGAAAGGTAGATGGGTCTTGATAAATCTTGGAGATTTCATTGTACTGATGAATTCTATTGAATCGGTCACGTACAACGGAAGTTTCAGATCTGGTTTTTCTGGCAATACTTTTTCGTAGTCAAACAGAGGTGTGTGACTATTGGTAAATTAACATCGATTGACATATTAATTTACCGTTCTACGATAAACATTCATATTATAAAGTATTAAAGTTATTACTCTAAGAATGGAAATCTTTCGGGCAGAAATTGTTTTGCTCCTTCAAAGTCCAAATCGTTGGCAATACACCATACCATTTCCTGACACCACGTGGTTCCTGAAACAGTAGATTAAAATCGTTTTTATTCAACCCAATTGTTTGGATTTACGAAAAAGCGAAACAATGCCGCTGTCGTTGAGAAATAAAATTTTAATACAAGAATACGATTTCAACACTATTGTTTTTTTTCTACGTTGATTAATGATTATTATGTCATGCTTGTCAATCATCACATCACGTACAACGATGAGCGATTCGATAGTGCTACACAATATAATATTATTATAATTTGTACAACTATACATTTATATTTATTCAAGCGTAACGTACATTATAAGCTATACCAATATTTTTTAAGAAACCAACAAATAACTTACACTCACACACATACATAAATATTTGTAATACATTGAGAATATTTCACATGTCATGGCGTCATGTAACAAAACGTGATGTGTAAAAGCGTTAACATCTGCAGTGTCACCGAGTCATTATAATGTTTTAGTAATCGATTAGTGAGTATCACCCAATCATTTGCTTATTTTACCAAATTCTCTTATGCCACAAATTACGGTTTAGACCAACTGAATGATAGGATGATACGTCATGACTATGAACACCCGCACTTATACTGAACTTAAAATGTTATCTTCATGTTCTAGTTGTTTATATTATAGTTGTATTGTAAAAAAAAAATTAATATTGTATAAATTGACCATATGGTCGTATGTTTATCATCCATTCAAGTTTAAAAAAACTATTATTATTGTTAAAATTAAAAATTATTTTTATTATTATTATTACGGACTGTAATATATATAATTAAATAATTAAAGAAATAAACGATTTGAAATCAAACTTCTCTCACTTTTACCCAATATATTTAGTAACATATAAAATAGAATCATTTAAATTATGTACCACACCTAACTGCATGTCAATTAGTTAGTTTTATAGGTGTGTAACTATCTGAAATAAACTCAATTCTTAAAATAGTAGAAATGTGATAATACAAAAATCATAGTAATAACTAGTTTTGAAGTAAAGAAATTCTCATTTAAAATACAACTGAATAATTGTATAAAAATGTTAACTATTTATCGTTGTAAGAATATACATAATATCAATAAAAACATCTAGACCCAAGACCGTTATCTATACATAATAATATAGAGCAATGTACCATACTGTGATAGAATAATATACAATAGAACAATACATTTAAGTATTTTACGATACATATAATATAGTAATAATCTTTTGTTTTGGGTATACGGCCTAACCCAAATATTTCAATTCAATAGATGTTCGCAAGCAATAAAAAATCATGTACTTTCTAGATCAAGTATTGAAATTGTCAATTAACGTCCTATAAAATCGAGTTTATATATTCGATTTTAAAACGAGGTTATAAGGATTAAGTAACAGGGGAAAAAAATAATATAAAAACGTATATATTTTCGCAGTTCATCACAGGATGGCCATGATGCACGACATAAAAATAAACTGTATATAATATATAAATGTTAGTTTTTACAGATTATAATTTTCAACTCTAATATTGTACATATAATATATAATTGCACTGCCTAGTTCCTGTTATGAATGAGTATTTGAATGATGAATAGGACTTTTCTTCGGCGTTTTCAGTGTATTTTTACCCTCGCAATAAACTTGTACAACTCCGTTTATTTGGTCCAAACTATTTAATATATATGTATTGTCTAGGGTAGTGGTTTGCAACTTTTTGACATCAGACAACCAGCTATTTATTATGAAAACGTTCCACGTACCACTTAACCCAATATCAACTTTATTTTATTTTTATTTTAGCTATCAAAAAATGTATACGTTATATATTATATTATGTATAATAGTGAAAGAGTGAATATTTTCTCGTACCACGAAAATAAGCTTTCCACGTCTCACTAGTGTTAGATATATTACAGGTTGAGTCGGTTGAGAAATGCTAAACTATTTACGATAATGATTAAAAATATTTCACACATAATAGTATAATAAAACGTGACTTGTTAAAAGGCAAACAATTATATTCTTTATTGTCACCGAATATTACGACGTTTCAATAATAATATTCAAAATTAAACTTTACTCAATCTTACTTCAAGCCTAGAAACATATAGCATTATTTAAATTATTTCTAATTATTGATTGATTTTATTGGTGTTAAATTCAAATTATTTGAAATTAATGTATTTTACAAAAATATGGAAATTATAAAAATATAAACAGTTATAGTGATTTATTTATGATTATTTATTTATTGGAATTGTACTTACTCCACTAATCTACCTATTAAGCGTCCTTTAAATTTGTAATCTCTTATTGGTAAAGTTTTTATAAAGATAAAACCTTTTCCATATTAATAAATTTCTAGATATAAAAATTTTTACTTTTCATCATTATTTAAGTTTTAAAGTATATTTATAGTATTTGGATTGTGCTTAAATAATGTTCGTTATTAGATTTATTTTCATATATTTGCTTACTTTTTACTTTAGCTTTTCAGATTAAAAATTTGTTTAAGGAGCCAAATGGAGCAAAGTAGAATAGCAGAATAGCATTAATGCTGTTGCAGAGAAACAAATATAAATATAATTCTGTTCAATATAAATAATGTAATTATTAATAAATTTGCAAATAATAAACGAATAACTGATTTTATTATATAATCAACTGTACCTACTTATATTCATTATTTGTATTATATTAGTAATTTATTAAGTTAAAATAGGTTTGCTTCCCCCCTCCCCTCGAAAACTGTCTAGGGACGCCCCTGGAACCTCACCTGTTTTGGGATAGCTGCAGACCCATACGTCGTCGTCCCTGATTTGCATGTCCTGGATGCGTTGTCCGAACTTCTTGAAGTACACGGGCAACACGACGTCGTTGGCTTTGATGTATCCGTTTCGGAAACTCGAAACAAAATATGTGTTCAGAATGTTAGACACATCATTGTCCACATTGGTATATATTAAATCGGCCATGTTTACAGCTACTAAAAATTACAATGCTATAATATTATGATCGTGCTCGGTAGACTGGTTCGGCAGAAAATCCGGACGAACGCTGTCTCCGATGTTTATATATACACATTTGCGCGTGTATACCTGCTGCGTATTTTGGAGTGGGTACCTACCACCGATAGAGGTATGCTAAACTTATTATATCACATTTATACATATATTATATACTATAAAGGAGATGCTTTGTCATTGAACATATTTTACAATCGCACAGTTTGAAAAAAAAATTCACCTACATTGCACATTGTGCGAGTTGGATGCAGTTGCCGCCGTGGCCAATGTTGTAGTTATACAATAACTGTTGTGGGCAGTGGCAGGTTAATTTTTTCGGCGCCCTGAGGCACGCTCAGCGTGTTGACCGCCCCCTTTTTTTAATACTATCCGAAGATCGTAACTTAAATGGGCTAACATCTAAGTGTGATGGGTGATCGGGTATAAAACCGTCCCGCGGGAGTGAGAAATGATTCAAAGGCATTGTGGTTGAATAATTATTAATTTACACTTTAATTCAAATATTATATTACATACATAATCTTAAAAGTTACTTTTTTTTGAGTTAATACAAAATAACTGTCAATAAATGTTTATGGAAATAAAAGCATTCAAATAAATAATAATAAAAAAAAATCTCTCAATAACTGATTTTGCGTAAAAATTCTAATTTTCTCCTATACGTTTCCTCATGTTTTTGAAAATTATTGATATTATTATACTTTTGCCTCACTAAAAGTACCAATTATACCAATTATATTCACTTTACTTTCAGAATAGTTGCTGAAGTTGAAAATTGAAATTCGTTCCGAAATGTGATGACACACAAAAAAAAAAAAAACAAAAAAAAAAAAAACACATCATTGTAAAATCAATACATCATTCATTCGGTTCTGAATGTAAAACAATTTAACCGCATGACCGATATTGAACATAAGGTTTTTCTGTGGCCGTTCAAGGTCACTCTTTTATTGAATGATTATAGATTTTTATCTACCGCATTGATTGTTTTCAACGAGATAATTTTTTATGAATATAGTTTTCTTTTTACACGTAGGTACAATCATAATATCTTCAATTCATATTCGGTATTCGTAGGATTACGCACGAGGCCGATCTATATTATATTTATTATTATTGACCCTATTGGCTATTAGTGTCTATTGAGTTGGAACCTTGGAGATTCACATCACCTTCTTGTAAAGAACAATCGTATTTCATATTCGGAAAACTTTTTCAAATAGTTGTATAAAAAATCTTAAATATGGATATTTATATACTTTTCAATAAATATAGTCAAAATAATCGTTCAAAAAAAGCTATTTCAAGACGTAAAAAAGCATTCAATAATGGTTCGTAATGAACGATAATGGTTAAAGCTACTTATCCTATAAAATTGAAACTTCAATTATTTGAATATCTAACATTAATTTCTATAATATAAAAATCCAAAAGTTTATTTACTAAGTTTACTTACTTACTTTACTAAATTATACTCACAAATTCACTCATACCAATTATTATCTAAGCCTCTACTGTAATCATCAAAGAATTTGATTTTTATACATAGTTATAAATTTTAATAATGAAAAAATATTTTTAAATGACTGAAAATAGTAATTTAGAAATAAAATAAAAGGTTGTATTATTTACTGTTTGTTTAGACGTGTACCTTGTTGTTGCAATAATTATGAAACAAATTGTTCTCCTTGTAATATGAAATATTTTAATTTTTGTGTGAAGCATAAACATATGTTGGTTAATGATTTTAATTTTTTACTTCTAATCAAATTAATCAAATGATCAAGTTATAAATTGAATCTAAAATGTGCTATGGAAATACACATAGTTAGGTTATAAAAATGTAGAGATTATTTAATCATATGTATATTGTTAAATGTTATTCCATACTGTTATTAAACTAAACATAATGTACATATTTTCATCACTAGCTATAGATAGTGCAAGATCTTATTGTATTTATGAATAATAATAAAAAGAAAATAATAAAATGAAATTGTTGCAGACAAATCCCAGTTATGAATTTGATGATTAAACTTTGTTATAGTTTATTCATATTTGTAAGATAATTGAATTTTATATGTTTGATATAATATGATTATATCAAATAATATATATATATATATATATATAATTATTATGATATGAGTGAATATATTAAAAAGTACCAACACTTACATAATAGTATTAATGGTCTAGAATATTGATAGATGCAATATAATATGTAAATCAGTTTGTCCTAAGCTAAGTCTATATTTGGTTAGATTAATTATTACATTTCTATATTTTATTCATTTTAAAGTTAACAGAGCTTAAAAAGTTAAAACACAATATTGATCTCGGAATGGATCCTAATGTGCAAACAAAAATAAATATGAATATGATTTGAGAACCAGTTAGACAAGAAATCCTAAGCCTCTGCAATCTTTAGTTTTGTTGAGAGATCAATTTAAAAAAAAAAAAATTATTATTCCCTTCATGTTTTTCAATACAACCAAATTGAAACTCGCATATTCTAATATTTTCTTTGATGAAAGAAGAGAATAAATTGTTTAAGTTTCTGAATAACTTTTATGAAGCGAGATTTAAAAATAATATCATAAGTATATTTGACGACGAAGTTCCGTTTATGAAGTCTAGAATGTTTCTATTTTAATTGATCTACGATAAACTTTATAATGAAGTATTAAAAAGCTTCATAATATAATATGTTTCGATAATAATGTACAAACAATATTTAAATATTCGATCACATTGCTTTTAAATCTATCTTTATCCCTATTAAATCTATATCCTTTAGAATCTAGATTCTAGACTATTATAATAAAATTCTAAAATAAGTATAAATTTATTGTGTGTGTACAAGAATATGTATATTATTATTATGCAAAGCTATAAGTATTCGTAAAGTAATTTAAATACAAATATTTTATAAAAATAAAAAATTGTTTTAATAATATTTAATAAATGGGTCAAAATGATAAATACATTTTTTTTTAAGGGGATCTGTCCCTTCGTAACTCCTTTCCAAATGTGGCCTTGAGTATTATAAGCCTGGAAACGGTTTAATAAACGATAGGTACGTCGAGGATTATGCATGTGCTGTAGTTAAATATAATATAAGTTAGCTGTAAGGTTATGTTATATTTCACTTGGTCACATATATGTTCACGATGTTTATGACAGTAATTAATTCTTTGTATGTTTTTACTATTTTTTAACAGTCGCCGTACTACATGGCACACGGTGCAAAACTCGTCACAGCGAAAAGTATTGAAGCCATATGTATTCTAATTTGGGGTGGCAAAGTGCAATATCTTTAAATATTTTTTTTACCAAAAAATAATTTATCATCATCAATGTATTATAATTCTCATCTTAACAAATAATATTATAAAAATAGCTTAGGTTTCTAGTGTTGATGTTGATGTCCAAAATAATTCAAAGAGATTATTTAAAGATATGTTGTCTTAAATATTTATTTTTGTTGCTCTTTATAATTAATTTTATTATGTATGTTGAAATTACTTTATTCATGTACATACTAATTTATTATCTGTGTACTCTGTGTCCTTCGGACATTTAATAATAAATAATAATAGTAATAAAAGCAATTACCATTATTATTATTATGACCCACGTAACACAAAAATGACAATTTATAATTTTATTTTATAAAATACAAAAAGTACCAGTGTTTAGTTGTATAATTTATTAATTTTTAATAACTGTATGTCATGGATTGATCGGATTATAATTAGTTAATAAAACTTTATGGACATATTCATATTTTTCACTAAGGGAATAAATTGTAGGTTATCAATTATTATTGATACGTACAAGATGAAAAATAATAATAAAAAATGCGATTATCGATCCACAATGAATGGATATAAAATCATTGGTTCTCCTCGCCATTCTTCCTCCGATATAATATACAAAACTTTCAACGACTGTTTTTATCACTGCAAATTTTCTTATCCATATATTATTATTATTAATATTTTTATTACATTGAAGATTGAACCCCTTGCAAGAAACACGACGTCATTTTAATTTAATAAAGATTTTCCCATCATTATATCATCGCCCTGACTAGTCGGGGTAGGCAACTCAAACTACGCTATCGATTGTGTCGTACTTGAGTAAAGATTGGTAACCCAGTTTCTGCCGATTTCTTAAATAGAAGGGAATAATTCCATGAAAATCAAACGGACAAGACACGGAGAATATTACAGAAAAGAGAGGCACATTATAAATAATACATGGGACTAGTGACATAAATCAGTATTCACCAAAAATTCGAAAAATTAGAATCTTGAATTTGAGACTATAAAATCTTTTATTACTAGAATTGAATTTGATTTTGTATTGATTTTTGGATTTTCCAATTTAATAAAGCTTAAATTGTTGAACGTACATGCTGTTCCGGTTTTGTTATTTTGTTGATTGTATTAGATGAGTTAATATTAAATTATTTTTGTGGCCAGGTTTCGAATCATATAAACATTGTATTAAATATTTTATTAATTTAATTCGCAAAAAAAATTACAGATAATTACCATATAGTAAGTAATGCATAAAAATATCTTGATTTAAAATTAAGAAATTAAAAAAAAGATATTGATTTTTTTTATAAAAAAAAAAATGCATAACTTTATTATAATTAAAAAAAAATTGTAAGTGAATCAACACAAATGTTTTTTTTCTTTAATTAGATTTTCGAATGATATAATAACAATTAATTCATGAAATCTTAAGTATTAATTATAATATTACAAATTTACTTACTTTATAGAAAAATTTGAGCTCTGTTACCGAGAAAAAAATTTAGAATATACAACTGAAATAATTGGGAACTTTGACTGTCAAATTATTATTAAAATTATTATTTATTAAATACGATTATTAATCGTTGCATCTAAAACACTAATCACAGCTGGAGTTTACTTGATGAAAAGTTGCTCCACGACTCACTGTAATATTCTTGAAAAAACTATAGTGTTTTCATTTTAGACGATAATAATATGTCTATGAACTACTATAAAGTTCGTATTCGACTTCTTATCAACCAGTATACCTGACCTTATGAACGACTTACGAAACACTTTCATTGCTCTAAAAAGTGGAAAGAATACATAATTTATCAATATGAGTTAGGTTCTATAGATTACGAATGTGAGAATCTAAATCTATAGTATTCACTCATGTTTGTGTATATTGTATAGTAAAAGTTATACTCTAAAGACGAGTGTAAATATCTTACTTCTTATTTCTTCAACGTGTGTTTCTCAATAAATACACTTTTTTGTTGGGTTTATCTTGATATTTGTTGTTCAATAATATAAACTATACAAAATTGGATTTAAGATAAAAAAATAAAAACGAGTATTACATGAAAAATAATTTTTTTCTATAAAAAATGTCTCCATCGTGATCGCTATGAGTTTATTTTAAGCTGTTGAGATTTTTTTGAATTCAATAATAAAACCGTAAGTGGAAAACATTTTCCTATTTGTTGTACCTTCATCGGAGAATAGAGATCTATGAATATCACAATTCTAAAATGTTATCATATATAGGTGTACTTGGATAATATTTTGATATAAAATTTTTATATGTTTTTATATGTTTTTTACTAATATATACTGTTCGTATTCATCTGATTGTGATTGTGTGACACGAATAAAAAATAAAATATTAATATATTCGTTAGAAGGTTTAAATAAATAATGATAATTTTGCCACCAGTGATGAAAACATACAGCATTAATCTTAATTGAAGTTACCTAATTTGTGTAGCTAAAAACTGTTAACAAAACTACACGTGCATCATTATAATAAATAGTATTTCACGAAAATGAGCTAATTTAAAATATCAAGGAAACCATACTTAAATTACATTATACACTTTATATTAGTAATCCCTCGTGGGGGGACATCGTATGTGAACTATATTAACTCTTAAATATTCTATTATTATTAAATATACGCAGTGCGCGAGTACCTATACAGTATTTATAAGGAAGTAGTAGTTGCATTTTAAATCAAATTAAATTTTTAAAAAAAGGTTCAGCTTTACAATATTATCATCTATATGTTCATATTACAGTGTATTATTTGTTTTATCACTATAGATAATATTATGATATATTAACCTGGAACAGCATAGTGAGCTAACAATTTTTTAAGATAGGGACTGTATAAAAATATCGTAATATAATAGTCATAGTACATAATAATATCAATAGCCATAAACATTTTATGTTTTATTTGTATTTTATTTTGTAGGGAAAAAATGAAATATTAATAACGACCAGTTTTTGTTATTCGTTATCGTGTACCTATCGATAAAGATGTCGCTATAAACGGCTATTATATATACTATTTGTAAAATATATAAAAAAGGATTATCAGTTTTTTTTCTATAGGAAGGACGTAAGATTTTTGTTCAAAGAAGGATAGATTAGAAGAGATTGGGAATCACTGATGAAGAGTCGACTTAATAAATAATATGCTTGTGTATATATTCGTTATGTTATTTATTTAAGACCAAAGAGGAACACTGTTGGACCGTTTCTTAGCATTAAAAAAAAAAAATAATAATAATAAAATAAAACAAAAACCATATGCTTTTGAAGAATTACAAAATTACAGAAAATAAATTTTACAGTAGTCTAAATAATGTCTTAGTAATTATAATAACAACAATTATCAATAAAAAATTGTAAAACTAATGGAAATATTAGAAATTACATAAATCAAGTTCTAAATAACATCTCATCGAATTGAATATGTATTTTCAAGAAAAGTTTAAGCATTAAATTATTAGTTTTAAAAACGGACGACATATAATAAGGAAATCAGGTATCGCAGAGATTGTGTTATCTACAAATTAAGTATTTTTTTTAAAAAAAAAAACTGTATGCATTACGAAGGTATTATTCATTTGCCTACCAAAAACACCCAATATAAAGTACCACATAAAATCAATTTCAGATCATTTTTATAGATTTACCTCGAACCAGTGAAACGTATATTTGTTCGTGTTTGACTTAGCCGAACGACAAACTACATGTAGACCTCCACAAAGTGATACATATCCATTGAAATTGGGGAAATACGCATTTTTTGTTTTATATATCGAGCAGAAAGAAT
The DNA here is from genome assembly GCA_025469195.1 of Chaitophorus viminalis. Lineage (NCBI taxonomy): Eukaryota > Metazoa > Arthropoda > Insecta > Hemiptera > Aphididae > Chaitophorus > Chaitophorus viminalis. The sequence continues at coordinate 86,272 of JAIPRK010000532.1, forward strand.
CATCGGCTTCATACCCAAGCCTTTTTTTTTTACATTTATATTTTTACTGTTTACAGTAGTAAATGTGATTGAAATGTTTCGTGCAGCATGTGCAATCAATTGTGAATTGGAATTTTGGTTCAGTAAAATATTGAAATTCGTGTTTTCAAGAAAGCTTTTGAAATGATAACAATTTATTGTGCTACATATTATTATAGGAATAGAATATCTCAAAATCGTAGTTGTTGCGATGTCCACAAATTAATATTTTCTTATGGATACACGATTATTAAGATTTGGACTGTGCGATAATTTCTTACGATTAAATATGCAAGTCATTTGATTTCATACATGTACATGATACATGCCTAATTCAATGTAATTTTATTTTAACATTATAATATTATTTTATATTACATTAGTGTCCGGGAGACAAAAAAAAAAAAAAGAAAAAATACTAACGAAAAAAAAGCGACCGAGTGAAATGTTCTCAAATACTTATTCGAACATTTCCATGTTGAACATTTACAAACATTAAATTATATTTCGTACCTTTCCTATCATAAACAGCATAAACCGTTACTTACAATTATAACTTGTTGATATAAATAAGTAAATCGATCATAGTAAATAAGATATAATAAGTAAATAAGATCAGGGAATATTAATGATCTTACGTTTTTCCCAAAATGAAGAAGTCTATGGTCAAATGATTACTTTGTTGCTTAATTGCTAAAGTAATTACTTATATTTCTTAAGCGTAGTGCTACCAGTGTGATTACACGGCTATCTGCGATGGGTACCGAATGACCAGCATTCGGCGGGATCCGTCCAGCGATTAACGCTACAGCTATAAATCAAACAATGTCTGTTTAAACCAGGGGTCTCCAACCTACGATCCATCAAGATTTTCTAACCAGCCTACCATTTTGAGATTTTGAAAACAAATAAATTTTCAATTTTATAAGATACTATTATTTAGTTTTGAATAATATAATAAAAGGCTACTTCTTCAGGTAGTGTTAACGACTCATAATGATGTGCATCACATATATAAATAATAAAATATATTATAATATTTATTATTATATTTTATTATATTATGGGGCATGGTGCATGCTGATGGTTAGCCGTAGTCGTTGATGAGTCTGGCGTCGGTAGCTCCCGGATGGGTAACCACCCGGGTTATTAATGATAAAGCCATGCATATATATATATATATATATATATACACACACATGCTTGTTCCAAACAAAACCTACTGTTTCCAAATCAACAGTTACTTTATCTTCCAGCTAATGGTTATAATATACATTTATATTTTCTTTTTCAACACCGTTTATTGAACTCAATTTTTGGTACTGGAATTTTATAAATATAAATTTAACATTATCAAGACAAAACAGTGTATAATGTATAGTATACACTATAGTTGGCAGGGTACCTTTTTTAGATTCTGAACGAAGTAATGAAGATACTATTGATTTTACAATGATGATCGTATATAAAAATCGCAATAAAAATCGCAACAACTTGAAATTTTCACCAAATTTTGATATTGGCGTTCTATATACATGGTTAAGTTTTTAAAGTATTTTGACATATTTTGGCTTATTTATAGACAATTTAAATTTTCGATTTTTGTAAAAAAAAATTTTTTAAACATCTATAAAATTTAACTGACTAGCCGAAAACTCTTAAAAATTTAATACAAGGTTTATAATAAGTACAAATTATCGTCAATAAAAAATATCGGAGATCGTTTCACTCAAATTTTTTTATAAGCCCATAAAGCTCAAATTTGTATAAAATGTGTCAAAATCACGATAATTTGAAAGTTATTTTGTAGATAAAAATTCATAAAATTTATTCTGTTCATACTTAAGGTTCAAAATTTTAACACTAGGTTATCCATAAGCTACTCTTCAAAAATCTGTAAAACAATCTTTACCGGACTAAAAGGAAAAAATTTTATGACCGTTTGAAATTTAAATTTTTACGAAATTGCATAAAATAGCGATTTATCGGCAAACGATTTTAAATATTAATTATAATTCAAAAAGTATAAGTCGCAGAAACTTAAAATTTTTACCAGTTATTAAGATAGGCATTTCCTCTATGTCATATTTTTTTCAAAATATTATATTGATTTTTAAGCCACTTATAGGCATTTAAAATATTCAAATTTTTTACATTTTTTTTTTTTTTTATAGTCTGTGATAAAAAAAATTGACTAATACTAAATATTTGAAAATTTAATAGAAAGTTCCACAGAAGTAGTTATTATTGTTATTCAAAAATTATTGAAATCCATGAGCATAATTTTTTTTATAAGCGTTTGAACAGCGAATATTGATATAAAATTACATGTAAAATATAATATACAGTAGAAACCGTTTATAATGACACCGGTTGTAGTGAAATATTGGGTGTAATGACCTTATGTTAAAGGTCCCGGCAAAACTCCTATATTGTATGTACTAATGTGTATCGCTTATAATGACATCTATATAATGATTATACGGATGTTGTGACGGTTATTTTTGGTTATATTGGAAAAATATTTTATCCATAATGACTTTACTTTATCTAAGGTACTATTACAATATTAATAATACCGTTATTATTTCAGCGTTGTTTAGTCGTCAGTTATTTTATTTTATCGTCAGTGTACTGGTAATCGTCGTGCGGTTAAATATGTTTTGTGTTCGTGTGTTAAATTGTATTGTTAAATTGTAAAATGAGCAAACGAAAGCAATTCACTATCGAAGAAAAGGCAAATGTCATTTTTTGTTTAAAAAAAGGTGAAAAAAATTCCGACATAGGTAATGAGTTAGTCGTAGGTCACTCTACAATTTCCAACATATGGAAAGCTCGAGACAAAATCGAACAAGAGTTTCAAAATGCAAAATTATCAGTTAAGAAACTTAGAAATTGTACACATACAGATTTAGATAATGTTTTATTACGATGGTTTAAAAATCAAAGAAATCTATACATTGCAATTAATGGATCAATTCTTCAACAGAAAGCCAATGAATTAGCTGAAGGCCTTGGTAAGCCTAATTTTAATTGTTCGACTAGTTGGATTCAAAGATTTAGAGCGAGGCATAGTATTATATTATCTCAGTATTATTAATACTGAGAAAACACAATTGGCTCGAAAAAGTATGGCCTAAATTACGAGAAGAATACACAGATGACCAAATTTATAATGCAGATGAGACTGGACTTTTTTTACAGAATGCTTCCTAACAGAACATTAAAATTTAAAGGATAAAAATGTTCAGGTGGTAGAATGTCCAAAGAACGTCAAAGACTGTCTTAGTTTCAGCAAGTATGACTGGAAAAAAAATTAAACTTATCATAATTGGAAAATCGCGGAATCCACGATGTTTCAAAAACATCACAAGTGAAAAGTTACCGGTAACATATGAATCTAACTCCAAAGCTTGGATGACAGCAGAATTATGGTCTAAAATTTTATTAAATTGGGATTTAGAGTTAGGAAGAAAAAAAGAAAAAAATTTACTCTTAGTTGACAACTGTCCAGCACATTGCACTATAGCATTACGCAATATTAAACTTGTATTTTTACCCAGTAATTGTACGTCTGTTCTTCAACCAATGGATCAAGGCGTAATAAAATGTATGAAAACTTATTTTCGAAATAGTTTGGTGCTAAATATGATCAATAATATTGAAAACAAAATTGAAGTGAATATCAGCGTATTAGATGGTATATTAATGATTTTTAAAGCTTGGGAAAAAGTATCAGATATTACAATTCGAAATTGTTTTCGTCACGCTGGTTTCAATAATGCAATACCATAACAAACTATCCAAGGAGAACAAGAAGAAGACATAAGTTTCCCAAACATAAATGAATATGTTAACTTTGATAATGTGCTGATTTCAGAACCATTAAGTGATCAAGAACTTATTTCTTCACTGATTAACAAACCCGAAGAACCTGAGGAAGACGACAATACAGATGAAGGTAATGAAGATGAAGAAGCTGATTTATCTATTAATGCAGTGTTCAATGCAGAAAAGATGTTAGCAAATTATATGGCTCTAAATAACCAATATATATATATATATATGTGTTAGATCAAAGATAGATTTTGATGAACTAAAAAAAAAAAATAGAGTATGATTTTTATACTAATAAAGTTCAATCTAAAATAACAGATTTCTTTAAATAATAATTGAATTAATTAATTTAAATATGTATGTACAGAATTAAATGTTTTTATCTTTATTTTTTTCTATATTATACATTGCATAAATAAATAATAATTATAATATGTATTGAAGTTAAAATTTTTTTTCGTCATTTTGGTTATTATGGCCTATTTTCTCTGGTCCCTTGAACGTCATTATAAACGATTTCTACTGTAATGTATAATAACTAGACTGACAAATGATATCAGTTTTTGAAATTTGCTCTAACTCAAAAACGAAAAACCGTAACAACTTGAAATTTTCACCAAATCTTTATACTTACATTCTCTATACATACTTAAGTTTTCAAAGTATTTCGACATATTTTGACTTATTTATAGACAATTTTAATTTTCGATTTATGTAAGTTTTTTTTTTAAATATCTATAAAATATTTTGGCTATCCAAAAACTCTTGAAAATTTAATCAAGGTTTGTAATAAGTTAAAATTATCATCACTAAAAAATGTCGGAGATCGTTTCACTCAAATTTCTTTTATAAGCCCATAAAGCTCAAATTTGTATAAAATATGTTAAACTCACGATAATTTGCAAGTTATTTTGTAGTTCAAATTCATAAAAATTTTTCTGTTTATACTTAAGGTTCAAAATTTTAACACTAAGTTATCTTCATAATATACATAAACATAAGCTACTCTTCAAAAATCTCTAAAAAAATTTCTACCGGACCAAAAGGAAAAAAATTTATGACCGTTTGAAATTAAAATTTTTACGAAATTGCATTATAATTCAATTTAAATATAAAATACTATATTATTATATACACATTTTAGACAAACATATTAATTTCGTTCAGAATCGTTTTTTAATAATATTTATTTTTTTTGTCTGATGACACGTTTTGGAGCAGTAAAAATGCTTTCGATTTCCTTATACAGCAAATTTTCTGAAAGAAAAGTGAATCTAGTTTGAATACGTACCTTGGGTTGTCAAAAGTAAAAAAATTATGAATAGTTTTCAAAAACATTAGGAAACTCTCCATTAAAGTAACGAAAAAATAAGCATTTTTACGCAAAACCACTTTTTAACAAAATACATTTTTTTATTTTGCTTCAACTTATAAAAACCGAAAATATTTATACTAACGCTGTCTATACTTGATAAAGTTTTCGAAATTTTCATTTTTTCGAACTATTTATAAACAGTTGAAATTTTCAATTTTTCTAAGTATTTTTGAAGTGAAATTCTATAAGCGCGGTTAGAGAAACATTTCAAGAATGAGCTATGGAACGAAAATCTTTCACAATATATACCGTTACCATGGTAATATTTTATGTTAATTTTATAATGGATATTATAAGTACCTAGAAAATGTTGCGAGTCGCTATGACAACCAAAATAAAAATTAAATAACTAATATCGTGTGTTAATCGTAATAATAGTCTAAGATAAGTACTTATTCAATTATTTGTAAACGTCAATATGCCAAAAACACCTACTGAACATGATGATTTAAAATCTTTCATACTAACCGTAGGTTTCAATGTAAATTATGCAATATTATTGGGTACATGTTCAATTTTAAAATTATATAAAGTTATTGTATGCTCTTGAATACGTATACCGCCTACTGGTCCATTTTGTACTTTCATCTTTTATACTTTTTGATAAAAGTAAATAAAATATTTAATAAAGTACAACTCACATAACAAAAATACATTATTTGTTGCATAACACACTCAATAATATTATAAATTTTCTATTTTTCAAATGCGTTTTATGCCATTCTATAGGTATTTATAATAGAAAAATAATTGCTATCATTGTAAAATTACGTATTCATTCCAGATTAAATCTTTCGTTTTACCGTCCAATCTTTAGCCATATCATCTACGTCTTCATTTTTATCCACGGTGGTTTCTTCTTCATCTTCTAAATTATTATCTTTAACATCCGTCTTATCATTATCTATTTCATTTAAGTACATGAATTCATGTATCAAGTAGTTTATAAGTGACATTTGCTTATATTATATACATTTTATAAGTTATAACACGTAATGTCAGTCGGTCAAAACACGATTGGATTTGAAAATAAGTATTATATACGTGCACGCGCACCGATATGAAATGGGCACCGCGCGCATCCATTGACCATCATGATAATATCATATCCAGTCAAGTACTACGATGCATGGTAGTGGTTACAAAAATTTTACATTATACATTTATACGTTGTAATGCGGCGTTGGAAATAATCACAAAAAAGTTGTTCGGCGAAAAATTCCACGGATTTCTGAATGATATTATATTGCATTGCTGTCCCGCGTGGGCGCTACCGCAGACGACGACGACGACCCTACGTCGCACCAAAATGATACAGTCGTAAGATATAGCTTATTATGTTTAGAACCGAATTTCACATCGTTGGGAAATAGTATGAAAATCCGTCTGGTTATACTTATTGTACAACGGTTTGAGATGTTACGAAATTTAACAATTAATAATGGACTTTTAGACATTTCTCCACTAGAAATGGTTTTAACCGATTTGTGCTCGACCACGGTATAATGACAGCGCTAAGTACTCGACCCACATCTATTACACAATCGTTATAACTTTACCGCAATCGGATGCGTCCATATTAATTAACTTCATTCTAGCGACGAGCGATTCGACAGCCCCTGTTTCCGCCCAACGGTCCGTAATGCAGATTCTCTTGAGAAGATCATGGCGAACAGTGTCATCGTCCGCCATAGTTGTCCCGCTTCCTATTTTCTTCTTGAAAATAACACATCATTACAAGTTACAGGATAAAGACATTGACATTGTCTCGAATGGTTCGTATTGCGAAAATTATCGTGGACCGAATAGCATTCGATCGCGGTGTTTTCTGATGACTATCACCCCTAGCTTTGAACGTCCACATAAACAATATTTGCCGTGAAGTACATCGTAATTTGATCCAATATGTGCGCGAAAAATTGTTCAGAAATATTACAAATTATTCTAATGAATATATATTATATGGGTCGTAACAAATCAGAACTGATGGTTTTAAATCGTTATTTTATGTCAATAAGACATTATCCATTAGATGACAACGATTGTTTTGTTGTCATTACTAGAGAAAACATTTTAAAGCCAAATACGTAGAATTTTTTTTTTTATGTACATATTAATAGATTAGAATACTATAAAATTCATTAACACATTGCGTATTTAAATCCGGAACACACAAATTGCGTTCCGAAATAAAAACAATTTATTTTAGCTGGAGCATGCATATTATTGCTCCCTTGGTTTTATAATCAATACAGCTGTACACCCGAAATGTATCCGTATGACTTAAAATCAATTGTAAAAATGAAATAAAGTCTAAATAAATAATAGTTTAAACTATTTTTACTTATACGCTATATACTCCCGTATACCCTCCAATACACCACTGTGTGTTAATAAATGAAATAATAGGTAATTGTATTCATATGATATGATGCAGATAAAAAACAATGTAAATAATTTTTTTGTATGGAAAATTAATTTTTAAGTTTTATAGTGTTTGGGAAGGTCAAGTTCAAAAATTTCCAACGTTTGCTTCGGACGAATCGTAAATTCCAAGAGTGGACCGTAAGTTCTGGCAAATTATAATTTAAAATTTAATAACATTTTTCGAGGCTTTTAGTTGCGGTCACGACCTACTCGTCCGTGGAACAGAATAACCAATTTTTAAATGTTCACAAATAATGGATTCAATTATAAAATTACACTGGCGTGACAAGAGTTCCAAATATGAGTCAAGAATTTATCTCTTATAGTATTATACAGTGTGAATAATCAGATTAAGTCTGATCATGGCATGAATAAACCTAGTATGAGTGTGTGTTTGTGTATATACTATATATACATATATATAAATATTAGTAGTTGTGAATTTGTGATAATATAAATCAACACCTTGTGTATGTTTTTTACGTGCGTTAAGTATGTTTTCTACTAATAACGGTGCGGTAGTTGCAGTGATCACCTGTGAACTCATAGGTATACGATAGAAGTAATGCTTGGATACAGATTTGGCATGGGATTGTACCAGCTGCTGACGATGCCAAAAAAAAATATAGTTAAGCCCGGGCTATTAAGACACTTAGAGACCGACCATATTGCGCACTGCACTCGCACGATAAGATGGCTACACACACATTTATGTATATATATATATATATAGGTATAGAATATAGATACAATTATGGTTTATACCACGGGTATACGTATTAGTAATGTTGTGGGGATAATAACGCAGTTGTATTAAATAATAACCTTTATACGAAATCGAGCTTAACTCAACGGCGAGGGCGCGTGTACGGTGTACCCATCTTATGCGCTGGTAAATAAGAGTAGATATACATGGTGTTAAAGTTTATATTACATGTTTGCACGAAGAAAAATGATACAATATAATTATATTATTAAATTATTATACATAATTGAATATACCTTTACAAACACCGGCGTGGCGTTTTGAAAATCGATCCACGGTATTCGAGGCTGATTCGTCAACTAAACGCGAAAAATATCGTGATATCATAGATATTAAATAACGAATAGAGACATTAATTTATTGAACGTGGCCACTTATGCGTTTGGACATAAAAAATAAAAGCTTGAAATTAGGTATCTACATGCATATATATACTTAGATGCATGGATTTATCTCGCAGCTGCCGAATTCAGTCGAAAAAATATTGCAATTTAATTGAAATAAATAACAAATTTAACAAATAGTGTATTTGCATAAAATTCAAAGGGTCTATTTCAACGGACCCCTAAACTAAAACTTGGAATGTTTTTTGACTCCAATCGTTTGCGCATAGTTGATGTACGAATATACACCATTGTTCGTGAACCATCCCTTCAAAAGTTATCATAAAATAAAATACTGATTCATTTCTATAATTTGAAACATTTACTCAAATTTTAATTTTACTAAAATAAATTTTTTATTATTAATAGTGCACAAAATGGTATAGCTAGGCCAAAACAGTCTTTAAAAATTCGTATTTATAGCTTGTAGGGGTGAGGTCATATAAATGTATCAAAATTTGAATCTATTATAACTTCAGGAGAGATAGACCACCAATTCATGCACGAACGATGCACAAACAATTGGCGTCAATATTTTTTCGAAAATTGAATTTGGGAGGGACGTTGAAATGGACCCAAACATAAATTATATTTTCTTACCGAGATAACGAATGGTAGCATTCTCAGTGTTGAAGGATTTTTCTGAATATCAATCAGCCATGAGACATGTACAAATAAAAATAATATTGTATTGTTTTTTGTACCTATCATAATATCTTATTATCATGCTACGTTTGATAAAAATATACAACAATAAAATACAGTAGTTATTAACGCAAAATTATAAATAAAACAAATATTAAATAATAGAAATATTTTGCGGAATTTTGCGTGAAAATGATATAATACGTTAAACATATTATGTTATAGGTGGTACGGCGTGTCCACAGTATAGTCTTGTATGAGCGTTTCGCGATTTTGTTTTACTTTTCAGCTATTATATACAATCCAACCCGGTCAATGGTCGGAAGACAGACAGTCGGTGACGAATTGAAAAGAAAAACTCATGTGATTTATTTAAACTTAAAATATACACCGGGTACCGAAAATAAACGAAGAAACTGTTTTGGGACCCATTTTCCGAGTTAATCCGAACTGCACGGAGGGTACACTTATTATGTAAACTAATTTTGATATTTATATTAATTCATGGTTTTTAATTGGTACGCGTAATCAACAGTTATTCATAATGATATTAGCTTCGTGACACTACCATATTAATTTTGCATTTTTCCAGTGCGGTAGTTTTACACTTCCACTCGGCGACGTGGGTCTCTGCGTTTTCGTTTCATGCCGCACATGCATTCGTTTCTATACGGCTGAAAACTAATTACCTACGCGCTTACATAATATCATCTGTTGTGAAAGTTCAGAACTAATTACCATGTTTTTGCTCTCACAGAACGGAAAACATTCGTATAGTAAAGTTCGAGATGTACATGTCCTACGCAAAACGCTCTTGCGAATACCTGCAGCTCACACAAAAATACGTATACACCCATATTATAACGGTTAATAATAGCCCGAGAGTAAATTTTAAGGTTCTACGAAATTGATTCACGAACAACGTCATCGATACGACGGTATTATACAAATACAATACAATATGGAAATAAATCTCTCGACGTCGCGTGTCGGTTGTATAAAAGATATTTATATCGATATTATGATCAACTCCAGAACTTACTTCGTCACTTCTACGCTCGAAATTATTTGACGTATTTCACGCGTTTCGCATGGTTTCAATTAATATAACGACTTGATGTTTTGTAAATGTATTTAATATTCCACACTTGACATCGAATTTTCATCTTGCTAATACAATTCAATCGATTAAATAAATGAAAATATGAAATACAATTCATATTTGATTTCCAACACGCTTAAGCTGGCGCACTTGGCGTTATAAAAAGCTCCAAAATATGCGTTTAGGTGACATCATAATATTATACGAAATAATTGATCACACTACAATAATTATTGTTACATATAATATTATGAATATTGATACACATTTATATTTATATTCATATTTTACAGTATATTACTATTCAGTAAAATACGTCAGTCGTTACTTAACGAGAATTGATTGAAACTATATCAACAATGGGATCACCATTCGGTATTGTAGCCATTATAATTAAATCAAAAAGCTAGTAGATGCACTGATTGACTGTAATTTATGATGTATAGAAAACAATGGATTATTTTAATTTTCTGGAAAAAAATAATGAGAATAACTTAAGTCTCAGGGAACTAAAAAAGTTTAATTATAAGTTGGTCATTATTAAAATAATTTTGCACATGAGTTTTAACCGCATCTTCAAAAATTAAATTGAAGAGTGTTGTCTTTATTTAAAAATAATAATAATTTATTGTTAGGAGACAAAAATAATATTCGAAAAAATAGACAAAACCTTAATTCACTTATTTTTACTTATTAAAAACACATGGTAATAAAATCAATTTATCACTCGTTTTACTCAGAATCTAAAACTGATACAAAATAAAATTATAGAACTATTAGATTATTTAGATTATTGCATTTAATTATAGAAAGTTATTCGTTTGGAGTTCGATATAATATTATTTACATCATTTTTACTAGTTAAATTTTAATTGAGCCGAATGCATGGATATTATACTATTATAGTATTATATTATATTATATTATATATGATGTTCCCACAGTGCCCGGTGGAATCTATTCAAAAACGTACTTTTACACAAAAGTCACAATATTTCTGTATGCTTTTAATATTAAAAAATGTATAAACAAATGTAACATAAAACGTTCATAATAATTGCGATCCAGCGAATCCTTCCTTTTATCGTCAGTTAAAAGTATTTTCATGTATGCACGTATTACATGTGAATAAAGGGTGTTTACTGTTTATTCAAAACATTCTTGCACACGAGGTTTTTCTTGAGTTTTTAAGTATTTTATCATAGAAAATACGAAATAAAAAAAAGTATCACAGTATCACAGCATAATGATAATAATATATTGACGGTACTGTAATGTCTGTGACGATGATTTTTATGTATCAAATCTCAAAACTTTAAGATGTGGCGACCACACGTATCGGCTATCACCAATTCCGGTGAAAACTACGACAATACACCTAATGTTATTTCGATGACGCGTGTGCAACTTTACGTGCTGTACGCGCAGTTGTGTTCCCATACATTTTGTTGAGGGAATACTATACGCCAACGAGTCTCTCAGTATAATATTTTTCATGAATAATACGGTGATATAGAATGGATGGATGGGTGTAAATATTAACAAAACAATTTAAATTATAGTGTACTGGTAATATGAAAGGGGGAAAAAATAACATCTATTATAAAAATAGTCCAAAATTTAAGCAATTGATAAATCAATTGTTATATTTGTATTATATTCTATATTTCTTCAAGATCGGCTTGAGAATGTATGTAGGTAGTATACACGGGTATTTTCAAAATAATTTTAAGAGTATACGACGACGCTCTTTGCAGAAATGGTCAGTTATAAAAACGTTTACGCGACGCGCGAATAGACGTTAAATGCACAATTATTACATAAAACACACGGCAATAAATAAAGAAAAATTACGATAGTTCGGTCACAACCCCACCGTCTGGTAAGAAGTACGGACACGGCAAAATCATCCTTGCATGAGAGATCCACGGAGACGGTAAAAAAAAAAAAACCACGTACACATACACATTGTCATAGGCATAGTTTACATTTTTCTATAGGGCCTATTGTCCCAAGATATTATATTTTTATAGATGTATTATTAAATATATTACGAGTATTATAATATTATGTGAACGTAAAAGTTTTCTCGAAAAAATTAATGCAAATGTGCATGATAATCATTTGTTGAAAAAAAAAAAAATAAATATGATTGAAAATTAAATTAGTATAATTGAGATATGCAACCTAGGTTAACAGCAATTAACAGGTTACAATTTTAGGGGGGGGGTTTGAGAGATGTTTTTAGGGGGGTTGTGGCCCCCTATGCCCCCTCTGGTGAACTACGCCCATGCACATCGCACACCCGTGACGCGGGCAAAACGGCACCATAGCGATGGAAAAGGTGTGCGCGTCGTCGTGGAATCGCACGATGCTATGAAGCGACGGCGCACAGTGATCTGTGTTGTTAATTAGCTTGCCAAAATTTATTTGTAAAAGTACGATTACTTATTGTATTATTTGATATCACATTAATATAACAATATTTCATATTATGAGAAACTTTTATATCTTATATTACCAAGCCAATAAAAATACGATAAGGGAACAAAAATGCCCATCAATAGGAGTTGATTAAAAAATGGATATACTATTTGGATACACCATTAAAATATGTAAATTAATTGATTTTCAATATGCAAGTTTTTTTGGGAAGTTTATTTAGGAAAATGACTTTTTTTACCCCTAATTAAAGGCTGATTTAAAAACTGATAAGAAATTTGAATTCAACATGTCAAAAACTAATAGAATTGTTAAAAACAATTATTTATTTATAATTTGTATAAATTCGTATTTTATACAAATTCAAAAAAAATGTCAGAATTGATTTTTTGTAAGCTAATTTAGAATACAGACCACCGTGTGGCGGCGAGGGCGAGAAAATTCCAAAAGTTTACCATCCGCCGTGCCGTCCTCGCTGGTTGCTGGTTACTGGTTGATTTGACACGCATTGCGGCTCGTTTGAACAATCGAACACAAGTTTTGATTCACGGTTATGTTATTTCATAATATTCTTTCTGTAGTCGGGTGCGCACTACACACGCCGTGTCGCGTATAATAAATTTCTCCGGTCGGCTAAACCACGGTTTACATTAAGGTCAGTGGTGTGTATAGAAAATATTTTCCGTATGGGAAGGGGGGGGCTGCAGCCTTTGTATAGTAGATAAAGATGTATATGTCATTATTTCGTGTCGGATCATAGTTTTTCCATTTTGAGAAACAATATAACAATCGAATGTCGGCAAGTACCACTTACGTATATAATATGGCCTATACATAATATGCGCGTTTCAGTAAGATATTTAGGTGAAGTACGTACATAAGTCATAAGTCTGAGCTTTATATACATGGGCCGGTACCGGGATATATATATCGCGTGCGTGTGTGTGCGTGTGTGTGTGCATTGTATAATATGAAGTAAATCGTAAATAAATATGATATAATGTAAGTGATATATATATATATAAATACTATTATGTACATACCCACCGCATAAATTAAACCGCGGTCGTATATAGTTACTGCGGGGTTGGTATTAAGGGTAAAACGCACGTATGTACAACCACGTGTAAAATCACTAATCAAGTGTATGATGTATATATATATATATATATATTACATCGGTTTAGTTTGAGGGCGAACGCCAAGAGGATTATTTTATAAACATTAGTCCGCGCGTCAACTCTGGTGAACGGAAGACGTGACATTTTTACCAAACAAAAAAAAAAAAAACTGTTGTCCTTCCCACGCACACCCGAAACGATCGACTGAAAAATCGGATAATAAACTTTAACAGCTCGAAACGAATGTGACTTTCTGGTTCGTTATACGAATATCATCATTATAATTAGATGGTGTGAAAAAACAAAAAAAATTCAGTTTTCTCTATTTACACGAAATTTAGAGGGGGGGGGAGAAGGAACGAGCATCCCAAAGAGGTAAAAGTGCCCAATTCGATGCGATTCAAAAGCTGTAGGTATAAACAATATTAATATTAGAAAATAAAGTTAAGAGACGAGTAGAATAAGATGAGGGTCTTTTATGGCTATTTTTCCGTGTCCCTTCCCACTATCCATAGGAAACTACTTTCCATATTCTGTTGACACACATTTCACCTTTTACGACAATAACTAGCCTCTCCATAAGATGTTACAACATATTCTTGTAGTGTCTTTTCACGACTACCAGCTTCTTGTGTTGTACCTAGTATTAATTCCCTATAAGACGTTCAGTTAATAAATAAAAAAAAATAAACATAAGAGATCGAACAGTATAAACCGGCACAAATGACAAGTTAAAGTTGTCGAAATGGCGTGGTATCGAAAACGAAAATTGCGAAAAAATCTGTATCCCTTTATATGGTCAGTACCGAATCTAGGATTTTGTTCAGTTTCAAAAAAATCTTATACTACTATTATTAGAAATTAATATTTAAGTATATTAAGATGTCTTTATCAATTGCATTTAAGCACAATTAGTATAGAATTTAAATTATTTGTACATTATGAGAACATCGTTGGCAGTTCTCTTCTCCTCCACCCCCTTCCGTCTGTTCCACTCAAAAGTTTGTCACCTGCTATAAATATTATTGTCACGAAAAACCGTGATCTCGGGGTATAGATGCGCGCGTCCGCCGAGGTGTAATCGAGCGTTTGCGGAATAAGTAACAACGCACACACCCTGTGTACTCGCGCACAGCTTACGCGTTCGGCCCGAGTCGGGGGCGATCGGTGGTGGCGGCGGCGGCTGAACCATCGTCGTCGCGGCGCTGCCCGCGTTTCGGACGACGACGCCGGCAGGAGCAGTATGTCACGTAACGCCAACACGACGACGCTCGTCAAGCCGCGCGCGCCCGCCACCGACCCGTAGCACAACACGTCCACCGGCCGCCGCAGCCCGACATCCGTCACCGACCGACCGACCGACCGACCGACCGACCGACGTCCACCGCCCCGTGTGTTTGTCTCGCGCGCTAGTTCCGTATAGTCCGTCCGTCCATCCGGCGGCATACCTCCCCCACCCGTTCCTCGCCATCCCGTTGTTGGCCACCGTGGCCGCTCGACAACCCGCAGCAGCTACGCCTCGCGCCGTCCACGACGTGTCAGCCGGTCGTCGCGGACCTGTTATGCTGGTGGCCAGTGCCGTCGGCCGCCCGCACACGCGTCCCGCCGCACCAGCGTGGCCAGAAACGTGACTGCATGGTGGGCTCGCCCGGTGGGTAATCCCGCCTGTTACGGCATGCCAATACGCCGAGGACATGTCACCCAGCGCACCACTGTCATAGAGACCATCATCAGGAAGTTCGACACGCACAGTGAGTATGCTCAGCCGCAATGTCATGTACAACACGATGGCATCGAGCCGCGCCACCATTTTGCGTTGTACATAACAAATATTATTGTTATTATTATAATAACTATATTGTACGTCGCCTTGCGGGTATCCGTACCTGTATACGTTGCGCGTACGAGTACTCGTGTTTTCACCTCCATAACAACGCAGTGTAATATAAATACAATAACGACACTAACAGAGAAAATCGTTGTAATAGTGCATTATACAACAGCAGAGGTTTGTTAATATAATATTAAAATAACAACCCTGTTACACACATCTGTTTTACCTATAATTAATCAAATTTTTTTAAGCCCGCATGTGCGTGTTTGTTTGATTGTGTGCTTTCGAAAAACCCACTTTTTCCTATACCTATATAATATATATATATATTAATTGTACTTGTATCTTTTTTTCATCTAATCAAACCCAAATTGTCTCGGTAGTGTTTCGTTTTATTTATTTTTTAGTAATATATATATATATATATATATAGTATGAAGTATATAATCGTTTGTTTTCTTGATTCTCATCACCTAGCATCGTGCGATACGTATTGGACCGGCAAACGCGTTCCGAAAACTTTCTACTCCTACCGGCTGGTTCTGTCGCACACGTTCCGTAGACGAGCACGCGCTACGATTCTAGTTTGAAAAAGTTTGCTCCATCCGGACCACATGGTCACGATGGATATCCCACCACCAATGTCGAAATCAACAAATTATAATAATTATAATAATGATAATAATATTGTAATGATAATATATGATTTTTGGCGTTTTGCATTCCGAGGATTCTTTATTTATATTTTCGTATCGGAATATTCAATATTGTTACACGCCACGCCGGTTGACGGAGAAACGTATATTATGCACTCACCTGTGCCCATTACGTTTAACACTAAACCAAATTATGGGTTTCGAGTAAAAATTATCAACTGTCTTGAATTCGACACTTTTTTCAATCTAATTTAACTAATTTTTGATAAGATTTTGATCATACTTACCCGTAACTACGGTAACTATTATCATTTAAAATGGTGCAAAAATTTTGCTTTCACCCTATCCAAAAGCAGTGATATAGCAATCCTTCGTTAAAATATTATTTTCATAAACATATTTCAAATCATTTAAATGTATGTATATATACCTATAACAGTTTCATTTTTATTTTCAAAATATTCTTACAATCTTACTTATACCCACTTCCTCAGTCAAACTAAATTCGCTATATTACTTATATATTTCTAAATTTATTTTCAAACGTTTTGCGATTGTACCAAATTACATAAATTTACAAAATGTAAATTCAGGCATCTAGTAACTTTCTATTCTTATAGATAGATATGATGTTAAGATATGCAAATTAAGATGCATGCATAATAATATATACTTAACCTAGAATTTTAGCTGATTTAATCGAAATTCGTAATTAGAGAAAATACACGATTTGTGTAAATATTGTGTTAAGCGGTCGCACTTCTGTTAAAATAGTTATATTATTACAAAATTTAATAAAGGAGATCTACCGTATTTGTGTATTAAACTTAAAATGAAATTAAAGCGATAAATCCGTACTCATGTAATATATACACACGAATAGTTTAAACAGTTGTTTATAACAATTAAAATTATACCATTTTAATTTTTTTATTTTTACAATATTATTATAAAGTTATCGGATCTCCAAATGTCAACGGTTGCTAAAAAAAGAAAATATAAAAGTTTATTGTTTATACTTTTTTTTTTTTTTCTAAAATGGTTAATCTAATAATCTAATAATAATAATAATTTAATAACCTAAAATGGTACATCTAAGCTAGTTTTTGAATTCTACGAAAATATATGTATTCAAAGTTTTACATGCCCATATATTGTCATGCTATATACATTAAAATACCTATATAACAAATGTGTAAATGGAGAGAACAATCACTTAGTTTTATTTTTTACCGTATATTATTGGTTAAAAGAACAACGTATGTGAATTATATATTGCAAGTCTTCACACCATTGTTTTAAATATTGTTTATGATTCAATTAAACTTTTTTGTATAACTTGTATACATATTTTGGAAATTATTATTTCCCAACCCACCGACGCCCCTATAGTACGGCTTAAAATTTAATAACTTAGTTAAAAACATATAGCCTGATGAGAAATGATTTAGTTTATGGCATATAGCTTATAAACCTTAATATACAGGATAAAAAATGGTAACGAATAAAAAATAAACTATCATAATAGATAAAGTCACTTGTTTTCTCATGCAATGTTGTTAAACACGACAAACTCTAAAATGTTAAACGTTGTTATTCCTTAACAAAATATTTAGAAAAATGTATTTTGATTTTTTAAATTATCTGCACATATTTATTAGTACCTGTTTACCTATATTATCAATTCATATATTAATTTTTGCTCCACATATTTTTCAAGTATTAATAAATACACATTCTTACTTAAACTATAAAGCAAATTATGTTTATTGTTTTATTATAGTAAACATAACTTATAAATCATGACGTTTAACATACTTACAAAAATGAAATTAAGGCTATCGTGTCACAAATTGTATTAAAATGTTTTATAAGAAAAATGTGAATAATTTCCTTAAAATAGTGGTTTGGATCAGTGTCTGTTTTACTCACGTTAATTACTAGTAGTGAAAATCAAAACTTATAATTCAATAATATAAATAGAAGTAAACGTGCCAGTACAATTGCTACTGTATAAATAAACACGAAATTCGCTAAATATAATTTTGATAAATTTAAATTACAATACCCAATATTGGCTTATTGAAGTACGCATATAGTTTCCCTTTAATTTGCCCTTTCATACTTTGAAAACTTTTGGTTTATCTCTAAACAATTTGATTACATAAAGATAAAACTATACTCAGTCAAGAGAGTATCCGCATTACCTATATGGATTTTCAAGCCGAAACTTACTTTATTTAAATTTGTGTTCATCTCGATACCTATATTTTATGTACACAGACATGTACCCATAATCCAATTTCTATGTCAACGTAAATAACTAAAATAACTCTTTGCTATGGTAATAATATTAATAATAATACATTATTTATTTTACTTATGTAATAAGTTCTTAGCTTAGAACAATTCTATCTAAATAATAACAAGATTTTGGTAGGTTACCGTCTACTAGCTATGCAATTTATAAATTTACATTGATATAAAATATTATATGTAAAATATTACTGTGTAAATAATTTTTGCGATTAACCATCAGTATTTTATTAATTTGTTAATTGAAACAATATAGATTTTCAAAACATTCAATGATATGTATGTTTTTTTTCAACAGTTATTTGTAGTGTGAAATGTATTTAATTAATATTTAAAATCACAGTAGTCATCAGTTTGGTACTCACAGTTTTAAGCCTTTAAACAGAGAACAAATAATTATTTTATTTATTTAAAATTATGATTTATCACCTGATTTATCATTACTGGAACACATCCAAATAATTCAAAAAAAGAGAACTCCATTCATATTACGTGTTACACTAATTTTCCGAATCAATTTATTTGTTTATTTCAATTTTAGATTCTGAACGGAATGATGGAATCTAATGATTTTACAATGATGTGAATTTTTTTTTTTTTTTGTGTATGACGACACCTTTTTTTGCAGTAAAAATGCTTCGATTTGCTTAAGCAGCAACTTTTCTGAAAAGAAAGTGAATGGTGATGGTACTTGGGCAAGTCAAAAATCCAACTTTTTAAATACTTTTTAAAAAAATCGAAAAAAACGATAAAAAAACAACAAAAAAACGGGAAATTTTACGCAAAATCACGTTTTTACAAAGTACATTTTATTAAATTGCTCTAACTCAAAAACGAAAAACTGCAACAACTTGAAATTTTCACCAAATCTTTATATTGGCGTTCTCTATACATGGTTTGATTTTCAAAGTATTTTGACTTATTTTGACTTATTTACAGACAATTTAAATTTTTAATTTTTGTAAATTTTTTTTTTTAAACATCTATAAAATTTAATTGGCTGGCCGAAAACTCTTGAAAATTTGATCAAGGTTTATAATAAATTAAAATTATCATCACTAAAAAATGTCGGAGATCGTTTCACTCAAATTTCTTTTATAAGCCCATAAAGCTCAAATTTGTATAAAATATGTTAAATTCACGATAATTTGCAAGTTATTTTGTAGTTCAAATTCATAAAAATTTTTCTGTTTATACTTAAGGTTCAAAATTTTAACACTAGGTTATTCATAAGCTACTTTTCAAAAATCTTTTAAAAAATTTCTACCGGACTTAGAAGAAAAAATTGTATGACTGTTTGTAATTTAAATTTTTATGAAATTGCATAAACTAGCGATTTATCCTTAAACGATTTTAAATATTTGTTATAATTCAAAAAGTATAAGCCGCAGAAACTTGACATTTTTACCAGCTGTTAAAATTGGTATTTCCTTTATGTCATATATTTTTCAAAATATTATAATGATTTTTAAGCTACTTATAGGCATTTGAAATATTTGAATTTTTTATAATCGGTGATAAAAAAAATTTGGTTAGTACAAAATACTTGAAAATTTAATAGAAGATTCCACACAAGTAGTTTTCATTGTCATTCAAAAATCATTAAAATCTATAGGCACAGATTTTTTTTATAAATCTTTGAATAGCGAATATTGGCATAAAATTACATGTAAAATATGATATAATATATAAAATTCTAGACTGACAAATCATATCGGTTTTTGAAATTTGCTCTAACTCAAAAACGAAAAACCGTAACAACTTTAAACTTTCACCAAATTTTTATATTGGCATTCTCTATACATACTTAAGTTTTCAAAGTATTTTGACATATTTTGACTTATTTATAGACAATTTAAATTTTCGATTTTTGTAAGTTTTTTTTTTTAAAATATCTATAAAATTTTTTGGCTGTCCAAAAACTCTTGAAAATGTATTAAAGGATTAAATATAAGTTATACTATTTGTAACTTAGGAATATCGGAGATGGTTTCACTCAAATTTTATTTATAAGCCCATAAATTTCAAATTTGTATTAAATATATTAAAACCGCGATAATTTGCAAGTTATTTTGTAGTTGAAAATTCCTAAAATTTTTTTTTTTTATACTTAAGGTTCAAAATTTTAACACTAGGTTGTTCATAAGCTTACCTTCAGAAATATATAAAAAAAATTCTACCAGACTTAAAAGAAAAAATTTTATGACTGTTTGAAATTTAAATTTTTACGAAATTGCATTATAATTCAATTTAAATATAAAATACTATATTATTACATACACTTTTTAGTCAAACATATTAACTCCGTTCAAAATCGTTATTCGTATACAATGATATCTATCATTGCATTCAAATTTAACAAATCCATTGTAATCCTATACCTATCCTATAAACGAGGTACATTCCACCCCCAACTGTACAGCAAAGTGAGGCCCTCCTGTTCTTTTTATATATGTATTGCGCATATAAGGTTAAACATTTTTTCCAAAACCGTAATAGAACAATCATTACAATTAATAAAATCCATAAATATAATTTTTAAATATTGAAAATAAAAATTTCAAATATTAAAATAGTAAAAAGTTGACATTAATTCTCATATGTTAAATATATTACTTATTTCACTCCCCTTGTTTGAATTTAGTTATTCTTTTAAATGCAAACGTTACCGCAAAATAATTAACATATACCTTTACCTGTATACTTTAACGGTTTGCTTACATTTTATTTGATCTATGTTTTGAATTTTTTTAAATTACTAGGAAAAAAATATTTATTGTATAATAGTCTGTTTTGTTCGTCTTGAACAGGAAATTCTCAAACTTTTATCATAAAACATTTTTTACTGATAAATATCTTAAAAAATAGTAAGCAGTAATTACACATATTATTGCTTTATATATCCTGCTTAGAATCTAATAAGGCATCTGACTGTTAAATGGATCAATCGATAAATTTTATGTTTGTTATATACAAAATAACAAGGAGTAAATTAATTTATTGATAAAATAATAATAATAATAATTATAATAATATGTTATTTAAATGTTGATAAATATTTGGATGTATTTCACCATAAGTAACGTTGAGAGGTACATATTGGTACCCAGATTAATAATCATTAATTATAATAATATTTTCAAAAATTTTATCTGGATATAATATAGTTAATTAAGAATTTGACTCTCACTGATAGGCGAAGTTGTGCAATATTAATATACAAGTAGTGTACTTACTGAATTTTTGTAATTTATCAATACTGCCGATAATGAATCAATCACCTACCTTTGAAATCTCTTTATAGTACTGATAATTATGACTTATGAGTTGAGTAATGACTATTATTCATGTTCAAGTAATATTATGTATGTATGTAACTAAATTCTCGTCAAGGTTTTATCGTTTTTGTTTAGTTTAAAGTTATTTTTGCTCTGCAAAGATTTATAATTGATTCGTTATCTATAAGAATCAAAAAGTGATACAAATCTAAACAATATATTGCTTTGTGTTTTAGTCCTCTCTACATCCCTGCACCGGGAGAAATTAAGTGATTTTTGAGTTCGAATTTTTAGCATAAAACTATAAATTATTTTGTATTGTTTTTATAGTAAAAAGTTAATAAATTATAAAACCATCAAGAATAAAGATACTAATTTTTAATAATGCTATTATGTCATAATATTTCTATTATTTTTTAATAATTACTTTTTTTTAAATACTGCAGGATAGTGCACTTTTTTCAATCTTTGAATTAAATTTAATCTTAAAATAAAATAAAAAATATTTACATGAGCAATTTTTAATTTTTTATTAAGAAAATGTCAACATGGCTGGTGAACATTTAACGGAATTGTAAGTCATGAGTTTCTGCCTTTGTCTATCACACACGCAACATAGTATTTTAGACGTTTTATTTTTCCAACGTACCGATCGATCAATTAATGTGATAAGATTTTTGAAAACTGATTTAAAATTGTCGTTAAGTCTACTTTAAATCGGCTTTCCCACTTTTTAATTTTTTCCTCCATAATTTCACAAAATAAAATAAAATAAATTAGAGACATAAAATTTAACAAAAGTTAATTTTTATGTATATTGAGTACAAAATTTAAAAAATGTGAGAAAGTAGATCTAAAGAAGACTTCACGACGAATTCAAATCAGTTTACAAAATTATTTTCGTATTAATTGATCGATTGGTACATTTGAAATAGAAAACGTCTAAATTCTTTTATATAACGTGTAATAAACAAAGACAGAAGATGACTGTTTACAATGCCCTTAAAAATATTTTTATTTAGAATGAATAAATTTTATATGACGTGTAATAGAACGTTACAGTTTTGTTATTAACTTAATACAAAATCAATTATTATCTTAACCTTTCTATAATTATAGTTTTATTATCGATAAATCAATGGATTTTAGATAAAAAGTAATTTCAAAACACTTTTATTTAAACTATTGTTATATGTTTTCAAATCGTTCAAAATATTATAATAATATTTATTATTATAATGAAGACTTGACTTTTAATGGTATGTCAGATATTTAAAATACAAGTATTCGAATCAACATGGCTTGGCAAATTTTAAATAAATAATACAAATTATGAACAATTTCAAAAGACTAAATTATATAAGCATAGGATCATAAACTTAACTCTAAAATCTAAGATATTAAAAAAAAAAGTTTCCAAAAAACAACGTTAACAATTATAATAGGTTTTAATTATGAAATACTTAAACATAAAATTATATAGTATTTTTGACTTAGAGGACTTAGAGGGATTGGTCATTATAAAGTATAGTACAACTATATAATGTATAATATTTAAACTAAAAATGGAAAAATTACGTTTAAATTTTTAGGATGAACTGTGTAGCGTAATTAAATTAATATTTTAATTTGTATGCTAATAAAAACTGTTGACTTTTATTGTTTACAACAATTTTGTAGTGTCACTTATATGTTTTGTTTTTAAGGCTTTACGCAAAAGTTTCGTTATCTGTATTCTTCACACGTGATATCAAAAACAGTTTTATCTGAATCGACCGTAAATTATGGTAAAATGCCTTTAAATTTGTATAGTATAGGGTGTTACCACTGGGTATCTTCCCTAATCACATTAATCATGTTATTTTCTTATTTGTCACTCATCAAACCTACCTATTGTACAAATTACGTGTATAGATTGTAGATAAATTTCAATAAAATAAATAAAAAAAAAAAAAAAAAATTTGTATATACATATTATGTAAAAAAAAAAAAAAACATTGAAATTGAAATGAACAACATATTGAAGGCATAGAACCGTATCATGGTGGTTTTTAAGCCAAACAAAACTTTTTATTAGATTTTTAAACCCAGATAATTTTAAACAGATATAACTTTTTTACGATCTATAATACCGAAAAATAACAGTTATAGGACATTCTGGATAATGTTAGTCGTTTAAATTTGTATAATAGATGTTTTATATCTGTAATCATTAATCAATTCACAGTAAGTTTATGACGAATACTTGCGTAAATGTGATCTTATGGCATATCACGCACGGTGTAGCGATTTATCGGCGGTAACTTTTGAAAGTATTAAACGCTCGATTTACATTTTATTTTTATTTTTATTATTTTTAGAATTTTTTGTTTAATATATAAACCGTGGTGATTTCCTTTGATTTCTGTTATTTTATTGGTTTCTATTGATGTTTATTAGGTGTTATTAATTATTATGGGCGCGTATTACTTTTTGGAAATAATAAAAACGTGACGTGCTTAATTGACTCGAAAATTATGCAAATTCAATGAAAATCGATTATGAGCAAATTTATTATTTCCTTAAAAATTCCTTGCTTTTGGATAAATTAACTATCACGTTCTATTAGCAAACTATATGCTGTCTGACAAAAAGTAAATTCGAATATTATAAAAGCTTTTATAAAATTATTATATTCTGCTGCAATATAGATTGATTTCTTGTTTATCGATTTCATTATTGAGTTGTATACTATACCTATGCACTTTAATTGAGTAAATAATATTTATGGAATTATTATTATCAATTCAACACCTCATTATATCGTGAAGAATGATCAAAGCCATAGTATTTCACATGGATAAAATATTAAGTTTTGTCGCAAAACGTTCGGAAGTGCAAAAAAGTTTAGTTGATATACCTAGTGCAGTGTTTCTCAAATTTCTTTGTTCCATAACATCCTTAATTTAATGTTAAATTGTTATGGAACCTTAAGGTCAAAGGCGTAGAATTTATTTTTGCCTCCGAAATCATTAAAATAATGGTGATTATTTTATTTAGTACTGTTATTTTTTCTGTTTAGTTGTCGCACACAAATATTTCAGGGCCTTCCGTAGTATAGAAATCGATCCCTAGGGATCGCGGCCCATAGCTTAAGAAGCACTGGTGTAATAAACATGGAAATATACGAACCTGAAATATTTTGACACGTTTAAAATTTAGAGTTTTTAAACCATTTTCCTGTTTATGGTATAGGAGAAATTATCAAAGTGAGATCAAAAACATATACGCGAGTTTTCACTCTGATCTCCACGCGTGTCTATATTGTTTTGTCCGTGTGTGTACATACATTTTTCGAGCAGCATAATTTAATTTACTAAAATATT
This sequence comes from Chaitophorus viminalis, assembly GCA_025469195.1. Lineage (NCBI taxonomy): Eukaryota > Metazoa > Arthropoda > Insecta > Hemiptera > Aphididae > Chaitophorus > Chaitophorus viminalis. The sequence continues at coordinate 111,837 of JAIPRK010000532.1, forward strand.
CCATATTATATACAAAATGCAAACCCAATGGTGCAGTAGTGTATAAAGAAAATATTTTTGGAAGGGCCTATAGTAGCCAGAAAGTTAACATAGTTTTGTAATTAAACAAATTTGTCGTCCTATTCACTCCTCAAATTTCTTTCGAGGGGGGGTTGTTGCGATTTATTATGCCCCCCTCTATATACGCTACTGCAATAGTGTAAATACAATTATGCTATTGATTGTCATAATTCAATATTCAATTATTGATGTATTATTATATCATAACATATTTCTCTAAAATTAAACTCAATAGATTAAACGTATGGGTAATGTATACTAATAGTAATGGTATCATGTAGGTATACGAATTACGCACAAATAAATTGTGTTCATAGAGGTGTATATTTGGTGGGTTTACATTGGTTTCCATATAATATCAATGCATTCAAAATCTTAATACATTTATTAATACTTAAATTGATCACTTTATGACTAGGGTTCGGATGTTGATAAAAAACTCATAGAAATGCGTATTCGATTTAAAAATTATAAATTTGGTAATATACCGTTTGCGTTTGAATAATATTGTATATTAAAATAATAAGTTTAAACTTTCGACTAAAATAATTTTTTTAGAATGCGAATTTCACGACAAATTTTAATTTAAAAACAAATGTAAATTTCCGGTTTTTATGCTACTCAAATATTTTATTTATTTTTTAGAATGTTTAGAAAATTGTTAAAATTACAAGAAACTTTAAATTAATTTAGTCAAATATTCTATAAAATAGAAAAACCAAATCATGGAGTATAAAAATTAGTTTGGATTAATACATGCTGTTTAAGAAAATTTTAAGTAAGAAAAGTATAAAGTCTATGTCTTGAAAGAATATCAACATCTGGACTTTATAAATAATAGTTATAATAGTGATACCTGTACCTATTACATATTGCTCCTAACTTAACTTATAAATCGTGTGTACGGATAACTGTATAAATCGTTTTTAACGTTTAGGTTTTTTTTTTTTTTTTGTCAAATTAGGCACGGTTTCCATGATACGATCAGGTCAACGTGGTGTATGTTATCATAATTAAAAACTACAATGCCTTTGGATTTCCGTAAAGATTGTAAACGCAAAAGTGAGGAGTGTTATCATTTGAATTTTTTATGTCGTTTTTATTTTTTACTACTACCACATTTTAATCTTATTTCAAACTTAATATATTTTGCTTTGTTATTGAATATTTTGTAGTATTAAAATATTTTAGCACGTACTCAGTCATATTGCAGATTTCGAATATTAACACTTTAATGAATTAATTGATACTGCAGGCTTACAGAAATATTATTTACCATATTGTAGTGATATAGACAATATTATACTTTATTAAAATCAGAAATCCTATTAAAAATATAAGCTTTTGTTAAAAACCAAATGAGTATTTTTCCAAAACTATAGCTTACAACGATTTTGTTGAAACTAGCATTATAATCCACCAAGCTAGATGGTACGTCGTACTAAAATGATTATTATTAACGGGCGTAAAAAAAATAAAAAAGTATTTGAACATTGCATTTTAATTTGTATGCCTTTTGCACCATGATAATTGAATAGTTATTAAAATTCACTTTTTAGCAGGGTAGTAGTGTTTCTATTACCTCGCCTTAAAATATGTACACACTCACCCTGGTTGTATAATTAATCACCTTGTGCGTACACATGATAATAGCTATAACCAATATATTTTTTAATTATATTTCTATTGTTATTATCTATATATGCATATTTCACTAGTTCGTAATAATTTTTTATTTTTTATTCATAATTATTGTAATACATTGTTTCTAATTTTTATGAACACAATGCATGATATTACGTGGTATTATAATATTATTATATTTCATCACTTGAGCTAATCCATGTATAATATAATGATGTGTACTATTCTATGAACAACGCTTAAATAATAACACTTTCATTTATCGTCTTGCACTTTAATATTGATTTATAGTATTATAACACTATGACTATTGTTTAATTCCATATAATGTGGTGGTGTTCACGAGCGTCACGTGTTTACCTCGTAAAACAGTTGTAAATGCCTAAACCGGGTCACCTGGATTTAAATTAAGTCTACTCGTTGCCGAAATGGTGACTGTGCGGTCCGAAAGTTTAACGTGATCAGTAAGTATTGATAATATATAAGTAATATGTTTACTCCGTTCGTGGAACAATAATAATATGCGACTCGAAGTGGATACCATGGAGATTAGAGAACACTTTTCTTCTTGTGAAACACATATAAGGGGGTTTTCAGGACTGTCCAAACAATGCAAATAACGCGTGTATGATCTAATGATCTTACAAAATCCGTTGGTGCACACTGCACACTGTATACCTAGCATAATAATATGATTTGCTAATATAGGGATATTTGGACGTTAAAAAAATAACACTAGTATTATATCGTTACCTGTACTGTATATCCTATTATATTGTGTATTAGTACTGTAACAATTTTTATAAACATTTTTTTACCAATGAAAAAATACAAATGAAAAATATTTTTTCCATAAAATTGAGGAATTATATTTAATTTAAAACAATGTCTTCTGTTTTGTAAATAAATAGCTGATAATTTTCACACTTTTAATTCGGTTTTTATATCTAATTCAGAGTTAAAAATGCAAACATACAAAACAATAATAGTGATAGTCAGTGGCGGATTAAGAACCGATGCCGCCCTGGAGCAAATACATTTTGCCCTATCCCCCACCCCCCATCTAAAGTAGAACTTATAGAACTTCTACAAAATCTGTTTCTGTATCTAAATTTTATAATTCTAACTAAAAAACGCATGCTTAGTGTACGTGAGATATTTGACGTGATAAAAATGTGTTAAGTATGCATATTAATTTGGGTGGGCGACTAACGAAATACACGTGGTGAACTGCTAAATGAAATTTGCGTGATGTAAAAGAACGAGATTCGTTCCGTAGTTTGGACTGTACCCAGATAGAGCAAAGAACGGACAGAATAGACCACGCAACGCAAAGCAACGATTCGATAACACTGCGCGGGCGTAGTGGGTCAAAACATCGGCAAGTCACGTTGAACGAACGCTTAGCAACAAAAACAACATAATGATAATGTACAGCAATACCAGAACAATCACGCACATTATAAACTTTCAACTACATTATAAACGTAACGCAGTACATACAAACAATAATTAAATACTCATATTTATTATATATTTACGTTTGGTAATCGTTTATTAATTTTATAATTTTGTACTTCTCAAACTTTGGATTTCAAAGCGAACGCCATACGGCTTGGTGGTAGTGACACTAAATTTTTGTTATATTACTATTATTATTATTGCGCGTACTTAACAATGAAAACAATACGACTATTGTGCGTTTTAATGATTTTCGATTGGAAACGAACCCTGAAAATATGGTACTTGATTATTCGAACGCAAACTATACTTACACTAACACATCATCGTTATATATAACAACAATATACGAAAAATAACAAGCCGAACACACACACCTACAATTAGGCGTAAAATAATGCCACGGTATTATAAGGAATAGATAAAATAGTATATTTAAACGTTATTATTATATTTATCGACGAAAAAACTTGTTCGATTAAAGTTTGACACATTTTAGAAGGGGGAAAAAAATGACAACGAACACGAGGGCCATAGAGTTAAAAATGTAATTAACTGTACCTGATTTAGAGATTTATTCGCGAATAACACCGTTGTGTATACTGCGCGTACGGTATCAGCTAGTGCTTCACGTCAGAATGTCGTACCATATCGAAACAAACTTAAGCGACTCAACGAGGCACGCGTTAGAGATGATGTATAAAGTATAATGTATAGTATATCATGTATATAAAGTCGGAGCCGGGCGTGCGTCGAGTCTTATACATGTATTATAATATTATGTACAAAGTTACTTTATTTCGTACCACGCTTCGCGGTCGATGATTCGTGTGATAAAACTCGCCGAGAGATGAAGGACTCGTTGTGGATGTACCTACGATCAATTACCGCCACCACCGTATGTGTGTATACGAATATATTATATTATATTATTTCGACACGTAGTGGTATGATATATAATATGGAGCGAAGAGGAGACGGAACGTGCGAGAGAGAAACGTCCGAAAGTTGTCGTGCGTGTGTGTGTGAAAAGTTACGTCGTTACCTAACCGTCTGATGACTTCGGGCCGCCATTCGTCGCACGCCGTCGGGAATCATGGTGTGCGGTATGGAGAGGATTTATTTATACGCCGTATAACTTGTATGACGTTATTCTCGCGCCGACTTCTCGGGGTTTCCAATTCGAGCCGTATTGTCGTCGCACCGGCTAAACCGCGTTTGTATGTGTCCCCCACGTAAGTATATATATATGTATACAAGTACACCACAATCAAATAATATAATATCGATTTGACCGCCCGGGATGACGAGGATAAACGCCGCGCGGTCTAGAAAGTCGAAAGACGAAAGTCCTACAGCCGTATTATATTATGTACTTTTGTCATGAGGTGCAGTGATGGTACGGCGGGAAAAGTTATTCGCAGACGTCTGCAAAGTGTGTTGGGATGCAATCATCTGCAACCGTTTGATACAATAACCATATATACAACCACCCACGGAAACTTGTCCGTTTCCTGGGCGATTGTCGCGCGATGCAGTGTTCGGTAAATGGCTGATGATGGCGGTATCTATACTAAGGTTGAGAGAAACGGGATAACCTCCAGAATATGATAATCTGACGTTTTCACGTGCAAATATATATTTATATTTATATGTAATACATCGATGTGTTTTATTTTAGATTCTGAACGGAGTGATGGAATCTATTGGTTTTATAATGATGTGTGTTTTTTTTTTTTATTTTTTTTTTTTTTTTGTGTCTGTCATCACGTTTTGGGGCAGTAAAAATGCTTCGATTTTCTTAAACAGCAACTTTTCTGAAAGGAAAGTGAATGTCGATGGTACTCGGGTAAGTCAAAAATCCAACTTTTTTAATTCTTTTTGAAAAAATCGAAAAAAACGAAAAAAAATTACGAAAAAACGGGAAATTTTATGCAAAATCACGTTTTGAGAAAATACTTTTATTTAAAATGCTTTAACTCAAAAACGAAAAACCACAACAACTTAAAATTTTCACTCTTTATTAATTTTCAATCTTTATATTGGCGTTTTCTATACATGGTTTGGTTTACAAAGTATTTTGACTTATTTACAGACAATTTAAATTTTTAATTTTTGTAAATTTATTTTTTTTAAACATTTATAAAATTTAATTGACTGGCCGAAAACTCTCGAAAATTTTATACAAGGTTTATAATAAGCTTAACTTATCGTCACAAAAAATATCGGAGATCGTTTTACTCAAATTTTTTTTATAAGCCCATAAAGCTCAAATTTGTATAAAATGTGTCAAAATCACGATAATTTGCAAGTTATGTTGTAGATAAAAATTCATAAAATTTTTTCTGTTTATACTTAAGGTTCAAAATTTTAACACTAGTTTGTCCATAAGCTAATCTTCAAAAATATATAAAAAATTCTACCGGACTTAAAAGAAAATATGTTATGACTGTTTAAAATTTAAATTTTAACGAAATTGCATTATAATTCAATTTAAATATAAAATACTATATTATTATATACACATTTTAGACAAACATATTAACTCCATTCAGAATCGTTATTCGTATACAATGATATCTATCATTGCAATCAAATTTAACAAATCCAATGTAATAATGACCTATTCTATAAACGAGGTGCACTCCACCCCCAACTGTATAGCAAAGCGAGGCCCATCCGTTTTAGATTCTGTTGGTTTTTGTTCTTGTTTCTGTGTAAAAGTTTTCAACTAGAAAGATTCCTCCGATATATTATTCAGAACTGATATTTTCCAGATAGGAACTGTTGTTTAACTATTGTTTGTGCATTGGGAGGTCATTATTATTATTTTTTTTTTTATTTTTTTTCAGTTTTCCGAATAATTGAGTAAAATTGTGTAAACATTTGCAAACAACTTAAATCCGGAAACGGGCCTTAAACGCGGTACCGCCTAGTATATTTTATTAGGCACTATTCTATTAGACTCCGTGTTAGTCAATATAAGTTATTTGGTATGTTATTTTATTTGTTAAAGTGAGTCGAAATATTTACTGAGTTACTTATATAAGCATTGAATAAACATTTCATGATTTTCAACACTTCTTTTTTGCCAATGCTAGAACATTTAAACTAGTGACCTTATTAAGATATTTGGTTCTACTACTATGTTAACGATCTTTAGAAATAAAAAGTGATCTACCCAAGCTCTTTTGTTCAGAATCTTTTTCTTAAAGCCTTGGTACATTGGTATTACTTTCAAGTTTAAAAGATCAATACAACAATATCATTCTCCTATCCCTGTATATCGGTCGACTGTGAAGTCTCATCCATTCCATAGAAGTTTTGCCCATTATTTTCTTTTTCTGAAATTCTTTTATTTTTATTTTATTGAGACGTGCCCACTGCAGTGGAATAATAATTTTTAATTTGAATTATTAATAATGCTCATTAGTTACAATTTTGATATGTATAGTAATAAAAACTCTAAAGTCGTAAAGTCTTGTAAAATTACAAAAACATACAGTATTAATTGTGCGCTGTGCCATCAATATGGTACGTTATATACTAATACACCAGTATAATGTGTATTAATATATATATATATATATACATTGAGACCATTGGAGATGTTAGTTAACAAATAAAAACGTCATTGCATATGGAAAATTAATTAATAATTCTGGATCGTAAATCAATTTGCTTAATATCCATTCTCAAAATCATTTGGGTTTTTGATTTATATTAAAATATTAAAACTACCTGAAGACTATTACTCAAAATCCCAAGATATACATCTTAAAATATATATGAAGAAATAATATGTATGCTTGTAACAAAAATAAATATGTTTATAATTATTGTGATGGTAAATAATTTAATTAAATACTTTAAGTATAAGTGTATTAAAATTTATTAACTAAAATTATCAACAATGCTACCTGCGGCCGAAGACTGACGTCATTGGCCTAGTTTACATAGCTATGAATGTAATGTCAATAGATTTAATATTTAAAACATTGCAGACTACATTGTCTGTTAAAGCCTAGGATTTTACAACATTTCCCTTATTAATACTAGGAATTAATTTTATTAGCTACGAGCATTGACGTTATTGCCTAAATTACATAATTGCTAGTATATATTAACGAATATATTAATCGATCCAACTACGATAACAAGGTGTATAGACAATAAACGTGTGTTACCAAGTAAGAGGGACTTTTGTCAATAATGAACTTATACAATCAATTATATACCTATCAACATAGATCTGACCGGCCATTGATATTTTCAAAGCAAAGAAGGAACACAGATAACAGAATAAATGTATTTTACGGTATTATATATATATATATATGATTACCCCCTCCCCCTACCGGAACATTTTAAATACCACTATCATTGGCATGGCCAACTAATCCCGTGGATAATATCGGACGATTAGAAATCGCCGAGAAACCGTACCCGATTATACATGCCGTTATATTTTATACTTGTATATTTATTATATGTCGATGGAGTGGTGGACGGATGTGGTGTTGACTGTGGTGGCGATAAAGTGCAGTATAGTTGTCGACGTGCGTTTCCTATATTATGCATATTATATATTTATATATCATTATATTATATATTATATCGTTATTGAACGCGCACGAACGGCGATGTAATAAACCGCGACACGTCATTATTTTAATCCGTCGGCGGTGGCGACCAAGTCAAACTGCAATCGGCGCCAAATATATTGCGTGAAGTCGAGCGCGCGCGCGCACGTGCACTGCACGAGCTCATAATGTATAGTTTTTAGCACCATCGGAACACATGTGTGCGGATACGTGTCGCGTAAATACTGCGAGTAGTGAACGCGGAAAATGCGTTTTGAAAATATACGATATTACGATGTTCCCTATACAATATATTACTACATCGGCGCATCGTGCAGCGCCGTCTACACGCGTCATTACGTCGAGTGAGCTGCAGACATAGCGCGTGCCCTTAGATTATGATGTATACGTCATAATGTAGGAAATAATATTATTACATCGATTCCCTCCCCCTCCCGCTGCGGCCAGTGTCATCGTACTTACTCATCGACTCGATTCTAAATGGATTTTTTCTGTATTTTAATTCAATTCTGTAAGTCTTGTAATCTTGCACGTCAGTGCTTCTAGAACGGTCCCACCCGCATGTGTTCAATTCGTCCTACAAAATCAAACTTAAAAGTTATAGAAAATACGATTATCTGTATTTTGTTGGTCGATTTTTACGAAATTTCAATTTTAAGCTATGAGACATTTTGTAATTATTTGTAATAGTTCATATGATCATAATTGGCTTGAAAATAAAAATTTCGTGAAAAACTGACCACTGAAATTAGATAATTTTTTATAATAGGTCATATTATCCAAATATTAAAGTTAATAATAACTTATTTGAACAATTAAACGCAAATTTGCCATGATAATAATTGAACAACATAATACATAAACATATACAAAATAAAACATACACATTTGTTCTTTTATTATTTAGTAATGTGGTATCCTTAATTTAATGCAAAACTGTTACCGTGGCCCCCCTAAGGTGTAAGCCATTTGTTACGTCAAAATCATTAAAATAATTGTAATTTTTTTTTCTCAACTACTTATACTAAAATTAGATTGTATAAATTATTATTTTATGCTCCCCCTCCCTCCATAGTCTATAATACATAAATTGCTTTATATAAAGGCCAGTCCTCACTGCCTCCCACCTCTAAAAATACCCTTGAAGTACCCTTTATTTTATTATAGACACCCGCGCTAATACCGGTAATACAACGATAAAAAAAAAATGTAAAAATTACGTGGTTGTTTACACGGGTCATGACGATGTGTAACGTGCAACGTTGAAGTCACGTCATTGCATGGGATAATGCTATATTATATTATGTCATAATTAATAATCAGTCAGATTTAGAACACCAACAGCAATTTAACACCAGCAAAATTGTTTTAATAAAGTATGCCCTCAGCAACTGTTATCTAGGAAGAAGCTTTAGCGCTTCAGCCGATTAATAATTTTCGACAAAATGAAAAAATATTTGGTCGTCGCAAGTATAATACACGTATTTGAATTTGAACTGTTGAATACTCAAGTGCGAGTTAAAAATACAATAATAAGTATAAATAAAATATATTAATATAAAATGAATAATACTTGAACAAAATATGTTGTTGTACACTCTTAACCGTAGTTTATATTTGTTCATTTATATAAATGGCCAAATGAATTTTTTTTTTGTATCCACATTTTTAATGTTTCTCTTAGGTGTATAATAGGTAAATCTTGAAAATATTGATAGTGCGTATTCTCATATTTTATTATTTTCATCAGCAATTATATGAATCCTAGCTCTGGTTATTATTATTACTGTTATTATTACGGCGGCGTGTGCGCGTGTCCAGCCGAATAACGAGATGCTGTGCGCCGTTCGTCGTCAGAGCGTGGGCGAACCGCGGTGTCTAAATTTAAACGGCACGCGAGCGTCGGCGGTAACCGTATTACATTTATACGTATATATATGTATATATAGGTACGCTAGCTGTGTCGGGCTGTGATGGACCACCCAACCGCTGGGAGATAGGAACGGCTGCGTGTGATATTATTTAAATAAGTAGTATTCGTTCGAGGTGGGGAGCAGAGGGGCGTGTGCGATAGTGGTAATAATAATCGCAACGATAATAATATATTTTACATAATCATAACGATGATAATAATATTTTGATACAAAATACGTGTTTTAATATTTTCGTACATCCCGCGAATCGTCACATGTTGCCGCCACCGTCGCCGAAGCCACCGTCTATGTTGTACAAGGCTGCATGTGAGACACGCTGCAGCTCTTTTAACGTTTTAGAGGAGAAAAAAATCGTTCTTAACGATTGCAGTAGGTAGTAATTTCGTCTTTGTTCTACTCTTCGATAACGTACTGCGCGTTATTGACACGAAAAATTTTGCCAAAGTTTAGATGCTCCTCTAATTTTTTGAGATGTGACTGTCTTAATTTAATGTAAAATTTTTATGCTTCTCTCCAAATTTCTAAAATGTAGACATTATTCACCATGAAAATTGTTAAAATAATTGAGAATTTTTTTTTTCTTAACTATATACCTATTAAAATTAAATTGATCTGCATATATATTTTAACTTCCCCCTTCCACGGTTATTTCCAAATATGCATAATTTAAAAAGTACTAATCTAAATTGTCATTTCCATGAAAATATTCATATAGTCATTAATTGTCATGATTGTTATTACAATTATTATCATTTGTAATGTTGTGTAGATTGTAATTAGCAATGATATCTACAACAGCCTTAATAGAAATGCCGCAAAACGTTGTTTTGATTTACGTCGCTGTCGATATTGTACAGAGCAGGACGTGGTCAGATGGCCACTTTTGCGATAATGTTTTTAAAAATTTTTACACACCCCATCTATAAAAATTAGGATGGATAACGATGATAAAACGAAAAAATTTGTATTTAGCAAGTGCAGTAATTTTGTCTTTGTTATTCCTTTCAACTACCTATTAAATGCCAACAATGTAAGGAATAATAATAATAATCACAGTAAAATAATTGTAAATAATTCTCGTGAAGTGTCACAGATTTAAATGAATTTGTCCATCATAATTATACTGTCACGTATAAGTCGTGGAAAAATATTCCAGACCTCCAAAATTTTGAAGGTAGAATCAATAGATACACCCTATATACATATATTATAATGTGCATAACATTTTATTCTTGAAACTAAAAATATTATTTCTATTAATTTGTTTACTTTTAATTAAGTATAATATTCAATTTTAATTAAATATTTTTCTGCTCACGGCTTTAAGAAAGCTAGAAAGTAAATGCCATTCGTTGACAAGAGCTAAACGAGAAAATAACAAAAAATATTTCTTTTCCATTGCTTTCAGAGATAAAATTATGAAGAGTTTCCGGGGAGTAATAAATAAAAAAAGTAAAATAGTTTGAAGCAAGAAATAATAAATAATTATAACTACCTGAAGAATTTTTTTCTTTGATCATATGCTTAATACCTATAGTTACTATACATATATTGTGCCTGATCGTTTTTTTAGTATGAAACGTATACATAATACTTTTAGGGGAATTATTCTTGTCAAAAGGCCACGCATCACGGTGTTGATTTATTTTTGAAAATCTAAAATATTTATCAAAAAGATATATTGTATTGATATATTTTTGTGATGTTGTCCGAAAAACCTATATAGCACGGTGCAATTTGCACCTCAACTCTGCTTGAGTTACTTAAACGTTTTAAGAGTTTTTTTTTTATCGTATTGACATTAATGATCAACTGCTTTATTGGATTATATTTTCATTGTGTTGTGGAAAATATAGGAACAACTGCATTATCGTCGTTATCTTTTTAATATATGGTATAAATTATTTGAAATAATATATTACATACTAATAATAGTATGCTATATTTTGTACAGTAAAATAGAAGAATCGTAATATTCGCTGTCTGATGTGAATTCTTCTGGCAGTGCATTAAGCAATAATATAAATATGAAACAAAGATAATTATAATATTATACCTTATGTCGACATTGAATACTTTCGTGTAACGTTAAATGCGTAAATACGTGATGATATTTATCACAATTATAAAAACTGGGTTAAATTTATTACTATTTTTTTTCTTTAGAAAATGTTTACACTTCGCGGAATCCGAAGACCAGGGTATGGATATATTTAGAATATGTTCTAATCAAAATGGCTATGGGTATTATATTATTTTTATGTAGGACATGACACGAACAGAGAACATAAGGTGTCCATTGTCCGTCAGTTGTCGCGTAGGTATGAGAATAAATAGATATAATACGAGTACGTGGCCATTACGCGTAAGTGGTTTATTTTTTTTAAGCAGTTTTAACATTATAATACGACGAGTGATACATTAGTACTGCAGTTGTTAAGGGTTACGATTAGTTATGAAACCACATACTGCAACGGTTAATATTATATATAATACATATGATTACCAGGGCGACCGAAAGTTTGCATTTCTCTAGTAAAAATTTATTATACTTACAAATGTACCTGAAAAATCACTGTTTTTTATATTAACATAACATAACTGTTACATTAAAGTATATATTATTTATTACGTTAATTATTTAATATCGTGATAAAAACATTATTGTGATAATGCAAAAATATAATGGACACACGGATGATATCTATGTAATAATAATTATTATGATTATATCGTACAAACGATACCGTATTTTAACGAATCGTAATAATACCGTTACGCATCATATAATACAATTCAGTTGTACTATAACATAACTATATACGGCGACCATATACATTATATTATTATACTTGTTTTCAGACGACCGTATACATACCGGTTACAGTGTATTTTGCGTGTTTTGCGTTCTATAATATTCATAACGATCGTGGTTAGTATAATATGTTTAAATATCGTACTTATCATGACTGTATTTCAAAGGTTGTAAATGTTTTATTGCGGATTACCTAACAAAAATAAAAAAACAAGCCGATTTACTGAATATATCGTAAGAATAATGTAATCAATGTTTTCTAAATGATTCTATTAGAGATTTTATATTTTACAAAGTTTAAACTTGACTGTTATCTAAAGTTTATACTATAAAACATAACGTAAAATTAATTATTTATCGTGTATTTGAATATTGTCTAACATAAAAGAAGATTTAAGATTTATGTGTATGTTGTGATTGATCTGTTTAAGTTTTATACATTTTTCCATCACGGAATCATTATAATATATTATACCTTCTATTATTCTGTATTAAAATATTATAGTCGTGTTTGAAACTCAATTTGTTTAATTTCTAAATGAATTGTTTTATTTTATAATTTATCAATTTTAAATAGAGTCTACTATAAAACATAGTCTTATAATAACATATAGTTTCAAGATTGAATACTATCATTTCTAAAGGCTAATATTATCATGCATACATACTCTAACAATAATAAATTATGTTTTGTTGGTATACATAGACACATATCAAATGCAAACAATATTTACAAGTAACTTTTCTGATTAATAATTGAACTATTCTTCAACACATTCAATAATTGTATAATCAAGTAATATTTATTTTTTTTTTTGACTTAGTTGTGTTGGATTAAGTTTTTTTGGTCCATTTAAATTGATTTTATATCAAGTATCAAGGTGGAGATTATAAATAAAGGTTGGTATCATGGTTTTCCGTTAAAATCAGTTATATCGAGTTACGCAAGAAATGAAAATCTAAAATCTGTTGCATTATTGCCTTGTTATAAATATCTAACTACTTTATTACAGTATTAGATATCTTTATACACTCTTCACTCACCGAAACGACACTTTCCTCTCTGATTCCTCAAATCCGCTCAGTATTACGTTTATTTTTTTTTGATTCCTGTTTTGACATTTAATATTTCTCCGGGTGCTCGTAGGTCACAGGTCAAGTCGGCTTGGTTGGCAACGATGAACTGTTTCGGACTCTTTTGCAACCACGCAATTATACTGTGTGTATTTTCATTAGGTAAATTTCTTTTTAGGGCTCTTAAAATGTCATCATCTAATCTGTTTATTTTATTCCTTGAATCGTGTACATTTCTCCCATTGAATCAAAAATGGCATAAAAACCCGTTAATAATTTCTATCTTCTCATTCCATTCACCCCAATGTTCCTTGAAAGCCTTTGGTTTTTTATGCCTACGTAGTGCACATCTTGTGATTCAATTAACTTCTTTTCTTAGCCTTCAGGCGGAAGAGACAACGATAGCCTTCTCTTTTTCACTTGTTATCTCTTTCTATATATATATACAACTTTATCTTTTAACAATACTCGTTAAAGTTCTGGTAGGTAGTCATAACACTTTTAAATAACAATTCGTTACAATTCGTCGAGCTAAATATCTTTCAGCGACATTATTATAGTACCTAATATTTTTTTATGTTTCACTAGTATTTGATACATGTAACACGCTATACTGCAATCAATACTATATTTTAACATTTCGAATGCATTATATATTCGAATGCAATAAGTTTTTGTAGTTTTATTTTTAAAATAATCGTAGCAGCATTAACTAGATGTAATTCATGTAACCTCAATAATATTAACTATCAACATTATTAGAAAAAAGAACAATATTGTTAAAATATAAAAAAAAAAACAAAATAATATACTATTGCTTTTATTAAAATAGTAAAGAATAATAATATGTAGGTATTTTGATCGACAGTATAAATAATAAGTATTTTATTATACCTTTATGTATCATATTTGTTTATTTGTTAAACTTTGTTCATCCGATTTATAGTTTACAATTATACTGTGTAAATGCGATTGCGATAAATTAAATCGTTATAAAATTTCTAAATTTATTCTTCACGCCCTGTGTACCACATCGTAAAAATTATTGTTTATTTATTATCAGGTAAAACAATACCATTGATTCATTACGGTAATTTAAAGTAATCATGTAAATTGTAGTAAGTTATGAGTTATGAATATTATATTGTGTTAATAATTCGAATTCATTATTTTCGGTGAAGAGTAAACAATATGAATTGATAACAACCGTAACTTTAACAAAATTTATTATTTAAAATAACAGTGTATTTTATAAATTTAAAACAGTTAAATTAGTAAAATCGAATCAACTAATAAAATAATTAAATTAATAAACATTTAAAATTTTAATTTTATCAATAGAAATGATTTTTGAAAACTATTTGTCTTCATTAAATCATCGTATATAATAAACTAATATACAAATAAAGTAATAACTATAAATGTATATCAATTATTACATGCAACTTTATTTGAATCAACACATCTTAAATTGTCTTGTAAAAACTATATCGATGAGTCGAATAAATCATTATAATAATAAATCGATTATTAATATATTAAGAAAATAATTTAGAATATGAGAAAATATTAATGTTTTTTGAACTAGACTATTTATGGAATGTTAAAAACGTCTTGTCATTGTACATTCACGTTTTAACCTATTCATATTTCCATTTTAATAATAACAAAGTAATTGTATACATTGATGAAATAATTTATATTTATATTTTGAACTTAGTTAATTTATAATTGAAATATTCAAATACGATATTCAAATTTTTAATTATAAATCAGATTAAAAAATATTTAAGAATTATTTTAGTCTTCAAAAATGATTATTATCTAATTATTATTTTTTTCATTACGGTTATAATTATTATTAAACATACTATATGTGATTAAATAAAATGTCGATAAACACATTTTGTACATCATTACCTACAGTAAAAAGTTCCTTTATTAGTTTTATTATGTCTTACCATTATTGTTTTGTAATCATTTTACTATAGAATAGAGACTTAATATTTTTAATGCAATTATAATTTTAAGATAATAATCTATAAATTTCTCAAAGGGTTAAGTGATTTTGTAGAATAAAGTAATTATGTTGGAAATTTCTATTTAATTTGTTTTTGTCGATGAAAAATATTTACACTCGAAAAAACTATAATACAACATTATCATACCACTTTGTAGATTATATAATATGCTCATAGTTGATTAATTATTTTTCGATATCCAAGTACAAAGTACATTAAAAAATGCAAAGATTGCTACTCATATAATGAAAAAAAATTATATATACACGCCGATTTTAATCACGTTAAAATGAATCTGAAAGTATCATTTTACTGACATTTTTACATTTTGTTGAATGTTCTTTTATAAACATTCTTAATCTTATATTGAAATCTTATTAGTTATTTCAAAAATTTTTAAAATAATAACTGCAAATTAAAATAGTTTAAAATCGTTTACTATTATGAAATTCGAATATAATCAATATCACTTAGAAGTAATTTTTTAAACGCATTTTAATCGAAATGCATGAAAAAAAAAACAAAATTATACTGTTCATACCTATATAAATAATAAATAATAAATAATATATATGAGAAACAATAATTATTGCATGGAATGTTCTCTTTTTTATTTTACATATTTTTATAGGTTTTTGGTATTTAATGGATTCGTTACGTTTTTGATTGAATGCATAATTTTCAATATAATTTCTAATAGTTTATAGAATTGTTGATGACTTGATGTATTCAAAATTAATTAAATACGAAAACATGATGTAAAAATTGCAGGTTTTTTTATAAAAACATTAATAGTAGTATTTTTATTTTAGTCAGAATATAAAATAACATTTTATTATATTTGATTTAATATTTATTATAATATGCAAGATAAATGTTTTATTTTATAATTAATGATTATAATTACAAAAATGGGTGTACTTTCAATTTTTCTTTTAATTTTATGTTTAATTCAAAGGTAATTATATTTTCGTCTAATTAAAATTGGTTTTAGGTAGGTAATACCTATAATTATTATTATTTTCAAAAATCACATACATTTCGTAATAAATATTAAAAAAATTAAAAACTAAAAGCAAATATAACTCATAAAGTATTGCATAACTATGTGTCTTGTACCTCATTATTCATAGTAAAATATGTGTTAGGATGATGATCTATAAATATTTTCTGCAGAGTATATTATTGTCATTTTAATGGTTGCTGTTGAGTTTCATTAAATTCACTTATATAGAATGAGTTAAGATATGAACCTTGCTTAAGGGTATTATTTAATCATATATATATTTTTTTTTATTTACATGAAAATGTAGAAAAAATTCAATTTAATTTAATTTAATTTAATAAAAACTGTTAATTTATAATTGTTTAATAGTATATAATATAAATAACAAAAATATTCTTTTTGTTCAAGTGGTCGTGTATTTTAATAACAGTTAGGTATATTATAATTATAACATTAGGTAGGTACATTTCAACTTATCAATATTGATTGTGTTAGTTTGATTCATGACATTTTTATGAACAACAAATATTTTTAATACTTGATGTTATATGGTATTTGAAATTTAAATTATCAAATTTCTACGTTAGAAGTATACTTTAAATAAAATGTTGTTTAGTCCAGTTTAAATTTATTAAAAAAATGAGTACCTATATAACGTTGGTTCTTTGAAAATGATATTTCTTATTTAAACACTTAGTTTGAACACGATAAAACAAATTACAATATATATTTAATTTTTATTTATTTTTTGATTTTTAACTTGTTTAATCTTTGAAAAGTATATTTTATTTTATCTATCTAAAAATTGTTTGTTAGAACTAAAATTGTATAATTGTTGTAATAAATTGTGCTATATTGTTATTATTTTTTTTATTTTATTCATTTTAAAGTTTTTCTGATTAAGTCATCTAAACTTAGAAGTTACTGATTTTATTTATTTTTTCGACGTTTGTACAGTAATATAATAATAGTGCTTAGGTTTATTATTTATAATATAAAATAAAGAATAGTAATATAATACTGTTTTATTTTTTTTTAGGTGTTGTAATGTAAACTGTTATATTATTTAAATCGTTTTAATTGAAAAAAGAGTTAAGCATTTATATACAGTATACACTAAATTCAAACTTAAATTCATATTAAATAAAAAAGGATTTAAAGAGATTTATACTATTATTATTCGTATTACCATTACTCAGTCATTTTCCGTTAACATTTTAATAAAATGTTCCGAGTATCAATTTTTTTTCCGTCAATACCCATTGCAATGAATTACATGCAATCATAACAATTATAATATAATCTACTTGAAAAGACGAAGGCGCAAATATTTTATTCGACACTATGAACTTAGTTAATTCTGGCTAGTTCGTATTTACCCTCAAGGGAAATTGACCGTGGACGTCGTTATCGCTGGGTGATCAAGTTCTTGGCTACAACTGCCCTCTGGAAAATTGCTTGCCACCAAACAGATTAAAAGTCCTATTTTGCGTTTGTCTCAGGTAACCGAGAAACCCATTAGACAAAGGGAAGTCACACATTGAAACGTGTTTAATCCCACGGCACACGACAAGCTTTGAGTATTCAAAATGAACAGCTTATTGTGAGGTGAAATAGTATTTTGAATAGTTTCGATAATATTGAGGTGATAAATGATGATGGTTTCTACGTGGAAAGTGTTGTTATAAGAAACGTCCATGAATGGTAAGGGAAAAGTTTTCGAGAGGAACGTAAAATGTAATATGATCGGAGCTATAAAAATAATAAGGAAATGGGGGAAAATATAAAAAAAAAAAAAAACTGCATAAAGTGTTTTGCAGAACAATAATGATGCAAACACATGTGCAATAAGAATGTTGGTCCATTATTAAGACTGAAACAATAATATACTTGCTTCCAAATTAATACATCAGTAAGCGCATTGTTTCCCGTGCTAAGCACATTTCTTGCGCAGACATTTTGGCTGCTGTGCAAAAGTGAGCGTACCTACTGCTATATTATAAATTCTGAACACATGGATATAATATTGTCTACTTCTGTGAAGTTAAGAATTATGTAAAATTCGATTGAACAATATAAGTACTTAGTTAACTTCAAATATTTCCCACCCCTAACCTAATGGTCTTTCTTTTGACACAACGTTTATATTGCACTGAAGGTTCTTGTTTTTTTTTTCTCGATAAGCCATTATGTTATTTGCAAAATATTAAAATACGATATTTTTTTCTTACACTGTACCTAATAAGATGTAGGTTCAGACACCATTATAAGTGTAATTTAATGTAATATGCTATGGGTAAAATGCATATTGTGTATCTGAAACTAATATTAATGTAACTTATATGGATTTAAGGAAAATTAATTGTAGCGGAAAAAAAAATTAATATTTATTTCTTGTGATAAAGATTTTTCTTTGGTGTTCATACTCTAAACTGTTTCGATGTCTAATATCTTCTAGTTACTGAATACATTTTACACAACCATTTTAGTTGGTAGTGGGTAAAAAATTAATAATAATATTAATGTATCAACATAATTTAATAAACAAACGTCCACTCCAGTCAAATTTTACAAAGATCAAATTGATAAAACCGATTGATTTAGCATGTAAAAGTTATTAGTTAAAGCACATCGAACTTAAAATAAATGTTAACCATATTTTTACAAGTGTTCAAACTAAAAATTAAGTTAAAACATTACATAATATTACTGGTAACAGTATTTTAAGCGATTGGGTTCTTCGTGAAAATATTTGTTAATATCATGTGAATTACAAATAATTATTTTATTTTTAAAATTATTTATTTATCGGTCAGCTTATTTGAATATTGAATATTTGGTTTTAAATTATAAATTCGTAATGTAGAATTTATAATAAATTTTGAATAATTCTATCTTAATTAATTATCATAAGTGCCAGTATTTCTTCCATGCGGTTGGCTAGTTCTACTTCCCCATTCTATGCCTCATAATAATATCGTAACTTATATACACACACGGAAAATATGTGTTTTCTTTTCCGCATACCTGGCATGGTTCATTGTCTAGACGACCACTTATGTCTTATACTATATATATTTTATATGAATACTCGTCTACTAAAGATTAAACTTATCAAGTTGTCAAGGCCGTTACAAAAATTAACCTACAATAAATGCGTAAACTACACACAATTGTTTCCAATTTCAACTTATATATCTTACCTAGTTATTTTCTACTCCATACAGATTGGTAAAAGTTTAATACAATTGAATACAAGTTTGTTTCTTGTGTTTTTGTGGTTTTACGCTGTATCTTTCGAACGAGTAAACTGCAGGGAGCAAAACAAAATTTCAAGCTTGATAATCAATGAAATGTCATTGCGGAGATTCTTTATACTGTGATGTAGTTGCAAACGACCGTAGTATATATAATATACAATATACATACTTATAAACTGTATACTATATTATACACTATATTGACGACATTGCCATTTTTTTTAACCTTACTCAATACTGATTTATTCAGAGTACTATTTTCTTTAAAATCCCAAATCATCTATTCAAATACAAATATTTATCTGTTTACCATTATCGTTTTTCGACCATCTAAAGCGCTTTTTAACATTGGACTTAATCTCTTTCCTAAAACGCGTCCAAAGGTACCAGCTTCCGTGTTTGACATAAAATCAATACACGGCACTACCAATACTTCAAATGTTCGACATTATTTTTGTATTATTAAAGATTCGCGTGATGGATTACATCCACCTTAGCTAAACCCTCGCGCGATGCCGTCACCAAATAAAATGTACTCATCTAACTCTATTTCCATATAAAGTGATTTAACGAGAGACCAAACTTATTAAGTGATATAATATTATTATATACCATCGTTGTCAGTTTCCGGGGAGATAATATTTACACACATAAACCAAGAGAAGTAATAAATAGATAGCTATACGTGTAGTGGTTGTCGTCAAAAAAGTCCTACGAATTAGTAACAAATAATTAATTATTAAATGTACGAACAACATATTATAAAGTAGAAAATGTTTAATGGTATTTTAAATACGTTTTCCATTGTCCATGTATTGAAATTATTTTTTATTTACCTGACTTAAATAATAATACTTAAAAAATATTTAACAGGTTTTTAATTTTAAATCGGTTATATTGTTGTCTTCGTGAATAAAAATGAGTTTGTTGTTTGATCGGAGACTAATTTCCTCAATATAAATGTCGTTGATAAATGGGTTTGAGTCGAAAAAATATACTAAATTATTGTGTGAATTTAAAATAAAAATAGATTTTCAAATTAATTCATTGTTTTATTATTTTAAATACAGATTAATGAGTACTGAAGAATAAAGTTTGTATACAATTATCAGGAGTTTAACTTGAATAGTGAATTAAACAAAAACTTTGGTTTTCCTAAAAATTAATTTGTATATTATAATTTGGTAAAATATATACATATTTATATATTTAATGTCAATGCTTTAGGAGTTTCGAATATTTTTCATTGTTCATAAGTTAATATGGAACACAAAAAAGTTTTATTAAATATAAATAGCTTTATTCAAAAAAATGTGTAGTGAATATTATAATACATTCATAATATTAATAACGGTTTTATTAAAAATTTTTTTTTGGTAAAATTTGACGGTTTCTTTGATGAGAAATTTTTATTATGTCTGGGGTAAGATTTGAATTACAATAATACTTAATGGTGCTTAAATGCTCAAATATTTTTGTATACAATTAAAATTAGTATTTACCTTGGTCAGATTTATTAAAGGTACCTAGTAACCATTTTTGAATAATTCTTTTAATTTCAATAATTTATATTTCAATAAACTTCTGAAGTTCTGATCCTAAATGATGTATGAGATTTAACAAATTTTGAGATATACCTGTATAATATGTATATTTCATATAAAATAGCCGTCTCACTGTAAATTGATTTTACTGGTATTTATATACCATTCTAAAAAGCTAATCCATAAAAACTGTTATAATATAATAACTATTAATCAAAATTTACATTGTACATAATATTTTATCGAATAAATTATTAAAATCATATGCAATATTTCTGCTTTCCGTGATGTTTAAATAAACATATACAGTGTATATAGTGTTGTAAGTGAAACATGAATGCCTACCAACACGAATCCCAATACAATATTTATAGGAACGTTTATATTAATACTTGTGTTTGTTGAATATTTCAACGGATTGGAATCAATATAAGAATGGCTAATGCAAGTAGGTTGTATTATTTCATTTTGTTTTTGGATGAGGTTTATTTCATACTTTTATTCATAAAAATGATGCCAGGCACTAAGAGATGATTTGGAGTGAATAGCGAATAGAGGACGTCCCAAAAGACGTATTCATGGCATCCTTTGTGGTATAAAACTTAAATCGTACACTTCTATAGTACTTTTGCCTACAGTTATGGAATCAAAATCTTTATGAATTTCATTTGTATAAAATGTATACAGTGTTGGTTTTTACTTTTAAACACTAGGCTTTTACTTGCGGCGTATTTAAGTTTTGACGTGATACGGTCAATTGATCCATAAGAATTTAGAAGGTTTCCGACCGAAAGGAGTTTTAAGTACTTACACACAAACACATACATTGAAAATTATGTCTAAAGCGTTTATATTTATATATATTGCCCTTGTATATTTTTTTTCACCCCTTATTACCACTAAGCACTGTTCGTGTCGTATTTTTAGCCAATAATTCATTTATTAAATGTACCGTTAAAGTGCGACGTACTTACTGCTAACTATTGAAATTAATCAATCACTCACTAATTTCTTGATAGTAATTTCCACTGAAACAAAAAAGCCAATAAAGAAGTATAATTTTTATTGCAGTTGTTTTTGCAGTCTGGATGTATGTATTTTTTTTCTATATACCTATATTATACCTTAGTATCGATAAAATAATTAAAAAATACGTATGTAAAAATATATAGGTCGATCAAAATATTGATTTGAAATTAGAAAGAGATTGAAATTACATTATGTATATTGGATCATATTTTATACGAAAAAACGTACATTGATATTGAACAAAACGACGAAATTAGATGCACTTTGGTGGCTCGCGTCTGGTGTCTAAATTTATTATGGTAATGAGTCGCGAAGAAAAAAAAAACTCCGCCAAATTGCTGCGCGTGAGTTCGGCTTAGGTAGAACTTACAGAGGAAATAAAAATACTGCAAAATTGACTGTCGTTCTTCCTCGATTTATTTCCGTCGCTTTCTATAACATTCCACTCGACCACCACTGCGTTCAAACATCTCTGTCGTCATTTCTCGCGACCAACGGTGACGATGAAGATAGAAAATGATGTCATTGTAAAATGCACGTATTAAAACATTTTTTATTTTTAAGAACAGTTTCTTGTACTTGTATATCAACAGCCAAGTAAATTAATACTTAGAATTTTTATTATAAATATATCTATACATATAAACCGAAATAATTTATTTTCTGATTTCTGACTTTATACTGACGTAGTGACGTCTGACACGATATGTGTAAATATATTGAGTAGAATAATTTATAGTCCAGTATAAAAGATTAGTGAAAATAGGTCATATCTAAACCGATGGTCGCATAAACTCATAACAATATAAATTAAACATTAGAATTACATTATATTTATAATATATTTCAAAAACTTTTATTATTATAATTTATTCAAATATTTTTATAAATTCATTAAAAATAAACGCCATTATACAACCAATATAACATTAACAGTTTTGACGGGAACTTTGATTCTGTGTCATTAAATACGATGTGTCACTTATTTACTACAACCTATGTCATTATAAATTATTACTGCTGTATATCATGTTTAAAATAACATCAAAAAGTCTGCGTAATTCGTTTTACCTTATTGTCATTCAAAATGGTTTAATCGTTTTAACATTAAGTGTGAATACTATTACATTATAATATGCACTATCACTAAATATCGTATAGAGTTTACATCGTGTAACCAAACTTGGTTACAGTTTAACGCGTTGCCAAAGTATAGTCAATAGTAAAAAATATTCAACTTTTCAATATTTGTTTGAATGTGGCTGCTGATAAGGGTACATGGTACATTGTACATAATGTACATTTACATTACCAAACAATTGAAAAATTGATAATACCGCGATAATACATCTTACCAGTGTACTAACGGATAACATTTTACCAACACGGTTCACACGGAACACGGTGATACTATAATAGTATCTTAGTTGTTATATGATCAAAAAAATAGAATAAAATACGGTAATACGTATAAAGTCACGTTGTGTAAGAAAACCGAAACTCATGCTATTAAAACTGGTATTTATAAAATTATTTTTGATCTGATTAATCTCCGTCGTATTGTGATATACCCAATGATTTATAATAAATATATATTTAGTATTATAAACAATGTAAATGCATAATATTGTATTTTATCGAAAACCCGATTAAAGTATTTATGATTGTATTTCATTCAATACAGCTATCTATGTATTATTATTTATTATTAAATAACGTTTGCCATTTTTACCTACCTATAGACAGCGTAATGTTTAAAGCATAATGATATCATAAATAATATTATATTATAGTATATTCATGTCGGGTGAACGTCAGAGTAATTTATAATGTATCATTTTTAATAAAATATGCATTTTGAATATATTATTGCTATAACAATATATAATACAGCTGCCTGGTAAATATTTTAATAAACCGCATCGAATTTGCACGACTGGCGTTTTGTTGGAAAACAGTGCGTTATTTTATTAAACTACATTTAATCGTTGCGCTTTTAAACTATTGTTTAATCCACGCTTAAGCTTATATTATACAATATATTATGTATACATTAATACATATACATATAGTTGATGCAAGGTAGTTTTACAAGTAATAAAAAAGTAATTTCAAAAGCTGTAATCTAGGACCTAGATGCGGACACACACACACACATACACACACACACACACACACACACACACACACACACATACATATGTACCTAAACATATACGCACGCATTAAAAACAAGTGATACACAACATCTTAATAATATTCATGTTTAATTTATTTTTCTAGACCGTAGTTTTTTGGTAGCCAATGCTCAGCAAGCCGGCTGTAACATAATCTACTGCTCAGACGGTTTCTGCCACATGACGGGTTACAGCCGAGCCGAGGTGATGCAGTGCCCGGCAATATGCGACTTTCTCCAGGGACCGATGACGTCGCAGCACGCTGTGTCCGTGGTAAAAGAAGCGCTGGCCGCGGGCATTGAGAGGCATTTCGAGATACTCTACTACCGGAAAGACGGTAAGGCATCATATTATATTATCATATGACATATATCATTTATGAAATAATAACAATATTTCCTTGTGAAAAAATAAGTGACACAACAAAAATGACAGTGTTATTTATTAGGGTTGTTTTTTCCGGGTCGAAATTTTTTATTTGGTTTTAATACGGTTACGCCAGTAATGGCTCGGAGGTACAAAAGTTATTTTTGTTTGGTCTAGAATGTTAATATTTGAGTTAAAATTACAATACGAGTTACGGCTCTATACTGCAGGTATTTTGGAGGTATCCACATAACATTTCTTTACGGAATACATTAGAAGTGATAAAGTATCATTGAAATAAAGATAGTTGTACTGATAGTACTATTCTCAAAGAAACTATAATATACAGATTAGAATATTTTACTATATGTGTAGATTATATCGATAAGAATGATTAATCAATACATTTTGATGATTTACTATTATTCATATAATGTATACCAACATACCTCACATAATTTTAAAATTATTAATTCAATATTAGCTAAAACCAAACTACCTCATTACCCATTGTTACATTTTACATTTATATCGTTCAGCATACTTTAGGAGGTCAAACATTAAATTAAAACAACTATCTCATGCGCTGTTGCTATCATCATGTGTTTAGATTTAGTCATGGCTAATATAATTCAATATCATTTTAAAAGTTCATGGTCATCTGTTTTTGTCTTTTTAGTAGATGTACATCTCGGTTATTTGATTGTGTGTCTTCCTCATCAATATTGTTCTTTGTGCGGTGTATAACAAAACCAAATTTCACGTACAATTTGATAGAATGCCTGAGCTAAAATTGTTTTTCATTAAATCCATTGTATAAAAGCATCGTTTCTGCGGTAGTATGATATACTGGGGCAGACTTGCACTATATATCATGTAAAACCAACGGTTATTGATCGAATCTGCCTCTAATAAGGCTCTATGATCCACCCAAACCGAGTTACTGGACGACGAAAGACTTACAGTTATCTGATCACCCATCCAGTCATCCCACTGAGATTATTACTAATGTTACTTATGTAATATGTTACATACTTTGTGTTCGTGTACGAGATATACAGCTTATTATCTGTTTAATATAGACAATTGTGCCATATGTAAGTAAAGTTGACTGTACAAACTCCTAGATCAGGGAAGACTTTGCGTTTGGGTAGATAATTTTTTTTTAATTTAAAATCAATATGTTAATGTACATTGCTTTAAAAAAAAACGATTCTGAGTGAATGAGATTGGATGGATCATTAAGTTTATATTACTATAGATGGCTGTTATAGTTGATATAATAATATAGTGGAATGAAATATAAAATAGGTTGAGCTTTTGATTTAATTAAAAAAAAAATGTTTCAAGTCTCTACGATTAATATTCATACAATAACAATCAAACAAATGATATTTTATATATAATCAAAGTTCGTCAAAGTCCCCGATTTCATAATAACTTTTCTAACGAATATTTTATTACTTTCCGTGCTTTTTCAGCAAAACTTTTTTATATTGGGTTCAAAGAAAATGTATGAAAAATGTAGTATTTATGAAACATATACATGATTTTTATAAACTTTTATAAGACATATTTATAAATAATAATAGTACGTGACAAAATACTAAGTGGTCTCACCTCAGGTTAAAAATTCAATCTTGGTTAGGTTTTTTTTTACTTGGTTCACTGTTCAACTTAGCATTGAGATAATTGACGGGAATTCAATAAATGGCCCTCTCAGAGAACCACCTAGACCTCATTTTTTATAACAAAAACTGGGTCTATTTTGTACATCGCACAAATGATTTCTATATAATATAGTTATATTTGAAGGTTTAGAAAATATGATTTTTTTTCTCATACAGTAATCGTTTATGTGGCATAATTAAATTTCAATTCTAAGATTCTTCAAACATTTCAGTTCTGACACGATTTTTTTTTTAAATTCAGTCTCAAGCCTTGGGCTCGTTTTGTGTCCTGAATTTTTCTGTTCGTCTACATTAACGTATATTATATTCAATTTTCATATGTAAAAATAATTTACATCATCGTCGATCTAGCTGGGTTAAAAATCGGGGAAAACGTCGTGTTCAGACCCCGCATATAAAAGGACGCTCGCACACGCTTAGCCAATGTTATACTTTTATCAAAAGTCATGCATGTAAACAGACTCTTTCATACATACGAGTATATATGTATGTATGTGTATGTGAATGTATGTGCATGTGTGCACGTGTGTGGACGTGTGTGTGTGTGTGTGTGTGTGTGTGTGTGTGTGTGTGTGTGTGTGTGTGTGTGTGTATGTGTATTTGTGGTAGCCACTGAAGACCGAATAAATTGTTTGGTGACTGAATTGATTTAGAGGGTGTGATATTTTACTGACATATTAGTATGTCAATATGTATTTATATATATATATCTATAATGGATTTCATTATCTGGCGTTGCCTAGAGTTTAATTTTCCAATGATATGGATTATGAATATAAATACGTATATAATATGTATAGTTTTAACGGTTTTGGCTAGGTAATGTTTTTTACTTTTATCAAATTTTCAAAAATAATTTTTTTAGATTACGATATTAGTTATTTGATTGTTATTTTATTTGTCATAATGACTTGCAACATTTACCAGGTACATAAAGTCATACAATAAACACAAAATCAACATAAAATATTACTTTGGAAATCAGTTAGTAAAAAAATATGCCTAAATTTCAAACTACTGTCGACCCTTTAAAAGGAAATTTTTGAAAAAATGTTTTTAAAAGATGCTTACATCATAATATTAATTATCTCTATGCAAGATTTCAGCCCGATTCGTTCAGCGGTTCCGGCTAAGTAATGATAAATCAGTCAATCTGACTGATGTCAGGACAAGTTCTTTCATATAATATATATATTACCTATATATTATGTATGTGAGTTTATGGGCTTGTAAATGTGTATGTACTACTGTAAAAGGCCAAATATTTGATTTTTAAAAATAAAAATCACAATATATGCACAATATGGAGAAAAGTAGACTCTGAATGAAATCTGTGTAATCAAACAAAATACTTCATGACGATTGACGGTTTATAGTGTTTATACGTATTTAATATTTATATACATTATACTCGATTATAAATAATAATATATTATTCACAAGGTATTTAACTTTTAAAAATATATGGACGCATGACGTGCAAAGACTTGTACCACAAACAATCGTACACAAATGACCTAGTTGTAAAAAAAAAAAATTCAAACTCCAAACAAGAATAAAAAAAATAATACCAATGTATACCATATTCAAATAGCCAGACAAGTTTTATATGTTTTTGCTGACGTCAAGTTGGTCGCAATACTTTTTCGTAATACGCGTTATACATTCGTCGGTCGTTCCCTTTACAGTTGTTTGCATGTTCATCTGGAAGACAAAACAATAACTACCTACTTCTTTCCGCGTCCCGTTGTACATGTTTTGATAAATCGTCCGCTGCCATGTCTCTTGACAAATTTTTATTGTTATTCATATAAATTGAGGTTATATAATTGAACTAGATAGGTTTTAATTATTTCATCATATATGTTATGTTTTAAATTATTCAAAGTTCCCTTGTGATAAAACAACTTATAAACTTTTACTTGATCGTGTACGAAAAAAAAACGGATGGGCCTCGCTCTGCTGTACAGTTGGGGGTGGAGTGCACCTCATTTATAGGATGGGTCACTATTACAATGAATTTGTTAAATTTGAATGCAATGATAGGTATCATTGAATACGAATAATGATTCTGAACGGAGTTAATATGTTGGTCTAAAATGGGTATATAATTATATAGTATTTTATATTTAAATGGAAATATAATGCAACAGTATGCAATTTCGGAAAAATTTAAATTTCAAAGAGTTATACAATTTTTTCTTTTAAGTCCGGTAGAAATATGGTAGAGATATGATTTGTCAGTCTAAAATTTTATATATTATATTATATTTTACATGTAATTTTATGTCAATATTCGTTGTTCAAACGCTTATAAAAAAAAAATTGTTCCTATGGATTTTAATGATTTTTGAATGACAATAAAAACTACTTGTGTGGAATCTTCTATTACATTTTCAAGTATTTTGTACTAACCAAATTTTTTTTATCACCGATTATAAAAAATACAAATATTTCAAATGCCTCTAAGTAGCTTAAAAATCATTATAATATTTTGAAAAACATATAACATAAAGGAAATACCAATTTTAACAGCTGGTAAAAATGTCAAGTTTCTGCGGCTTATACTTTTTGAATTATAACAAATATTTAAAATCGTTTAAGGATAAATCGCTATTTTATGCAATTTCATAAAAATTTAAATTACAAACAGTCATAAAATTTTTTCTTCTAAGTCCGGTAGAAATTTTTTAAAAGATTTTTGAAGAGTAGCTTATGAATAACCTAGTATTAAAATTTTGAACCTAAGTTATAAACAGAAAAAATTTTATGAATTTTTATATACAAAATAACTTGCAAATTATCGTGATTTTGATACATTATATACAAATTTGAGCTTCATGGGCTTATAAAAAAAATTTGAGTCAAACGATCTCCAATATTTTTTAGTTACGATAAGTTAAACTTATTATAAACCTTGTATTAAATTTTCAAGAGTTTTTGGCCAGCCAATTAAATTTCATAGATGTTTAAAAAAATTTATTTTTACAAAAATCAAAAATTTATATTGTTCATAAATATGTCAAAATATGTCAAAATACTTTGAAAACATAACCACGTATAGAGAATGCCAATATAAATATTTGGTGAAAATTTCAAGTTGTTGCGGTTTTTTGTTTTTGAGTTAGAGCATTTTAAAAAAATGTACTTTGTAAAAACGTAATTTTGTGTAAAATTTCCTGTTTTTTGTAATTTTTTTATCGTTTTTTTCGATTTTTTTAAAAATTATTGAAAAAGTGTGATTTTTGACTTGCCCAAGTACCATCTACATTCACTTTTCTTTCAGAAAAGTTGTTGTTTAAGCAAACTGAAGCATTTTTACTGCCAAAAAAGGTGTCGCTAGACACAAAAAAAAAAAAAACACATTGTAAAATCAATAGATTCCTTCACTCCGTTCAGAATCTAAAACTTTTTCCATTCAATACGTATATCCATTATATATCTAATATGTGTGAGGTACTGTGAGTAACGAGACATAATAAAATGTTGCAATTCATCATGGTAGATATAGGTATTACAATTTTATTTTGAAATGAATCGATGTACATTCATGTTTTCTGGTTAAAATAGAATATAGCTATTTGTGTATAATACGCCATTAAACCGTATATAAATATACTGTGTAATGTGTTCTTATGGGGTCGTTAAAGTTCACATTCGTTTGACGTTTGACCTAGATTTTTATTACAATTGTTACGGGTGACACTGGTTTTTGAATTAATATTGTGGTTTGATCGAATAATGATATTTTAATGAATTATCACGGCCATGGCGTTGTGTGAGCTTAAAATACGTTTCAATATTATACATTGTATTATGGTTCTCTAGAGTTTACAGTGACTTCATTATGTACCTTATTTATGAGTCGTAAATATTATATTTTAAATCGCAACAACACCACCAAGAAACCGAAAAACAATAAACATCATCTCCCCAAAGACGCGTGAATATAATGTATACTATAGATGTATAAATAAAGTTATTTATATTTTGAAATGTTGTCATGGTCGTTTCATATACACATCTAATAATAATACGAACTCTAGACTTGAATAATGTTAAATGTGATATCGTCCTCTTTAAGTGTTTTATAGTTAGAATGAATATCACACGTATATATATATATATATATAATTTTATATGGCTGCAAAGTTAATTACTTACAATTTTTGAACGTATAGACGTAAAATAT
Source organism: Chaitophorus viminalis (assembly GCA_025469195.1). NCBI lineage: Eukaryota > Metazoa > Arthropoda > Insecta > Hemiptera > Aphididae > Chaitophorus > Chaitophorus viminalis. Next base: position 142,715 of record JAIPRK010000532.1, read on the forward strand.
TAATTTTGTTTGTAGTACACTTTACGCTAGAACGGTTATGCTGTTATTTCTATTAGACACATAACTATCGTTAAGATCCAAATCTAATTTATACTACCTATAACTATAAAACTCTATTCGGTGTTATAATATTATAAATTGATTTAGGAAAAAAATTTAGGAAAGAAATTTAGGAAGGTTCAGGATGTGGCCTTTATCCCTCCATGTGGATTTTTTTTTTTTGTAGGTTTTATTTAATTAAGAGCAACTGTAAGAGGTTGAACACGTGGGTATGTATGTAGGCATAGACAACGTCGCTAGAGTCATGCGGTCACTCATCCAACTTCTAGCAGTGCCGGGCGATATAATGAACTACAGCACTGAGAGAGTGACACCACATAATACCATATAATACTGTTTGTATACTAAATAACTGATGATTTGAAGTTCTGTAAAAATTTATTAATTATTTCAAATATAACAACTTTAAAATTCGAAAAAATTTTAAAGGAATGTTAAATGGAATCAAATAATTTAGCTTAAAGTCCGTATATATTTATTTATACGTGATGTATATAAAATATAGATTTACTATCTGTGCAGTAATATATCTTGTTCAATGTAATTGCATGCAAACGTGAGTCATTAAAATTGTAGCTTACACCGCGAAATACCGTAAGACATTCCGGAAAAGGGAATTTTGGTTTACTTTCCGTGAAAGTATATAGTGCAGCCCATGAATGTTTTGAAAAATCAATAGGAACGTGTCGACCGACGCAATGGACGAGAGTTACACGACGTATAAAGCTGCTTGGAACCCGCCGCGGAGGAATGTAAGATAAGGAACATCATTTAGGAGCTAAGCAATCTTCATAATTTATTTGAAGATAACTTAAAATATAAACGGGAAAAAAATTACTTATGTTATCAAAAGAATAAATAAATAAATAAATTGTTGGGGGGATGAAAATTAAGTTGTTTTTAAGTTTTTCACTTGTTTGGAAAACTACCTCTTTATTGATATGTGTTCGATGTATTATTTAATGTATAAAAAGTTATGGTGCAAGAAAGTTTCAGTATACCTCCTAAAACTTTAATAACAAAATAAGAAAAAAATTATGGAGAACCAATACACTTCTTGTTTCGTTGAAAATCTCTAACTCCCTATTGAGTATTGATCATTGAATACCAAGAAATATAATAAACTCTTTCGTAATCTGAGTGAGTAGTGACTTAAAACATTAAAATATGTAATAAAAAATAGTGAACGAAAAAATTGGTTAAAACGTTATGATATTCTTATAGTTCGATTCTCAATAATTGGTTTAGAACGTTTCGGTAAAAACATTTTAGAAGTAGTTTAAATAGATATATTTTTGTATATATAAATTTGCTACAAACAATGATCTACATAGAGAATCTAAAATTATCAATTTATAAATAATTTTATAATTGATGTTGATGTTCTAGTTATAAATCCTTCACACTCAGAATTTATGAAATTACTATTAAACATTTACAATATTAATTACATTTATTTCATTTAAGGATATGTATTATGTATTGCATAATTTAGTTACTACTTCTATAGTTGCATAAAAAAAAGAGAAGATAAAATATTTTTAATTAATTTTTTATCTTAAGAATTTTTAATTCAAAATGTTTATTTACTTGTTATGTAGGATGTGAGAATTTTACTATTTGACTCTTTTTCAAAGGTATACATATAATATCTATACGCTCCATAGTTTAAATATCATGTATTTGTATATTACAAGTGAGTAATAGTGAGTACAAGTGAAATATAAATACTTGAACACCTATCAAGATTTTTAATATACTCTTTCTTCCCTACATGATGAAATAAATTATAATTGATTGTTGTATTATATTTACATTTCCTTTCAATGTTTTCGCGATGTAATATAATATACATGTAAGTAATTTGATGATTTTCTATGCTTTGACTAAAACATTCTAGAACTTTACATCCATTTATCTATTCAATTGCCTAAATATTGGTATTATAAATTGTTCTAATAATTTTAATTAAATTAAGGCTTCAAAATCTATGGTTATTAATCTACCTTTAAAATAGGAGTAAGTATACAATTTTATTTTAAGAACTAAAGTTAGATTTTTACAATTCTAAAAAACATTAATAAAATACATTTTATTAATAAGTCGATAAACGTTTATATAATAGTTTTTGGTAGTCATTTATTTTTTATTTGTTTTAAAAAAAATCAATTGAACAAATAAGTTGACGAGACCATTGGTTTCCAACACATCCCTTGTCAAAATATCCGTCGTCACTCATAATGTTACTATTATTTTTGTATGTGAATATTGGGATGAAAAAAAAAGATTTATTTTTTTCTCGAAAATTATCTGAGATTATGACATTTACCTAAGTCAAGGATTTTTCTATAAAATTTTGGTGTTGATTGACGGTGTATCACATGAATATATATATATGTAGATAGTAGATATACTGCATCTGTCCCCGTTATCACGGATACAATATATTATGTTCTCGTTATGAAAGTTTAAAAACGAAATTCCAGGAATCGTTTCCTAGAGTCATTATATGTTGCAGTGAACCGGGTAGTCGTATTGCGGCTGGTGCGGTTTCTTCACGCGTCGTGCTTTCGAAACGGACGAAAAGATTGCACAAGCGCCATCCGTTCCGTTCGAATTTCCAGCGAAATCTTCTTGACGTCGCCGCCCCTACGATTCGATGTGATAATATTATACCATACATTATATATAATATGTGTATATGTATTCACTATACATGCGCATGCGCATGACTACCTAATGGGCCGCGTTTTTCTCTATTGCTCGTCCACGGAGTCGTCTTGCAGAGTACAGTGAAACTTTGCGCATAGACCGCATATATTAATAACCCGTTGTCGGTGTGACGAAGTAGTATAAACACAGTCACGATTCGATGGAAACCATTTCGTAGAGACGGGTCTATAAGGGTCGACTTTTAACCGCGGCATATTTAATATAGTTGTTCGTAATATATTCGTATTATAGCCGGAACGTTGCAGATGTGTTATGTAATTCTCTTGTGATTCTCTTGCGGTGTAATGGCCGGATGACCGTTGAAACAGAGTTTAACGGCCAAGCGAATGGATTGGAAATAAAACGGGAATGGTATAACAAAGTGCGGACGATATGGATTCAAAGGGGTTGCAGAACAGGATAGTGACAGTTGTGTACGTTTCACTGATCTGCACGGGTCGAGAAAAGAAAAACATAGAGCGTGTTTCGAAAATATATACTTTGCGAATGTCGGATACATGTGCACGCACGTTTTTGCGTTGAATATAAAAAAAAAAAAAAAAAAACACAACGGATAAGACGTATTGTTTATTATTATTATACTCACCCGTCGAAACCAAATAATCTTCAACTTTTTTTCATTTCCCAATACACGATTTGTTCGAATTCGTACGCTCGATTACGTGATTCGATTACGGCCGGTTCGGTCTCAAAGCAATTCGCAAAATCGAAACATACAAGCCCAGTGCTTCTCAAAATTATTTTTGTAACATGGTCCCCTTTAATTCAACAAAATATATTATTATGACCATCTGTTCCCTTATAATACAATGTCTATGTCGTAAACATTTTTACCGTCGAAATCGTCCGCGTTTGATCTAAAAACCATGTGATAATATATGTATATTACCTACCTACGTATATACTAGCAGCTACAGTCCTGCAGTGGCAGCGCAATATGGTGTTCTATGAGACCTCATGACCAGTTTGGTGTGGTGGTACTTTTTGGCTCTTGGGGCTTTAATTCTTTGGCACATTAGTCCCATTGATAGCTAAAGAAGATATTTTGATACCTAAATTATGTGTTCGCACTTGGCTGATCTATATTGCACAAGCCGGGCAAGACGCACATAACGTAACAGTCACGGGTCGGTTTGATACGCTTTACACGTGGTGGGTGTAGTTGTGGTAAAATATTTATAGTCGCCTCGGAGTTGAAAATCGTTCGCACGGCATCTATACGCCATACATTTATATATATGTGCCGCACAGAACGTGTCCAGACGTTGATGGCCGGGGAGGCACAAGACATTTTTAAATCGGCAATAATTTTTTTTTTTTTTTAGTTATAAACGTTTTAAATGGATATAAGATTGTTTTTTAATCATAAATTACGACGAAATTTTTATTGTTTTTAAAAAAAACAAATAATTTCTATAAATAACGAAATGATCATGTGAACTTTTTTTTTTTCTCCTGGCATGATTTTTTCGTCGAGCACAATCCGCCGGTACCGCCGTTAACACGCCTATGATACGCCGTGTACTTGCGACGAAAATGCGGTTCGTGTGAACCCGCCTTAAACTGCGATACGCGATCCGGATGCGTGCGGCGAGCGGTATAAGTCAACGGCCCTCGCTAACGGTGACGTCGGTGCGCGGCGCCATGACGTCATCGATACGATGTGACGTTACGGTCGGCCTGACGTTACAGTCGGGGCGTTGGGGGAGGTGGGGGGAGGGGGGGGGCGCGTGCGCCGGAAACAGATCGACGAGATCCGATACGGCGGCGGCGGCGGCGCAAAGTACGGTAAAAGGACCGCCGGGACTTGGTTGGGCACGTGGCGGCTGCGATACGTACGCACAAGTTCCCGTGTGCCCATACTACGAGCGAGGACCGCGTAATCCGCGTGTTATAATACAATTAATAATTATTAGGTATTGTTACAATGTAATATGTTCGTATATGCAATTGTGCGGTGCGCGTGTAAAGTGGATTCCGCCTAATGTGGGCACCGGTTAATATGGGCATCCGCACAATATGGGCAACATGGTCTGGTCCCAATACAAGTACATATTAAAAATGTTAAAAAACGCCGCATAATATATAGCCACTCGATTCGGTTTATGTGAACAATTTCTATTTTATCATACCGTGAGAATTAATAAAAATGACTAATACCTACAATCGGATTTTGTCATATCAATAAGATTAATCAGTTTATCTCAAAAATAATAAAAAACCAATTGAACCTTTGGTAATGGGATTTTGTTAGTTAAATGCATAGAAGTGTTCTTACACATTATCTAACGCGACAGTGTCCGTAATTCAGTTTTCACGTACATTGTGATACTAAATGTTTTGAAAATAACTATCCCTCAAGGAAAAAAATCGCCATTTTCGATTAAGTGAAATCGCTTCTTCCAGGCACTTCACAACGTAAAATGGCCATATAATTATGTGAGACAAAAAAACAGTGTAAAATAAAAACATTTTTTTATATAAATTTTTGTGTTTTTAAACCAATTTCGATTTATATGGTCAATCGCTTAATGTGGGCAAACAGGGCTGGTCACAAAGTGTCTACATTAAACGTATATTATAAGTTCGCGGCGAGTGCTTTAACCGTACATCGGACGTGGTACCATCAATATGATCGTTGACCATGATAACCGTGGATGTAGCCCGCTCGAATGACTATATTATATATAACATAATGAGTTACCGGCGCAATGATGCCGGTTCCAACTAGGTTCCAACGTTTACTCATATTTACTCGCCACGGGCAGTGGCGCCGAAGCGTTATAAAAACGTAATACTACATCAAACATCAATATCCCTTCAACATCCTGATTTTTTTTTTTTTTTGTTTATAGCACAATCATTGGATGCAAATCAAAGTACCCCTAAACGGAATATAAGTTGTACAATCCATTTAAGCACCTATTTTCATTTTGTAGCCGAACAAGTATTTAAATGCGGTTTTTTGCTATATGATCCGATTGTAAATAGGTAACCTGTCATTGATCGATTTTTACAAATCATATTAGATTCACTATTAATAATCATTATTTAATTATTTATAATAAAAAATAGTTAAACATAAAAATTACCAAAATATCCTAACTTCCAATAAAATAATCTACTATGACATCTGTCATAGATAAACTATATGATCGGTGCCACTGGCTTCAGGGCCATAGAAAAATAGTACTATAATATTATGTGGGTGCAATAGTATTAGGAGCTTTATATGACGTGTTTATCGATGATAACTATATAAATATTATTATTCTACTTTTTACACTAAAACCCAATGTACTAATAATTATAAGCATAATAATAACTCTTTTGAAAGAATTTTGGAACTCGGAAATGAGTCTGGAGCTGACTTCTTATTTATTTCTGAATGTGCGTTGTATATTATATTACGAATTAACTGGTTATGTTATTTATTAAATATTTATGAAAGTTTACGCCTGTAATATTTCACCAGAATTATTATCAAATAATATAATTACAATGCCTGCCGCTTTTTTATTTGATGTACATTATTATCTATGTTTGAGGTATAATACGTTACGAGTTTCACTGCATTCGGCACGTAATGGTGCCAACATTGGTGGTTATCTTAGTAAATAATCAATAATAATAAATTACTATCAATATGCAACATCAAGACTATATAGAAATTGATAAGAATATGTAAACACTGATAAAATGACAAGTAGCTCTAGGCATATATAGGTACGTCGTTGTATGATATGGAGTCGGCAACAGTGACGTATTTACAGGGAGGGGAATAAACCCTCTTGATTTTCTTAAAATTTTTCCTACTTATATTAGGTATAATCTTTACCTGAATAATCTAATTCTAATAAAGAAAATACTTCAATAAGAATTCGGCGTTTAAAAATTTATTTTTATTATATGCTTATCATTAACACTAATTCTAAAATGATTCATAATTAGTTCTATTTTACATTGTTATTTGAGTATAGAATATAGATGAACCCCTCGTAATTAGTTTATTAAGAATTATTTTATCGTAGTCATATCTTAAGAATAATATGATTATGACAGCATTAAATATTTTATCCTTCTTTAATAGTTATCTTTATTAAATTACACCATAATAACAGATACTCTATGTAAATTTTGTTGTAAGTGTATAGAGTAAAAATGCGAGTTGGCATGTCATAGAAACATTTAAATTTCTTTAGATGAGACCATCGATGAGCTATATATAAAAACGAGAAAATTAGATTCCGTGTTATAGTAATATTAGATTATTATTTATTAGATAGAATTTAGATACATTAGAATATACAATTATACATTATTGTGTTGTATAAACTATAAATCATCTAAATTGACTGAAAGAGGTATCAACACATAGCTTAAATGGTAAGGTCTAGAGACTTGAAATTTCGCATAGAGCTCTGCGCTGTATAAGAAATCTCTGTGCAAAATTTCAAGTGAGCACTAAAAGGATTTTCCGAAATTTAACACCTAAGAAAATTAAAAAGGGTAAAAGTGAAAAAAAAATCACTTAACCGGAACCGCTGAAGCTATGAGTATGATATTTGGCCAGTTGCTTTGTTATATAATGTAGATACTTACATTTATTTATGGCTCGATAAATATTAATTCTCTCCCTATTTTCTCTTTCATAATTTCATGTTTAACAGTAGAGCAAATAATTAAAATATTTTAACCATAATTGTGGGTAACCGACACTTAAAACCGCTTTACTTATATACTAAATTACATCCAAATGGAATTGCACTCGTAATTTTTTTTTTTAACGAGCAACGCTGGGTATTCAACTAGTGTAATATGAAATTGTATGAAATATAAAGTATAAAAATTAATTTTATGATATAAAAGATTTAGTTACACACTTTTCTGTTACATACCGTGCTTCATTTTTCGCTATTACTTGTTTGGAAAATTAGTTTAATCAATTTATGTATGTTATATACATCGTCCCATTTTTCAGAAATATGGTGAAGTGCGAGGGTGAGGAGAGAAGGAATCCTCTTCAGGTCGATGAAATATTTTCTAATACATAGGATAGGTACTCCCCATCCTATAACAAAATCATAAATCGCCACTGGTCGGCTATCTAGTAATAACTTAAATCCGCGGGATCAACTGTAAAAGAGGGATTTGAAGGAATACGCGTGTACAAAAAGCATTTGTATCCGTTCGATTTGTTGCACTGGACCGATCATCGTTTCGGATTTATGAGATTATTGGTTGTTTAGTAGAAAGAAAGCGAATATGAATGTTATAAGATTGAATGGAGTTCGCCGCGACTGCACGCCATTAGTCTAATTGAGTCTAAATTTATTCGCATACATACAATATACGTACTAATAATAACAATTTGGTTAGACAAATGTTCTCTATAGTATAAGTGTTACAACGAAATCGGAATATCAGTGTCGAATCTTAACAAAAGTCATTATAGTCTAAAAATGAAAATACTAAACTTGTGAGTTATTTTGATATGATTGTTGTACCAAAAGTATATACTCTGTTATAGAAAGATTTATATTTTTTTGTTGCGTTTTTACTACGAACATTTAGAATTAAAAATTTGTTATTTTTCGGATCTTGTTAGGTGTACATATGATATCGTCTATGTACAGTATAATGTACGTGTATTGCTCGGAAAATGCAAAATAATAAATTCATAGATGTAATTAAAGAGATATTACTGTTTTTTTTTTTTTTTATCCAATCTGTAAAATATGGATCTTAATTTACAAAAATAGTATTATTTTTGTTCATTTTTCTCCAATCGAATTTAAACAGCATCAAAATGTTATGTAATTAGTATAGTTAGAAAATTATTTTGTTTTTATAATTCATAAAATAAACTCAAATAAACCTTTAGAGATACCAAATAAAAAAAAATCAGTATCTTCTATGAAACCATTACTCACATTTTGTTGCTATTTCTAACGAAATATATATGGTCAATGAGGTAGGAGTGAGAGATGGTCACATCCATCGCTTGCTCTCTACTCTAGAATAAGCCACTGAATAGCTTGAAGATATCCAGAGCTCAATATAATTTGAGTAGGCATGTGTGTGTGTGTGTGTGTGTGTGTGTGTGTAAGTTCGTCCAGTTGAAAAGTATAATATTGTTTTTGACGAGAATATATGATCGTGGAATGATTAATAACGTTTTTCGGAAAGTAGAGAAATCGACGTGAAACTGTTGACTGTAAAAATTTGACGAACTACATCACGCCATGGCAGTCAAAGTCGGTTTACGTATTATTTATTTTGAAAAAAAAAGAAGAAATAAAGGAAAATAACATAAAAAATCTGAAATCATATCTAATAACAATATTATCCGGTGTATTCTTCAATCCGACCAGCGCATCATTGCAATAGTGTCCGGCCACAAATTTCGGCTACAAACCGTTATGGAGCAGTTTTTTTTGGTCCTTAGTTTTTATTCAAAACCTTCGCTTGGTCGTTAAGTTTCCACATGTGACGCAACGTGCCGCAGGTACTCATATTTACCGTTTCAACGAAACGTTTTCGCGTATCTAAAAAACAAATTATTGTATACGTGCGCGCGCGCACGCGCGGGTGTGTGTGTGTGTGTGTGTGTGCGTTTATTATGTTGAATCATACATTTAATTGCCACAAATTAAAAATAGTACGTGCAGCGGAATAGTATGTATGGTGACTGTGTTGGTATATACTCGTATTATAATATGTACTCGTCTCGGTTCGCACTTCCCTCGTCATCTTCGCGTAAATTTCTGCGGTGTTGTGTAGAATTATAATTATTACTAAAGTGAATCGTATTAATTTTTCGGTGAGATGGGGATATAATAAAATTTGATTTGTATTTAACTAATAAGAAATTAAAATGGCCAAATTGTTAGTGTAAAGATTTTGAAATATAAATTTTCAACGATTTTAATTACACCCAGAAATTATTAAATTATTTTCTTAATTCAGGCTATGAACATCTGTCGTGAATATTTCGCAAAATAATAATGGAAAATATGTCTTAGACTTGTAGTTAATAAATTACGCAGCACTTCGAAATTTGAATCATGAATAAAATTATATGGGTTGGTCGAATGGAAAACAATTGAGAAGTGAAAGTACATACCTGCTAGTTCTTTTTTTTTCTCAGAAACTACAATAAAGAAATAGCCGATTTTATTGGTTCGAAACATACGATTTTTCATTAATATGCTTTATACTTTATAGTAACGATCCAACGTTATTTGGAATAATAAAGCTGATAGAAACGTATTCGATAAAAATAATGCAGTCGTGAGATCTTCATTAGTATTATATGATTAATTTAGTTATATGGCGACGAGTTCTTGCATTTACCAAAAAAATAAAACTAAATAAAATATCAACTTATTTGCTCTAGAAATTTGAGTACTTAAATTAAAATCAACCATAGTAGGTAAATTTATAATTTATATAAAGCCTGAGAAAAAGAAGTTAATGCTGTGTGGTTGTTTTAATTAAATTATAATTGTTTATTGTTTTTACGTCATACCATTTTTCGAGTATCATTAATATTCAACAATTTAAAATATTTTAATTTAAATAATGCTATATACTAGAACGATATCTTGTTGTTGTCAAATTTCGCTCTGACATGTAAACAACATTTAAATATTCCATAACAATATGTCTGGTTGATTCCTCTTTAAAATTTGAACAACTATTTTGATCAAAGCACCCTCATAACATTTTAAATGCTTCCAATACATTTTGAATGCCCTGTGAAATTAAACTTAAAATTACTTCTCCATTATTTCAATTGAAAATCTTAAATCACCGTTATTGAATGTGTACATGTGTTGACCAAATATAATAATATTCATAATCCGTTTATACAGAGACTATTACTTACATCCTATTAATGTCATATACTTGCGCTACTAAATTAAATTTGGCTAAATCAAAATACTATATAGATTGTTTTGGTGTTTTGACTAAAATATAATATTTAGCACAAAAAATAAATAATAATTTTTAACTGTACTTTAAGATTGGAATGTGGTCTACTTCACAAAAGTTTCATGGTATCCATTTTGTTCACTTTTAAACATGTATTGTATACTTTTTTATATGCGCGAAAAAGTTCTAAGTTTTATTTTTCAATATATAATATAATAACATAAAATATTCCAACTCACAAAAAATTATTCATTACATTGTGACTTGATTAAACTGAGAAATTGGTTTTACAATATAAATTACGTTTATCACTCAAGTTTATATAAAACCAAAAAAAAAATATTCACAAGATTAATCGATCCAATTAGAGATTAATAATCCAATATCAATTCAAATCAGGTCAAACTGTCTATGTTGTAACAATTAGTATGATAATAATAAAAAAAATTATTATGTAATTAGGTATATAAAACTTTAAAAGTCAAAATAATTATTTTTATTTTAATCATTTTTAGGGACCATCCATTATACAAATGGTAATATAATATAAAGAATAAACATTAATATTTTATACTTTGACGTAGAATACACTATGCAGGAATTTATGAAATATTTATACACGGATTATTGAGTTAATAGTTTATTTTGCACATGTAATAGCGTTTAAGCTTTTAAAGCTTAAATGAAGGGTTGCTTTAAAAGTTCGTGGAGAGTAAAATAATTTTCCGGTTCCTCCCCATTCCGCTCATTGAAAAAATATTTATACATTTCAAACATTTAAACTATACGAATTTATTATTCCACATTTAATATCAACGACTTCAAACAAATTTTCTGTTTCGGAATTTATTAAATAATATATATTCTCAGAAGAGTTAAAAAATCTATGAAACCAAAAATTATTAATACACCACAAGATCAAAAACCATTATAAATACGACAAACAAAAGAAATCACAAAAAAATAGTAGTTAAAAAACGAATAAAAATTGTCTGATAAAACTAATTTAAAATATTTAACCGTTAAGAATATTATTACGTTGTTATATTAATTCCCCATTTATAAAGTAATAATTCAATAAAATATGCATATATTCAAGCAAATCATTTAAGTGCATATACCAACAACTAAACCTAAGTTTACATAACTATATCGACTAACAATACAATTTATAAAAAACTATGAAAGAATAGTTTTTTATCACATATGAAAATGTATCGAGTTTAAAATAATGTTTTAAGACTATTTCGCACCCAAAGCTTACATTTTTTCCGAGTAAAAAAAAACAGGCATTTTTATTTTTATCTTTTCTATGAAAATATACATATCTTAGTTTATTTAAGTTCTAAAACTTTTGACTTTTTACTAGATAAACAAGCAAACACAAATTCTAAGCCAAAAACTTATACATTGAACAATTATTTAATACAACATTTTTTTTTATAAACTCAAAAATAACTTGTTAAGTTATTGTTAGTAGACTATTTTTCCTAACAACTTTTTGAATAATATTTAATATAATATATGATTATATAAATTTCGACTGCAAAGTAATATTTGTTATAAATCAATTTGTAATTCGACCAATTTAATGTGTATAACATAAACGAAAGTATAATTAATACGATTTTTTTTTTAAAAAAAATTTGTTGGGATCCAAAAATGAAAACTAATTTCATCTATAATGTTTTTGTATCCAATTCACACGGTCCAATTGAATTACCTACATACCCCATGCATACGAGTAATATATATTATATAAATATATCATTTGATTCGTGATGCGATATTATTATATTATTCTATTCTGTTTCGTTCTGTTTTATTGCGTTTTTATGTTGTTTATATTGTACCTACCTAATTAAATATTACATCTCAAGTGTCGTTACGGCGTTGTTCGCCTCGCTGCTATAACTGCGAGGACGTGCGCGCGTCTGCAGCCCATTTTTTTCATAACGTAACGACCCGGCTGCAGTGTTTAGTTTACTCGAAATCATACCTATTGTGTGCGCGCATATATAGCTGCCTGCTGCTGTTGCTCCGCAGCCGAGCTGTGTTCTCAAAGCATTTCAAAAATTAGTTGTTTTATTTTCCCCCGGCATTGTTGGAGTGGTTTTTTTCTCTGCTTCCCGTTCTCCTTCACATGCTATACCGCCAAATAATACACACAGCTCTGGATCACTAATATACAACGCACTAACTATATATACGGTTGCGTAAACAGCGCGTATCATCTGAGTACCACCATGGGGGCGGGATTTTGAATGTGCTACTACAGTCGAACTTCTATTTAAAACAAAACTCCCTAAACAACAAATTTTCTTATCGATCATGTCGTTTTCATAAAAAAAACATTCCTATTTAACAAAAAAATATTTTTACTTCGAATGTTTTCATAAAAGCATGGCAAAATAAAGTTTCAGAAACATACAATATAGGCTACTGCCGATCATTACGAAAATGTAAGCAAATCATTTTTAATTCCTTAATTAATTGAAAACATGATTTATGTTGTAGTCCTTCGCTAATTTAATTCCAAGTATTATTATTACATACATATATTAGCATCTATGCAGGTATACATTATTTTATAATGTACCTACCTATTAATGTACCTTATTATTTACAACTGTACAATATTCTTATTATTTTATGCCATTACTAGACATATTACATAATATCATTATTGTTTTTATAGATTATTTCGTTCAGTAAAATCCAGTTTTTTTAAGTGAACAAATTTGTGACCATTTCTTTTTAATGAAATTTTTATTCAACGATTTTTTTGCAAAAGAACCGTCATGTTCATTAAATAGAGGTTGACCGTATTTTTACACGCCACTGTTCCTCGTGTACGCGGCAACCGTCGACGCTATAATGTGTATAATGCGTTTTTACGTGTGCATTTATTTAAAAGCAAAATAAAAAGAAAAGAAAAATGTGAGGGGGGGGGAGAAATCCCGACAATTTGTAGCGAATTCGTGACTACTATATTATATATCGTCTTAGCGTGTCTAATGTCCGTACAATTATTTCTCAGCAAAATTACTACATGGTATCACGCTATTGCCCGAAACATATCATTCACGTAATAAAGTCGGGTCAAAAGGCCAAGTGAGACTTTCGTGTGCATTTTGATGAAAGAAAGAGAAGGGAAAAAAATATATGAAATTAAAACGAGTCCTGGGAGCAAAAATATAAATCTCAATCTGCACTTATTCTTTCGATCAACTCGACCATAAATGGTTAAACGCTATATATTATTACTTATTGCGTCTTATATAATTCACACGATATAATAAATACACAGTAAAATGTTTTTAATCACAAAGTATTATAGTTAATTAATCCTTGTATAATAATTAATATCTAAGTTATCATCGGGAAGAAAATGTTTTTTTAACGGAATACAAAGTTTTTCCTAGTCAAATATTTGCAATGTTCTAAAAATTATAATATATGCCATATACAATATCAGTTTTAAAGTAATTTATAATTCGGTTAATATATTTATGTAAATGATAAATTTTAAGTATAAAATGATAATTTTTGTTCAAAATTATAAACACCAATCATAGTTGTCGCTATACTATAAGGATGATAAGGTTTTATTCTGATGACACGTTTTGTATTTTTTACTTTACAATATTAAATATTATGAACAAAAAAACAGGTATAATGCGTACTTCTCAGATGAAATTTTCCTACCACTCCCATATATATATATATATATATATATATGTTACGCGATGAGAAACGATAATTGGCAAATGACATTATAAATAATAATAATAATAGTTATTATTATTAATATTTTATTATATTATTAGATATTTTCACAAGTTTTATTATTACTGTGACACTTGGAATTGCACAATACAAAGTTAATATGAAAAATCTATACGCAGGAATCACTAGAATGTAGATACTAAGAAGCAATTTCATAATTTTACCACGGAATATATAAAACATAATAATACAATCTAAAATATTACTATTAGTCGAAAATCGAGATCAACACATTACCAACGGTAAGAAAATTGTTTTTTTTCTCAACTATCTACGTTTGTAATGATATTTTTCATTGACGAAGATTGTCACGTATAATTATCACTGGATGTCTATGAACAAGACTTACACGGGCACGCTGTTCTTACTGAGCTATAATTAAAAAATAAAGAAAGATAAATAAATAACAATTACATAAAATAATAAAATTACAATTTTTCTTGTGAAATCAAAAACTTCATCTGCCTTTAATGCGAGTAAATCAAAGCTTAAGCTAAACCACACTTAATGCATCATTTACTGCATTAACAGGTTTTAGACATCAATAACCGGCAAATGTCCACAGATACGAATTTTCAGAGAAATAGCGTCACTCATCATGTTGACGTCTTTCACCGTAACATATTTATTAAAAATGTAAAAGTTGAAAAACATCTCAGGAGCTAAATAATTACGTTCACGCTCTAATGTATAGTATATATTATAAAGTTTTATTTTATTTTTTTCAACTTCATTGGCTAATCAATCACTTGTAGATAAACTATGGACGTGTCTGAAGAAAATCGATTTTTTCAACGTAGTTATATACTGCAATAATTTGACAACATCAACATACGCGTAAGAAAACTATTCGCAGTCGAAAAATTTTTTTTTTCCATATTCCGCATTTATGTACCTATACTACTACTACTATTATACGGACAGTTCACGTCATTCGTATTGATTTACAAAAATTTACTTTTTTTTCTCATAAAAAAAGTAAAAAATCGCATAAAAAAGTTTTTTTGTTTGTTATGTTTTTAATCGTGTACATTTTTTTTTTATCGGTATGTTTAATTTATGCGAGGTTGTTAGGGTGGCGTTATGGCAGCGACGGCGGTTCGTTGTGATGGCTTTGCAAGCGGTGTGAAGTTTTACGCGATATAGGTGTACCTAATTATATTATGTATTACGACTATAATATATGCAGGTGTACTGTGCAAAAAAGAAAAAGAAAATAAAATAATAATAATTCAACGGCCACGACAAAATGACAAGACGAAAGCTGAACCGTTCGATGTAACGGAGGTCTACGACAAAACCAACGATAGGAGGACAGCTTGAGCACAATACATTTCACTGTGATCGTCACAGTGTGACGTATAATATTTTGAGAGTGCCATACGGCGGTGCACTATAAAATATCTAAAATTTTACTTGGTACACAAATAAGTGGATGTATGCACTAGTACTAAATATTCCATTTAATTCATTGCTAAGCACACTTGGATTGCAGTATTTTTTTTTTTAATCATTTAAACTATCATAAGTTATGGTTTATTATGGACTTTATGTACGTCGTCAATGCTAAATGTACGTATACGCTATAAAGGTACCTATATAGGTATTTTTATAAATTAGGTTTAATCGACCGAGGCTACTTAGATATAAAATGTATGTTTCGTTTAATATTCTAACCTAACCTAACTCATGAGTGTAAAATAATTAACGTACGTACATTTTGGTTAAGATGAACTTATTTTGGAATAGGGATAGAAGTATTAAAAATGATTTTGAACAACAATTACAATTTATAACTTGAAATATTGGGTTATTATAATTTTCAATACAAAAAAAGTTGAGTAGCATAAGACTGTGGCTATTCAAGCCGGCCATCTATCAGTTCATCGCTGAAAACATTCTTAATAAGTCTGTTCTAGATATGCTATTTTGATATGGCATTTGTAGGAATAAATCTGCACACACACGTCGATGATTTACATTAAGCATTGAATGATTAGTCCGATTGAAATGAAAAAACACATATGTAGACCACGTATATAATATCTACCTTCGATTTCTATTGTTATAGTTCGTAAACATAATATGGACTTTATGAGGTGTAATATTGATTAAATTTTCGTCCGTGCAAGAAATCGCACTACATTAGTAACACAGCATAAAACTTATCATACCAACTACGAACCATACAATATAGATAATATAGATAATATCCAAATCCTTGAAAAAAATAAGGAACTAACTTGTAAATTGTAATACAATTTATTGTCTTTAAGTTCTTTCGGTTTATATCTTACAATGCAGTCATAATATTAGAATGTGAAGCAACGTAAGTTTCAAATTTAAAGTTACTGTATCATCATAAATAATGTTATTCTTGAAACTTTCGAAATACTAATTAATATACTGTGTTACCCCGTTATTCGTATCGAAAAAAAAAAGATATTCAATGTAGTTTATAAAAATAGTTATTTTCTTTTTACCACGAAGTCACGCTGCAAATAATATATATATTATATATTATTAATTATCCTCATGATTTCTGTATAATTGGACTCTTTTATTTTTCTCCAGTTATGTCTGTAAATCAAAATTTTTGAAGAAATTATATATGTAGTTATACATTTATAAACTGTGATACTTATGAACTTCGGAACTTTATTTTGTAGTGTGAACTAATAGTTTGCATAATTTATATTACAACTTAGACCGTGCAATCGACTTAATTACGTTTGCCTGTCCATGCGTAATATAGCAATATTATTTTTTGATATCTTTTATAGAACGGTAATGCCCGGATAAATATCAGATTATAGTAATGATATTTTACACAATCAATGAAAATATTTTTATTGGTTTTTTTTAATGTTACTGTTTTGAATTAGGTCATAATATACGACTAAACCAGACGTTCTGGACCCTGAATATTTATATTAAAACGCCAATGCTTGTAACTAGACATTTGTCTATTTTAAAAACTACATAATGTCATAAAATACAATATAAAATGTCACTTGTCAGTCATAAGTATATGTGTACTTAAATGCATTTGGGTTATCCTAAGATTTACAATATCATAATATTACATGATCACGGGAGAGATAAATAAAGTCTATTCATCTTTAAATAAATACTTTTTTAAAACCTTCGACATTCAACTACACGTCATAAAAAACTAAAAAGCAACTCTGTAATTTACATATTTTTATCTTGCTTCAAAATTTATTTTAAGCCTATGCGATGCAAATTGATTATTAATATGTAAAAGTCAAAAAAAGTCTAGTACCCACGAAGTATTTTAGTTTGAGTTTTTTGTTTTGACTTTGATGCCAATATTTATAATATTTGACCACTTAAGATAGGTAGTATGTTAAAGAAGTTATTAAATTAGATTTTTATCAAAATCAAAATTATATGGTGTTTTTGGTTAGTATTGTTGAATTATCTTATAAAATCGTCCACTAATGATATTAAATTCGCTAGTTGGTTCGTTCCTCAAGCCACTCCACAAATTTTTTTAAAAAAAAACATTCATTATGATTATTGTATTTTTTTTTATGTACAGATTGTATACATTTTAATTTGAAAAGAAAAAGAAAAAAAGAAAGTTCAAGCTCTTTATAGTATAATAGTATATAATATTATAGTATGATATTGGTATAATATGACGTATATTTATGTAACCGTAATATACTACATATATAAGTACAGATAAGTGTACATTTATGAAGTTATAAATTTCTCATAGCTCCATATTGATATGTATAGGATTTTTTTTATTGTAGTATTTATGTTCAACATAATATTATGCATATCCATTGACTACCAAACTAGATTTAAAACGGGCCTGGTTATCGCCCCCCTCCCTCCTTGAGCCCATTTTTAACACCTGTATTGATTAAGCATTTTGGTAACCTTGGTAAAATTATAGACATACATTATACGTGTACATTTTTTTGTTCCCTTGCATATCGCTTATGGTAATGAATGGTTACTAAATTATAATCATAAAACATTTTTTTAATTGCATTAATTAGCGTATCAGACCAATACATTAGTGTTGTTTGAATATAACGTAAATAATGATATACCCGTTCATTAACTGTGTTTACTTCTTTAGAGATATGCTACTTTTAATCTGTTAAAGCTATGAAAATTAGATTAATTAATAAAAAATAAAAATGCACGGGACTTGTACAGAAAATAGATGTAAGTACCTGATTACTTTTGTTTGTCGTTCCTTTGAATGTATCCAATAAAATAACTTGAATTTGAGTCGTTACTTTTCCGTGGCACAATTGTCATATCTCTCTGTACGACTTCTTTAGCTAAACTATTTCCAAAAATTTTACTTGCACAGAAAAAAAAAAATGAAATATCGATATTATACGAAAACTTATATAGCTTTTTTGCTTCTCTTTGAAATCTGAAAAAACAACTTATAAAAATATCATACCAATCTTGTTGGATTGCTATTATTTTTTGAAAACCCATTGGTTTTTCTGGAATAGTCGCTGCAGGATACGGTATACGAGTGACTGTACACAGGTCTATCGACAATTCGAGGGCAACACTCGGCCAAAATAATAACCACTAATGACCTTTTAAAATCTGTTAAACGAAAAATAATCCCCAATGTATTGAAACATGTACAATTTTTTACCTACTTGTATTGGCTTAATGTCAGATCCGCTCACATTATCCCTTCTTACGTCAAGGAGCTCACTCGTTCAATCGATTTATATACTTTGACAGTTATATAACATTTGGATAATAAATGGTCATTCCTAATGGATGTTTCTTTTCGCTCTGTCCGATCTGCTGTTTCTTTCTAAAAATGTTGCCAACTATATAATTAATATAGAACATATTATTATGCATTTTCATACTTTTATCAACTATAGTATTTTTACTAGCAGTAGAATAATAATTACATAAATGCATTTAATGTAAAATATTAAATTTGTTTATTCAAATCTACTATTGATGGAAAAAAGATGTATTATTTGCAAATATCAAATTGGGTATATATTTATCCATTGAAGAGTTATAATATTGTATTAAGTATTTTTGTCTACAGTGCAGATTGCTATCAAAGCTATTTACGTGTGGATATAAATTATATTTATATATTGTACCTATATACCTAGGTACTATATGTCTATATATTCTATAAAGCGCGATTCGCAATGTTTTGAGCACTAAAATATTTATAATCATTATTCACCAAACTTATTGGCCGGGTATCTTCTATGTTATAATTTCAGTAATGATAAGGTGTGATGATAATGTCGTTACCGTAATGGCTGGCGATTTTTGTAAAATATATTGCGTGTCTGATTTTACTGTGATGCCATATAATAGTAATATACCCACTCTGATTTTATCGTAGTTTCTACAACAGACAGATAGTATGGTTAATTTATGATCACGTCTATAGTTACTTATTGTCATGCGACCATACGAAAATACAAATATACAACGCTTTCAAAACATTATGGATGATTGTTATTGTATATATTGGATATCGTATCAAAACGAAGCATATAACCGACGTGTTATTGGACTTGGCCGAGCGCGTAATAGTTGTGTGCGAACGGACGAATGCGGTTTTTAGACTCGACGACGATTGGTTCACAAAATAACATCGATTTATTCTCAAACGTCCTGTATATAATTATAATATTACTTTGAATTTGGATAAATACATTTCGTTTTCGTCGTTCATACGTATAATAATGTAATATATTATTATATACGTATATTATACACCGTGTATACTTTGATTGCTTTACTGTCTATATTATTTTATACTTATATTATACATAATATACTTATTTGTATGGAAATCACTGAAACCGAATTGAAGTTAAATATCGATTATCACCCGTTCCGAAGTTTAGTTGTCTTAAAATTGCCTTCCTATTATACACATTACACATGATTATTTGCCAGTATAACTGAATATGACATGTACTCAGGAAAAAGTTGAACCCGTTAGCTACTCATCTACGTACAGATGCTATGGACAATAGTATATATATATATATATATACTACCTAATACTAGGTACCTATTCTGTGTTTGGTTTTTGGTCGGTATGAGTTACTTTTAAATTCGTTAGAGGTGTACGCGTATAGTGATTTGTTCTGTAGATTTTAGGAAACAGTTTTAAATGTAAAATTCAAATTGTTACTTTATGCGGAAAATCGCAATAATTTCAATTCACTATGCCTATTGTGAAAATAAATTGTTTCTCAATATCGTATTGAAATAGAATGGAGCATATTCAAATGAGTAATTTAAAACGAAAATAATATAATTTTCATGTATTTTTTGTATTCATGTATAAATTGGTTGAAAAAATTGGTCTAGCATAGTTTTTGTGTACACTGTATATTTATTCACAAGTCCGGTAATCCGTTTAGTTCCTAAACTTTAGTCCATGTAAAATAAAGCTCTTGACAAATTTGAAATCAATATATTAAAATAATCAATTTTACAATACAGAGTATTTCAGGATGATTCGACGAATGCAATAACTCTGTTCTGTTCATTATTTTTTTTTTATTTTTTCTTTTCGATAAATTATGTTGTATTACGTTACATTAAAAATGTATAATACATTTTTTTGCATTCAAAACCCAAATTTAAAATTTTGTTTTACTGTTAATTGTTGAAAAATTCAAAATAGCAGTTTTATGATATAGATTTTTAGAAAAACGTTAATTAAAAAAATTGATGTTTGAAACTCTAATAAAGTTTCTTCGATAATTTTTTACGATTTTTTTGTAAGTTTGTGAAAATGTTAACAATAATATAATGTGTCAAATAATTGTATTGCATAATATTATATGTCAGTGTATCAGTGTATAACCATTAATTTAGATAGGATTTTAACTAATATTGATGATATATGTTCCATAGAGTTCTATACAATAATTGTTTAATAATTTAAATTATTAAATTAAAATTTTCAAAAAGTCAGCCATTTGCAGTATAGTCTAAAATTGGTTGGAATATTGTCAATTATTATCTAATATTCTAATTTATTGAGATAAAAGTGTTTAAAATCAAAATGTATACGATATACATGCACTATAATATAATATTGTAGGTATTATATTACGCATGCACCCGTGTGTTCTAACTTTAAATCGGACGTAAACAAATTTGGTCGAATCACTGCGGAAGATAAATTGGATGATTTTTCAACGGTTAGATTTCGCAGTTACTGCATAAATACAAATAATGGTCGCGAACGCTGCGAGTAGCACAAAGATCGAATGTACAACGTTAATGGCATTAAATTATGTAAATATTTTGAGTATTTTTTTTTTCCACCGCTTTTCGAATCATGAGAGGGCAGGGTCCATTATGACATCATGAACGATAGCTACGCGGCGCTTAGGAGCGAAAAATTATACAACAAAAGCCGTTTCGCGGGAACACAAAGATGCGAAGTGATAAAAATAATAATAATAATAATAATAATAATAATAATAATAAAAATCCAAGGGCAAACAAGTGTGAATAATCGTGCGCGTATACACATAATGTTCGTCGGGTTTTCCGTTGAATCTCCGCGGTCAAGGTTTTCCACCGAATAATGTACCGACCACCACCGGGCAACTGGGCGGGTGGTCGTTTTGATGATGTGGTTTTCTCCGTCGTCGTCGTCGTCGTCGTCGTCAATTCGTGACCGGTAATCCGAGTTGACAGAGAGATTTCGAGAACGTTAACACAAAAATAGCATGTCAAAAAAACCAATCGCCCTACTTGGCCGGTTGCCCGTTGTGCGGCAGGAACGCGTGTTGCGGTGGGATGTACGCGCGGATACGGTTCGGAGGACGTGAATCCTAACAGGATAATGAAAATAAATAAATAGATCCCACCAGAAAACTCGAGTAAATACATGCACAGCGCATATAACATTATTGTAATGGCGAGGAAAATCAGCACAAAACGGAAAATGAAAACGAGATTCTTAGATTGCCATTGTAATAATATTATACAGCGTGTTGTTATTATTGTTGAGTTATACAATATATTCTTAAATTAGATGCATCACTCGGATTTAAAGCGGAGCGCTCGCGACCTTATCGATCAACTACATTTGAGCTGGCACGTCTATATTGGGACTCGTCAATCAGCCACTAAGTTAAATGTTAGTATTTTTTATACTTTTCACTTGAGCTGCATTTGTTTATTGTTGTATATTATATTTATTTATATATATATACATATATATATATATATCCTATACGGAGAGCAACGAATGTATTGTACTTAAGAGGAAAAAAAAAGATAATTTAACACGAGTTTTAATAAAGATTAAATGAGAATACTTGGACGCGATAATGGTGGATATACGTTATATACATCTGACTGTATTATTTTTAGAGGATATGCATTTTTTTTTTTCCTTTGTACAAATATTAAGAATAAACTCTTTTATATTATTTGTACAGATATTTGTAAAATTATAATGTTTGGAAGATTAGTTTTTATTACAATCATAGGTGCCTATATTTTTTACTTTGGCATTGCAGTGTTACATAATAAGGCAATGCGACTAATCACAATAAAATACATTTTTTTTTGTTTTTTTTTTATTTCATGGCACTTAGATAAATGTTCCCTATGGAAGTATAATATTATATTTTGTTCCAAGTAAAATTAATATTGTTCTTATCATTTAAATATTTTTAAATGTTATCGATTAGTACGTGATAACCATAGATAATATAATAGATAGATAGATAGATAATATCTTTGGTAATAACTGGTTCCTCATTCACTGAATGTAATCTTCAATAATTTGTATTTAAAAAGTTTTTTTTTTCTTACCTAGTGATAAATTATAAAATATAGTGCAATCAATTCTGGGATCACTACGAGATTCTATGTCCCGCAGATATAATGCAGTTGCTATGAGGAGGTATGGACGTGTTTGTTTCATATTCTTGCATACTCTAGTATAGGGGTCTCCAATCTTTTTAATCGAGGGCTAAATTTGAATTGTATTTCTTCGGAATCGTGGGCCAAAATGACTTAAAGATGCATAGATAAAAAAATGAATAGATCGTAGATAAGAATTATTTTTTGATCATTATATAATTCTATATTTTATTTGAATATAATTGTAAAAAACATCATCTGAAAAACTAAATGTAGTATATAATTTATTGACTTTTATTTATAATAATCTAGAATTTATAATAATAAATTATTATTCAAATAGGAGATAAATAATTTGAAAGTTATTATAATATTTTTAGAAAAAAAGTCAGTTTGGCGGGCCAGTTAAAAAAGTTTGAAGGGCCGTGTCCGGCCCGCGGGCTGTGGGTTGGAGACCCCTGCTCTAGTCATTAAGTTAGGGGCTTCGTATTGTTATCATTTGTAAGCGTTTAAGAACAGTGATTATTAAATTATAATTGAATTAGAACATGCACGATATCATTTTAACAATTTTTAGGTTTTAAAAAAAATTGTCCAAAATTTTAAATTTCTACTCTGAAAAAAGTTAATTTTTTAAAAATATTTCTATTTTAATTTGTTATATAAATATAATAGTTATATAAAGTATTATATAAGCTGTATAATTATTTCTACAGAAAAAAAGCTACTAAAATCAATTTTGTTAAATGCTATCTATGCACCCATTTTTTTTTCCTTTACTTTTGATGATGTTTTGGCAACGTTCATTGAACTTTTGAGATATTTGAAAAAAAAATCTATTTGAGTACCAACTAGATAAATTTCTGTTATATAAAACTTTTAAAGCTCTACAATTACAAAAAAAAAAAAAAACTACAGACTTAAAAAACCACATCGTTATAAGCACAAACTCTTTTCTTTAAATTTATATTGAACAACTTTAAAAAATAATGGTAATAATCTATTCTAGTTTCATTGGATCTCTAATCATTGATATTAATACCAATGCAAAATGCTATTATCTTAAAACCATGATTTCTGAAAACTCATAAGTTATTTAGGTAGTTTAAGAGATAATTCGTTGAAATTAAATATTTACACTATTTTCGATACAATCCTTGTAAGTATACACTATATCAGTGGTCTTCAATATTTTTGAACTCGTGACCCAATTTTTAGGCCTGCAATTTTATGACCCACGTAAGCTTGTAGAAAAAACCAAAAAAAAAAAAAACTACAATTGCTTAATGCTTTGCACTAGTACTATTATAATTGAATAAATAAAAATTGCATTATAGTAGGTAGAATATTTAATAATATTATTAGTTAAAAATGTAAAGAATTCATACGTAATTTTTAATTTTTGTTTTATAAATAAGACTTATCGCAACCCAATTTTAAAGCTCACGTAACCTAAAAATGAGTCGAGACCCACCATTTGAAGACCACTGCACTATATCATGGATATTTTATTATTTATTTAGTATTTTTAACTCATTTTAATTTGATCTCTTAGTTTTTATATGCGATATATTATTAATAATTTCATTTTAGATTCTAAGTGAAACGAGGAATGTATTGGTTTTATCAAGATGTGTGTTTTTTTTGTTTTTTATTTTTTTGTGACGATACATGGTTTTGATCAGGAGGAGTGCTTCGATGTACACAAACCAATAACTTTCATAAAAAAGAATTTTTATCATGTTTTTATTTTCCTAATAATTTACCGAATTATGGAGAAAAATGGTGTAAACAATAGCAAAAACTATTTATCTAAAGATGGCATTTGTTATTTTAGATGTCATACATACATGAACGTATTTTGGGATATTTATTAAGTATAAATTATTGTTTAAGATATATGTTATTATCATTTTTATAAATATAAACTAATCCTCTCTCTTTTACACAAAATCATTTTTTTGAAAGCAATGGTACTTACATTGGTTTTAAGTATAAAATATCAGTTATGTAGTATCATTTATTCCTGTAACTTACCCTACCAAGGAATTTCACTGAACCTAGGACAATTTCATGCTTTTTAATGTATAATTTTTTTAAAAATTATTTAATTTTTCATATTGGCTTAGTTTTCAATCTAAATAACAATTTAGGTAGTTATTATTAGATTTAAGAATTTAAATATTCATGCAATGCCATTTTATATAATAGGCTTTTTGTTATTTAAAGTGTGTATTTGTAATATTTGCATTTCATAAGCTTTAAGCGTTTGAATTAAAAAAAAAAAAAAAATACTATGAAAATAAATCCCTTTTAAACGATTATTTGTAAAATGATTTAAAAACTGCATAATAGTTTAGAACATTTGAACAGACAATTTGATTTATTTTTACTCGGAAATGAACTCTCTACTATTTGAATGATATAACGATTAGACAGGGTGTGAAATTTAGATGAGTCGGATTTCCGGTCCATGAGTTACAGTTTCCAAAATTAAAGGGACGATTATATTCACCCTCTTTGTTCAAGGTCGGTCATCGTTCTCATCGGTATGGTCTTAGAAGGTCCAAATTAGTTTTTTCCTCATGCTTCTACCTTGCCGTCAAATGGCTATAATATTACGTTGGCGAACGTCTCGAGTTTTTATGAAGGTAATAAAAAACCCACAAAATGTCCGATGGTGGCGCCGGCCGACAAAGTAAATCGATACATTTGAACTATAGGAATCGGTAAACTTAGGGGAGGATTGTTTTTTTGCGCAAGAGTTTTATGCATGACTAGATGACACGCAGATGTGGGGAAGTAGATTTTAAACAATGCAATGGTTATAGGAGCTGGTGACTCAAGAAAAGTTATTTAAAAAGAAGACTCTGCGAACGTATTATATTTTTGTTCAACGGATGACGGATAAATAATTTAAAATATTATAATATAAACAGATGGTAGTGTTGATATCCAAATAGATTCTGCACACAGTAGCTTACACGTTTTGTACAATAATGTTTAGAACTTTCGAAACATGCAGTAGCATAGAAAATTGTTTTCAAAATATTTAGCTTTACAAATAAACGTTTTTATTGCACTATTGACTGAAATATATCTATGGTGTCCGTATAACGGTTTTGATTGTGAACTAAATTTCTTTTGTAGCATACAAGTTGTGTTTGAGTGTGTTTATCGAGTGATGCGATGTGTACACTTTGAAAGTGTTCAAAAAATAAACATCATACTATCGTATTCTATACGGAGATATAATATGTATATAATGAACAATATATATACATACATACATTAGGAGTCAAAGTAGATTTTCATTGGCCTTTTTTTCCCCCCGAATAGAAAGATACTTGACAAGTTTAGAAGATAAACAGATGTTCGACACTAAATGTCTTGGGCGTACTAAAAGTTCGACTGCAAACAACAGGACATAAATCCACCCTATCGTATTGGTGTTCCAATATCAGAAAGATTATTTTTGTTTTGTACACGGGAAAAAAGTCGTATTAGTGGAAACCGGCCAAGATTTAACAAGTTACGCGTCCTTTTGCTTTCGATTTGATACATTCCACAGGTACACGCTGTAGATCATTTATTTCATATAATTGTTTAAGATACGATATAAGCTAAACATACATTTTTTATTAGAGAGAATGATTAATTCGTGGGGATAGGTATCTGTTTTATAAAAATGTCAAGTGTTGGCGAGCACAGCAGCTACCTGCTGTAACATATTATTTCTCCGAGTTGTGCTTTAGACTCAGAATAAAACTATTGGGCTTTGAATGGATGTATTGGTTTTAATTTTTTTTTTATTTATCAACACAATGATTATATGGTTTCGGGTTTTGGAAAATATACACTGAAATCTGATGATGTTTTCTTTTGTTCTCGCTTGCGTATTTATGAAAATAAAACGGCATGGCAATAAAACAAAAAACACCCTTGTGCTCATGCGTATCTATATATAAAAATATAAAATTTTAGGGTTTTACATCTGGATGATTTTTTTATTTTATATTTATTATTACATATTTTACGATACATCTGTGAACTTTTGTACAATATTACTCGATACCGCAATACTATGTTTGATGTGCTCCACCCGCTTTTAGTAAACACGTATCATGATGATAATGTCTTACTCAATAAAATAGGACTCATATATTATAATTAAGGCTCGGAAGTAATAGGAGCCAAAAAGAGGAAAATATACACCAAAAAATTTTAAAATATACACTGAAAAATGTAAAATATGCTAAAAAAATGTATTAAATATGCAAAACTAAATTTATAAATATATACAAGAAATTAAGTTTTTATTTTTAAAATTTATATGTTGGTGCGATAAAAAATAATGTTCATCGTATCGACAATACCTACGTTAAATAATATTGAGTTTATATTATTTAATATTATTTAATATACGTAGGTTGAGGAAGAAAAAAATCAATTTTTTTTGGAAAATATAAAATATACACAATATGCGCATAAATATTATTGAGCTATATAATATTTTCCGAACATTGACGAAATATGCAAAATATACATTTTTAATTTCTTGCTTTTGAATTCACCATTGTTTAGCTCAAATTTCTTGCTTACACTGCTATAAATTGAAAACATATAGAAAAATATGTAACTCCTACAACTTCCAAGCCATAATTATAATATTAATGCATTATTACTATAGTTTTATGGTATTAATACATTCACGGGTTTTCTCTTCGTTTTCCTGTCCTATTCATTTTTATTGCAAACAATTTGCCACTTTCGTTTTCAACCATTACATTTTACGTCCGTAACTTATCAGTTGTTGAACTATCTTTTCCTTTATCTTTATTTGTTTTTCTTGTTCGTTGCTATGGCATCCTTAATTTTATATTACAAAAGAAAGTAATATAGATATTATACACTCGTCTTGTACAGATACTTGTTTCGGTGTCTCAAATTGGTCATTTTTTTTTCCAAAGATTTTTTATTAAAAAAAATTAAATAAACTGTAAAATATATACATAATATTTTCTTATTACAATTTTTTTTTTTTTCATAGACTTGGATACTTAAAAACAAACGATTGGAGACTAAAAAAAAAAAAAAAAAAAACATTTCATTTTTTAAATTCATTTTGAATGTGTGTAATATAATATTTTGATAAAGTATCTGTCACCTACGTCCTACTCTGAGTGAACGGTTAACGGTGTTTAAAATTACTTTTATGCCTATACAGAGTATACAGTAATACATACATTATACTGATGATGTCATAACATTATAAAAGCGTTACCTCTGTATTAGAAACGACTCATGTTTATTGTTCGCCATGTTCGGTTTGTGTCCGTTCAAGTTAATTATACCAAGGGTGTCGGGTGTCGCTATAAAATGTACATACTACGACTGCATTGTATCTAATAAATACAGTTATTAGTGTTAATACATTTTTTATTATTTACTTCTGATTTTCTATATGACATATCATATTTTCTATCTTGTTATCACACGTTTTCAGGTTTGATGAAACTACCACGGTGTAGTGATAAAACAGTAAGACGATTTACATAGTGTATTAATACAATATAATATGTAATATTCCTGGTTGTAACTTTTCAAAATATTCCATATGTAATTTTAGTTTTAATTAATTTTTGTATTTCGGAATTTCATTTATAACTTTTCAGTGAATAATTAATATCTACAAATGAAAATAATTACACAAATTACAATATTAGATTATCACGTGAGCAAATGTTATTAAAGTATCGATACTCATAAAATCATTATAATATGCTACTATACAGCATTATTATGATTTACGATTGTCAGTCATGTAGCCGTGCAGTATAGGTGTGGCTGATCTCATATAATGATATGACGAATGAAAAATAATTAAAGCATAATGCATATTACTATTTGTTAAATCTAACGCCGATAGTTCGAATAAATGAAACATGTCTTGCTACTTTTGTGTTCTTGATTCATGCAGAATCCTATCTATAACGAAAAATCATATGTTGCTCTCCTCTTTCATTGTTCTACATAATATGTAGATACCGTGTAGGTACACGTGCGTAAAATATTAGACGTTTTTCCTTGTTCGGGTGATGTACATTTAAAATATTTGTCAAACTAAAATAGATAGAACTAAAAAATATACTTAATATATGTACATCTTGATGTTTATCCAGCTCAAAATTGACATGTTTTGAAAGTATGTATAGCAAAATATAACAGGTATGATGGTTTTCAAGTTTCCACCCCACACCCCTCCTAGAATAAGCAAATATTCTTGCATAATTCATATTTTTCTAATTTTGTCGTAGCACATAACTTATTTTAATTTCGAATAAACTATAACAGACGCTTTGTTTTACGGCATGTATCTGTAGTTGCTTGCGTTCAGTTTGTGAAGTCTGTGCCGTTTCGGCCGAAATGGTCCAACGGAAATTGTTTAAATCGTGCGCTAGTCATCACATAACTCGCGCTATTAAATCGAACGTCACAAACAAGGAATAAAAAGAGACCAAAGAGGAACACTGTTGGACCGTCCCAATCAAAAAGTCAGTCGAAATCAATCACCGAACGGATCCTTCTACCGTGTGTGCCGCTAGACTTAAATGCTCATGAAAACGTGAAATATGTAATCCGATGTTTCGTTTGCCTAATGAAGTACTAGCATGTACTAACATATACATGCAAATTAAACTGATGCGTATTGTTTGATAAAAGTTGTTTGTACGGAGAAAATTTTCACAAACTTTAGTTTTTTAAATCTAATTACATAACTGTTTTCAACAAAGCATATGTCTATTTCATCTTAAGTATATATGCAAATAAAATATATTTTTAACGTTTCAAAAGACTTTGTGATCTGACTTTGACTTTATTTCTAACTTTTCTAATTACTACCTAAAACTTATAATTATAATAATAATAATAGATATTATATCAAATGTATAACATTAATAAGAAATTATGTAATACATAATGTTGGATCGTATTGATTTGTGAAAAGTAGATGGACACAAACAAACAAGGATTATTACATAATATAGTTGATACATAGTTGTAATATGAATCGAGTACTTAAGAAGTACTTTGTTTAATAACATATGATGGCTTATGGAATGATATTCAAAAGTAATAATTTATTTAGTGTGTTTTTCAATTAAACGAGTTACTTGATATTTGTAAAGTTATAATGGTCCAATTTAATATAGAGCGTACAAGTTCTTTGTCCGATATTATTCTGCGAGTATTAAATAGTTTTAATTAATTGGATACTGAAATAATGTGTACATCATCATAATGTTATTTCACCAAGATTCACAAAAGAAAAGAAATCTACAGAAAAGTAATAATCTAAAATGATTTCGTATTTCTTGTAACGACATTATACATAAATTAACTAAATTATGAGTAATTTTACTACGATATGGATTTAAATTTTAGATTCTGAATGGAGTGATGGAATCTATTGGTTTTACAATGATATGTTATTTTTTTTTTTTGTCTGAAGACACGATTTTTGGTATTAAAAATGCTTCGATTTTTTTGAACAGCAACTTTTCTGAAAGGAAAGTAAATGTAGATGGAGATGGTACTTGTTCAAGTCGAAAATCTAACTTTTTCAATACTTTTTTGAAAAATCTAAAAAAACGATAAAAAAAATTACGAAAAAACGGGAAATTTTACACAAAATCACGTTTTTACAAAATACATTTTTTTAAAAAGCTCTTACTCAAAAACGAAAAACCGCAACCACTTGAAATTTTCACCAAATCTTTATATTAGTGTTCACTATACATGGTAAAGTTTTCAAAGTATTTTGATATATTTTAACTTATTTATAGACAATTTAAATTTTCAATTTTTGTAAATTTATTTTTTTTTAAACATCTATAAAATTTAATTGCCTGACCGACAACTCTTGAAAATTTAATAGAAGGTTTACAATAAATTAAAATTATCGTCACTAAAAAATGTTGGAGATCGTTTCTCTCAAATTTTTTTTATAAGCCCATAAATTTTAAATTTGTATAAAATGTGTCAAAATCACGATAATTTGCAAGTTATTTTGTAGATAAAATTTCATAAAATTTATTCTGTTCATACTTAAGGTTCAAAATTTTAACATTTGGTTTTCCATAAGCTACTCTTCAAAAAATCGTTAAAAAAATTTCTACCGGACCAAAAGGAAAACATTTTATGACCGTTTGAAATTTAAATTTTTACGTACTATTTTTCATACTATTGCATTACATTTCAATTTAAATATAAAATACTATATTATTATATACCCATTTTAGACCAACATATTAACTTCGTTCAGAATCGTTATTCGTATATAATGATACCTATCATTGCGTTCAAATTTAACAAATCCATTGTAATAATGTCCTATCCTATGAACGAGGTGCACTCCACCCCCAACTGTACAGCAAAGTGAGGCCCATCCGTTTTTTTTTAACAATTATGTTATAGCTCAACATTTTTAAACGCATATTATTCGTTTGATATATAAAAACACAAGTATAGTGTTTATTCGTACTTACATCATTTTTATGTTACACGATTCTATTACAGTTGACGTTATTGTGGCCGAAAACACATACTTTAGCATGGTCATATTGTTGTTGAAGTATAAGTCCACAAAAATTATACAAAAAATTGCAGTTCTCACTTATCAGTGATATTAACTTCTGTATTAACACATATAAGAGGGTTTTTTGTTTTCCATTGTTAAAGAAGTATAATATATTATAATTGAAAGAAATAAACGTGGGTCTTACATTTATAAAGTCAACTAAAAAATATAGAATCTATAAATATTTTATACATGTATAGGTATGTACAAAACGTGCGCAAAGAATGGTTGGTCGAAACGTTTCTATTGAGAATTTTCAATTTATTTTAAATGGGAACACTTGAAACATGCATATTGTTCATCACGAATTGAAATCGTTATGGTACTACAATGGCTGCTGCAGCAGTAGTTGAAGAATTATACGGCAGCAGTTTCTGGATTCAGTAGGCTTGACTTTTTTTTTTTTTGTACTTATTCAATGACACATATGTTGTTGATTTCAAGTTGTATAACCCATTTTATGAATTTTATGAATATTTTCATCTCGTATATTTACATAATTGCAAAAGACACCTTGAAATTATTGTTATTGTGTCTAATATTTTATAAGAAAGCTCCTAGGAGTTTCAACTTATATTACTAAGTTTAGGACAAATAAGATTTTAACCAACCCCCTGATATTATAGTATTAAATGAATCGTAAATATTGAGGTAATCGAAAATACTTACTTAAATTTCATACTTATTTTATATTATCAAATACATATAAGATAATGTTTTTGTTGTTGTTCGCGAAATGGAACATCTTAACATTGCTGAAATGGATTCGAAAATTTTTTCTATTTAATAAAAAGGATTTTATTAATAAACATTTATCTTCTTATTTATATTCCTTATATAATAAACTATAATATGCATAGGAATATAATATTATAATACTTTAAAAAAAAGTATATTCGATACAAATACATATATATCCATATATTGTGTTTCAGTAGGATTTGATAGTAATAAAATAAGTTTTGTTGTGTTCATTATTTTCCGCTATTATTTTTGATAAATAATATTTTACTGTAATACATTAAGAATGTATTCGATAATTGTTTTTTTTATTTTTGGAACTCAAATTTTCAAGTTTAAAATTTTGTTCTACTGTAAGAAAAAATTCAAAATATCAATTTTGTGAGATGGATTTTTAGAAAAATGTTGAAGCTTTAAATAAACAATAATAAAAGTTTATCCATTAATTTTCTACGATTTTTGAAGTTTATAAAAAGGTTAATAATAATATTGTGTGTCGAATAATTATACCACATAATATTATGCTTCACCATTAATTTTGATAGAAACCTTATCTAATCTTGATAGAACGTATAATAATTGTACAGTAAGTTTAATTATAAAATTCAAACATTAAAAAAATTTAAAAAATCATAATAAATGAATGGCGAAACTTTAATAAAATATTTAAACACGATATTTTTTCTAAACATTTGGTTTACACAATGGCTATTTTGATTTTTTTTTTCAAACGGTAAAATAAAATTTTAGAATTTATAATTTGAACTACAAAAGTAAAAAAAAATATATATATATTTTATTATAATTTTATTGTGATGTATTACTATAATATTAATTAAGAAAATAAAAATAATGTATAGAATAAAAGTTATTGCATTTGTCGAATCATCCTGGAATACTCTGTATATATATTCAACTCTACTATTCGTATGTATATCACGTATGCTGGGGTGGGACATTATAACGAATTTTCATATTAAAGAATAATAGCTAAATTAATAAATAAACCTTTTATATTTTTATTTAATAAAATTGAATTTTTCCCACTAAATAACACTAAAGGGTTTCGAAAAATATCTCGGATCGTGCAAAAGATTTTACAATACGTAGTTGGAATATACAAGGATTAAAAATATTATAATAAATATATTATATTATATATTTATTATAATAAATAATGCTCAATCGTATGCCTTAAATTTGTAGATACATGTAAGCACGTATATTTTATTATGTACATGAATGCTTGGACTGTGGAGTGTGTTAAAAGTTGCGAATTGCGCATTTGAAAGGAATCCGATGTGATGGGCTATAAGTTTCTTAAAAGAACAATTTTCAACGATTTATATAAATATATGTTTTTGCTATAGGCATCACTACATATTATTATTATTATTATTACCTATGATATTTAATATTTTATACGCGTAAATATTGGACGGTTATCACGATGAAAGATAGTAACATGTTTACGAATTTCCTATAAAACACCTTCCGTCGTTGTAATAATTGGAGCAATATTTCTGATCAAAATTATATGTACAGACAGAAAAAAATAAAACGGTAAAAAAATATTAAGCTCGTATTTATATATTTGTAGGTAGTAATTGTCTCGTCTACTTGATTATGTATCTTCTCATTAATATTGGTGTCATATCGGCATAATTAACTTTGCAGCTTCCTTAGGTGTACGACAAAATCCGATTTTGACGAAATACGTCTAGTCGGATAGCAGGGGTAACCAACCTTTAGTGCGAATTGAGCCACATCATTTTAGTAGAAGTTGTTGTTGTTGGTCACATACATTTTAATAGTAAAACATTTAAATGTCATGATTAAATTATAATAATAATAAACATCACTCCGTTCAGAATCTAAAATAATATAAAATTTGAAATTGCTTTTTCTGTGAAAGTTATAAATCAATATCTGGATCGATTGAAGTTGTAGCAATCCTCAGACAACTTTCAAGATACTTGTTTGATAATGTGAACCGATTTTTACTCTTGGTATTTTCATTCTTAAAAACAATTGTTCCCAAATATGGATACTACCGAAAAGCGTGGTCGTAAATAATGCGTGATTGTGGAGGACTAGCTATTTTTCTTTGGTTGATAGTTTATAGTTTAAAAAAATCGAATGGTGACGACTAAATACATTTTTCTTTAAGTTGAATATTTGATTAGAACTTAATACATTCCATTTGAAATTAACAACAGTTTCCATAACAGTGATATTAACCGAAAATGGTGTTGCGAAAACAAAAAAAGAGTTGACTATTTTCACGAAAATCTTGGAAACTGTTTTCAGATTCATTGAGTAAAAATAAAACCAAAAAAGCATATTTCTTGCTATTTTTGGGATTATATTTGGCCAACACAGGGAAATATATTAAATTATTCGCCTTGACTTTGCCATTATCTAAGTTTCGGTTCAGAGGTAATTATTGTTTGAAACATATTAGTTATAAGTTGATTTTCACCTTGAAGACGCGTAGTAAAATTAAAAAAAAAGTCACTCATTAATATTGAACACCACTGAGAACAATACGTAACTATAAACCGTCATGCGTCGAATATTGTATGTTTGTACTATAATATCTGTACTTTGTAATAATTACTATTTTTATTTGTATCTGTTGATAAATGACATGGGATCAATGCCGCGAAAATATTGTATTATTACCTCCGATGATAAAAATTTTAATATTTTATCAAAATCGACGAGGGAATAACAGGCATTTGACACGTGGACTGCTTGTATAGCAAGCCTTCATATAGCACATTTTAAAAGAGTTATAAAAAAATATATGCATATCGAGATAATCTTCAGATAATATTTTATATTTAAGATAGCTGATTTTGGACTGTAGTTTGAAAACCGTGTGTAGTATAAGTTTCCGTGGGCTTAATAATTCCAAATTTGCATCTGCAGCAAAGTTCCGCTAGAACAACGATATTATAACCGTACATCGCTTATGTGTGCGGCCGCGCCGAGACGATCGCGTCGAGAATCAAAAGGCACGAGAGAACGAGTGAGCAGCGTCGGAGATGGAAATAAATACAAACCATCACACGTGTACCTACGCAAGCCAATACGTTTTTATGTCGCTATATACATAACATATTATAATAATCTCCTTTTGCGTCGCCTCGTGAAAGTCTTGTACACGACTATGGTCAATGAGTGCAGTGCTCAATTTATAGTATTGACGTGTATACGTTTCGCGCGTAAGACTCGAACTACGTTCATTGCATTTCAAGTAACTGCACGCGATGCAAGTGATGGCGACCCTCTCCTTTTTTTTTTTTTTCGCTACCTTCTCCCCCTCTCACCGATGACTATACGTCGGTGTCATGCCATCACCGACGCCCACGCCAATGACTAGGGTCTTCGAACACCTGACGGTCGGTATGTGGCAGTGGCGGTACGTGAAAGCACACAAAGGGTGTGAGAAAAAGAGGTGTCGGGGCGAGGGCGAAAGACGCCGAACGCATTGCCGACGCGGTGTGGCATGAAGCGATGGCGAGGTGGTTGTATAAATATAATATGAATGTGAGTTTCGTGTAAATGCGTGTGTGTGTGCGTGTGTGTGTGTGCGTGTGTGTGTGTGCGTGTGTGTGTGTGTGTGTGTGTGTGTGTGTATGGGTAAGTATGTAGGAGCGTGTGTGAGTGAGCGTACGGAGTAGGACTCACCTGAAAAACGAGCACATAACGCGAGTAAAATATAAGTTTACTTAATAATAATAAATAAGTATGTACAAGGTGATTTTTCTTGTGGATATTTTTTTTAAATGAAGATTTTTTGCTATTTTCTTGGTCGAAATTTTTTTTTATTATTATTTATAAGATAGAAAAAATAAAAATTCCTAAATTTTCTCTCGAGACGTTTTAAATTTTATTTTTAATATGAAGCGCGATTGTTATAGCATAACGTATATCGTACATCGTAATCTGTAGGTGAACTATAACTGCTACCTAGTGATGTCGTTGTGCATACAGTTATGTCGTAAAACATGTATCTACACGATACGAAATAGTATATAATATATACATATATAAATATATATAACTTTAAAGCCTTGAGTAGAAGTGTATCAAATGGTTGGTCTGCTGCATAATTTTATATTCCTACTCGGAATTTTCACATTTTTCTATTTATTTTTGGAAATCACGTGCAAATAATAGTATATAACTGTGCTTAACCACTAAAAATATCACTCTGTACGATTACCGCATATGTGTAAATGTGCGCATTAGTTGATATAAATACATGTGTGTACATGAATATAGAGGCATCGTCGGTCGGCATAAATATATTTACGCGTATGTGTGTAAAACTGGGGTGGTGTAAAATGACAATATTTAGGGCTGCGTCACAATCAAAATTATATTTTATTTACCCATTACACATACACACATACACACACACACACACACACACACTCGTAAACATATACATGTATACTATATATATGTGTGTGTGGGTCCATTTTTATACATATATTATGTACTTTGTATACATCCATATAGGCTTTTACCTATGTATATAATACATCTGATACGACCACATAAAATGACATACAACTGTCCAATTGTCATGCGGTCACTTTTGCCACACACACGCACACACTTCAATAATATAAATTATAATATGTATATAGGTACTCCAATTATTTAAAGTGTAAATCAATAATCATGAATTTTTTCGATATAAATTTTTAATTCCATACCATATACTGTCAAATAACCTAAAAAAGTTAATCTCTGTATGATATTTTATTATATTAAAAAATAAATGATGTGTTCATCATGTTTTTGTCATACCATTAATAAAAAGAAACTACTGAATTTAAAATGATTATTTTTTTTCCTCGATTTCGATTTGGACGACGACATACGTTCAATAAGCCGAGTGCAATGAATTAACCACGAGAGCCAATATCTGAAATACATTGGAAATGTTTTGAATTTATCGTAAAAAGAGAGATCGCATGAGCGCCACAGTTTTTATTAGTTTATTTTATTTATTTATTTAATTTATTTATTTTTTTTTGGCAAAATTCGATAAAACGATATTAGCAGTTATTAACATTAAAAACGGTATTACTTTTTTTTGTTCTGTTCTCCTCAGACGAGGTTGATGCACCATGGAAAGGTCGTATTGAAATTTATGTTCGTGACCTTTATGGCGGTGCCAAGAGTTTAGTGGCCAAAAACATTGTAGCCATATAATATAGTATATTCGTATATGCATGTAATAAGGTTTTACATAAGTATATAAAATATATTAAATGTTTTATTTGTATACGTGATTGTATGTATAGGAAAATTGACAAAGTCGGATACATTATTTATTTTTTTAAATTTTTTTTTTGGTTTCAGGTTCAAAATTCCTGTGCAGCGAGGTTATCGCTCCTGTGAAAAGCGAAGTGGATGACATATGCTTATACATCATCAACTTTGAAGACCTGACATCTCCCCCATCGCCAGTTGAACAACCAGATCCGGCATCTAGACTGAGTAAATGTAATGATAATAAACGCTCTGTTTTACGCGGTGTATATGCACGTTTTTGTGTATGCAGTATGTGTGTGTGTGTGTGTGTGTGTGTGTGTGTGTGTGTGTGTGTGTGTGTGTGTGTGTGTGTGTGTGTGTGTGTGTGTGTGTGTGTGTGTGTGTGTGTGTGTGTGTGTGTGTGTGTGTGTGTGTG
>JAIPRK010000533.1:0-181025 GCA_025469195.1 Chaitophorus viminalis
ACTCTCGCTCATACAGAGACACACACACACACACACACACACACACACACACACACACACACACACACACACACACACACACACACACACACACACACACACACACACACACACACACACACACACACACATACACGCACCTACACACATATACACATCACACAAAACTGCCCTCGACAACGGGCGTACAAGTCTGTACAAATGGTCGCAACTCTACCCGAGTGGACCGCAACCGTCCCCACCCAGGCCTCAAGTCTTATTTGATAATTCTGATCCTTTCTGCGTGTTGTATAAATGTAACCGATGATAACGGCGTTCGAGGTTGTGTGCGTATTCGATAAATTAAGCTGCCGGGATAAAAAGTGTATAAATTATGTAAACTGCTTTGAACTTTGCAGGGAAAACTCTAATAAGCAGAGTGATAAAACTGTTTGGCTTCGATCTACGATATCGTTAAATACGTCTGTAAACACAAAGACCGAACAATATTTGTAATAAAATCCATGAAAGCCGAGCCTGTGCGGAACCCATATATATTTTGTCTAATATAAAATATGTACCAATGGTTTGGGATGAAAAAGTTCAAACTCTTTTTGATTTTTGAAAACGCGTTTTTATTTAATCAAACCACAGAAATGGTTTTCGATCTTTTAATGATTAAACCCAACTTATTATCATGTGAGATACAGGTATGAAAATAATAATTTTCAGGAGAAAAAAAATTGTTTGTTATAGGACTATTTTGTTTTTGAGTTGCACCGTGTACACGAAATGAAATAATTTAATTCACTATATCAATAAAATGGTCGAAACTAAGAAGTTTTGTAATAAAATAATATTTCGTTACTCATGGTAGTTAGTACAATCAGTGGCGCACATTCCATGTATCATGGTGTTGCAGTTACGATTCCTTTTGATTGGGGTGGGTTAAATATTGTCCACAAAAATTGTTTTATACAGCTGTAAGTGAAAAAGATAGAACTAAGAATAAAGAAATAGTCTAATTTCCATAACTTATATTAGTTAGTACGTCATATCATTAATCAAATTATATAAGTGTGGTAAATTTTGTGGTGAGTAGAATTCGCGACACGTTTTAAAAATACTCTATGCGCCACTGAGTACAATCATATTTTAACACGATAATAATAATTATATATTTATATCATCAGAATTTTGAACGTAATTACTAATTAGTAATTGATATTGTTTTCACTGAAACTTGTTTACTTCACATAGTCGATGAAAACAATTAGACGCAGTACAAATGCTTCGGGCTACAAGATAATTTGACTACGCAATTAATACGTATACCTAACTAAAATATATGTAAAGTACAATTATAAAATAAATATTATACTACAATAATGTTATAATTTGACATACCAAAATAATTACCTATATTGAAGTCTTTTATTTTTATTTTAATGTTGGTTTAGTTACCTAATAGTAACTAAAATAAATTTTGTTCTTAGAACTTGATTATTCTGACGAACATAAACAATATTATTTTCATTGACTTTTTGGACGATAAATTTTGTAAATCTATATACCATAGATTTAATTAGTGCATTACGCAAATGACTGTGATAAACATGCGATTTTAATTTAATTTATTTTTTTTCAGCCCAATAAATAATTACAAAGGTTTTAGAATTTGAATGCATAAACTACATTGAAAAATAATATGAAGTATGGAACTACATACTATTACATACTGTTTTATATATACTATTTTATACATACTATTTTATTACATACTATTTTATCGCACAAACCGATAGTTTATCGTATTTTATACGAACTGGTGCAATACATGTGTGGATCAGGTAATGGATAGCCATTCATATTGTGCGAGGTGAGATTGAAAACTTTGGAAATAAAAAAAAAAAAGAGATTTTTCAATAAATTCAAGCTTAAACGTTGGCGTGGATACGGTGGAAAAACACGAATAATTTAATTTTTATTATACATGCTTTGATGGAATATTAAATTTGATTAAATATAATGAAATATTGCCGTCACGTATTCATATTATATATTATATATGTACGTCATTTATCAATTTATCTATTCATATGTACGATTGTTTTGTTTCAATCTCGATCGACACATTGCGAGATTGCCGAGATTTCACCGTGTCGATGCTGTATAATGGATATAGTAATTGCCGTTTTACGATTACACAAATTTATATTATACCCTCAGGCTCCTGGGTGAACAGACACGTTTCGTTTTTATATCGACGAAAAATATGTTCAGTTTTCTTTCTTATTTGAACAGAATTTTATGAAATATTTTTTGAAACGCGACATTGTAGATTTTAAATAAATCATTTTCTAATCTTTTGTCGGTGTATACTTTATATAGCCTATAAATTACAAATTTATTTAATAAAAGTATCGATTTCCAAGAATCATAAATTGTTTTTATTTTATAAATATATGACTACCATATAGGTAATATATACTAACTTTTATATATAATATTATATACCTACTACATACCAAGTACAGTAGATGATGATTTTGCTTCTCTCGTAAATTTAAAATAAATATAGATACCGAGTATAATAATAATAATTATTATTATTATTATTATTGAAAACTACGTAATCCTTATGTATCTATGGACAATTGTTTTAATTTGTTGTCATTACATTACGTGTTTTTAAAAATGATTGCACTCGTTTAAATAAGCTTATTGTGACTAGGTACATATAAAAACTCTTGCGTCAATATTGATCGGATGAAAACATGAATACATTTTAATAAACACCTTATGTCAATCATAATATGAGTTTATAATAATAATGTTTAATCAATCACAAAATAATACTTATATGTAGCATACATTATTCACGATTTTCAAAGTTTTATTGGAGTAAGCAGTAATTTGGTGATATGGGCTTACTTTTAAACATGTAATAATGTTTTCGAGAACTATATAAGATTTAAAAACTGTAACCAAGTAGTGCATTGTTGCAATGATTATAGCAGCAATTTTCAAATCAACAACCTTGGAGATTGTTCCTTAGATTAACTTACTATTCACTCTAAATCTCATAATTATATAGTACAATGTACATAGATGCAAATCGAAGAGGACTTGAAAGAGCTATACCCCTATAAAAATTTGTATTTTAATTGAACTAAATTCATCATTAATTATCTGATATACATAATATAGAAAACGTTGTTTAAAAAACGATTCATTCGTGTGTTTTCCATAGTAGTCATTACATATCGAATACATACACAGGCCACAAAACATAATACTCATATTATAGGTTTAATAATAGTATTACAAATTTGCAATTTTTAAGCGACGGTTTAATATTATAATACCTATATATAATTTGAGAATTTAAATGTTTTTATTTATTTCAATAAAAATATTTTTCATTTTCGTAAATTGTTTTATAAATAATAATATTTTAAATGTAGGAAAATGGGTGAGAAAAAAATTATAAGTTGATTACAAATGTAATATTATGTTACTCAAAGCTATATATTTTAAAGGTATCTGAATAGGGGATATGGGAGCAGAGCCCCCTATGGGTCTGTTTCATTTAAATGTGTTAAGCCTCTCCAAGACAAAAACTGAAATTGCGCCTATGGTACAATACAGCATAATAATTGTGTTTTTTTCTCATTTTATTTATAAAATATTTCACCAAACATGTATGAAAAAATATCCATTAATAAGTTGGTTAATTTAGATTTCAGTAAAGTGGTTTTTGATAGGCATATTGACAGGTGATGAGAACACTTTTTACCATACCACGTAGTTATTAATATTAATGTGACTAAACTTCCAGTTATGATAACCCCAATTTTGACATTTTATATGTACCTAGGATAAAATATAATTTTAAAGAATATCAAACGGGGTCTTTTTAATGGTTATCTTATATAATTTAATTTTTACCTCATTGGAAAAGTTTTCAAATCTTATGCAAATAAAATTGTACAATAATATACTTTATAGTATACCTTAGTAACAGATGTGATGTGATTTATGCAGATCAATAATTGTTAAAAACTAAACCATATCATAACTTTATTAGGTAATGTATAGATAACTGAAGTATCTCCTCCGGAGATTTTTTACATGTCCATTCTCTTATAAGGAATTAACAGTGTCGCACTCATTTATACTCGGATAACATTTTTATTAGTAATATTATAAAATATTACATTTTAAATTTAATAATTATACAACGTTCTGATATATTTCAAAGTTAAAGTAAATGTATAAATATGATCCCTGACCCTACATATAATATATTCATTATTCCAGTAACGCAAACCCCTACTATTTTGGGTCTGACCGTTTTTTTTTTTCAAATTTCATATTTTTTTTTAAATATTATAACATAACACTTATACAACTTAGTTGTTTGTAAGTTATTTTTTTCTATTACATTAGAAATATTTGAAACAACAATTTTAAATTGTATCAACCCTATATGCTCA
Organism: Chaitophorus viminalis; assembly: GCA_025469195.1. NCBI lineage: Eukaryota > Metazoa > Arthropoda > Insecta > Hemiptera > Aphididae > Chaitophorus > Chaitophorus viminalis. The sequence continues at coordinate 4,479 of JAIPRK010000533.1, forward strand.
CTAGATTTATGATTATGGTGGTTAAGGTCGTGATGGCCAAGGCTAGTTTAGAATATTGTGAATTTGTGACCATTGGATTTTTTTTTTTTGACCGGCTACATATTAGAGTTTGGTGACACTGGATTTACACGGTTACAGACTAATTAAAGGCAATGCTACACTCTAATCGAAGTCTATAACATTGTATTCACGTAATCATTAGCAAAATATTTTAATAAATTATCAATCCATGTATTTCAATATTTATATTTAATATTGGACGTGAAACATTAAAATATCACCTACCATAAACATTGTCTTAATTTTGTATACGTTGTATTTAACTGATTTCTAGAATTATTTTTTTTTGTCTATTAAACACATATTGTGCTGCAGAATCCAAATATTGCAAGGCTGACAACATTTTTATAAGCCAACAGTTTTACCGGAGTATTGTGAGAAATTTACCTCAGCCCTAAAATAATTATCAATTATTATTAATCTAAAAAAAAATTATAGAACGTTGTAGGTACACATGCCACATTTAACTAACGCGATTCGACGAACATAGCAAGAAAGATTGTTCAAACAATAAAGATTTACTATAACATAAAAAAGGATTACAAAATAAAGCCAACTAAGTGTTTAATTACGTATTATAACATTGTAATTACTTAGCTCTTACCTTGTCACCGTAGCATGAGGGCTACACAGCCCACGGGTACCCGTTGACACTCTGTATTGCGTTTTTTACCTATTCCGTCAATTAGCCCAAATATTTCTTGGCGAATATGTATTTTTCGTTTACGAATATAAATACGAAACGAATACAATATCTGATCGTATACTACAGGTATAAAAGTATATCATTTCTCCCTCGAAGTTGCCGTCCATTTTTCTAAACGTATTCTATTCACATTTATTTTCTCACCCAAAATCACTAACACTGCTTTCTTCCAATTCAATGGCTAAGAGTGACATCACAATGTAATATATTCTCTACAATTCCTCGATTATTCCGAAAAAGTTTCAAGATTCCTCGACTACCGTGGAATCGCGACGAAAACGACGATCACCAATGGTGAAATATATATCATTTTCAATACGCATTTACGTGACTACTCGTAATTCATAATAGCGAATAATGCAGTGATCTAATAAAAAAATAGGTGTAGTAAAGATAAACACGCTTCTCTTTCTACACTAAGCTATGTTTAGCACTAGTAATACCGAAAATATTCAAAAATGCACGAACATTACTTGACGGTATTCTAAACATATGTTAAAATGAAGTGGAATAAATAATATAAATTTATCTACATAAACATATTTAAGGGTTTCGATGGCAAAATTAAATTAAAAGAAAACTAATAACGAAAATTATTTTGAATATCTATACTGTTACATTTAAGTTAAAAGTTAAATAAAAAATAAAGCTGAAATAAATATTTCCTACACACTATAAATATATTACAAAACCATTTAGCTAGAAAAATACAATGTTTATACAATATATGACCCGATTATTTTGTATTTGTCCTGTGGACATACATTTTATTAATGTTATCATTATTCATAAAAAATTTTGTGTGTTAAATTTTAGATGTCTACAATTTGAAGTTTACTTGAATCATACTATTTATTACTTTTTAGTTTCAAAAACAGAATAAATATTCATAATAATTAGAAACTATTTTCTTTATAGTTTCCACGTAGAAAACCTTCCGTCACAAAAGTGTAATTGTATTTTAAATGAAACAAAATCATTTATTACAAAATACTAAACATTCTTTATAGTTTTCAATTCATTAATTTTCAATACAAAAGTTATAAAATGTTAACAATGCTTTAATTAATATACAAATCTTATATGCCATAGAATATGTTTGCAAATTGTATACATATGCGGAAATTCTTGATTATTCAGCACACTTGCTAACAATTAAATCGGATTGTGACCCAATTTATGAAATTCGAGTGCATTTTATAAAGTTCCAGTACTTACGATCATTCTGTCAACTATACACTTTATGTACCTACCTACTTTATACTTAATTATAAACTATCGTTCGAGCATGTAATTTTACATGAATCCAAACTATGTATACAACGAATTAACTCTACAATTTTAATGCCTTTTCGACCGAAAAATATGTTGATTTATAACAATATTAAAATTACATTGTCAATTAATATAAACTTTTCAGTACAAATTCATTAATTTTAATGCATTAAACTGATCGAAGCATTTAATGTAATTATAATCGAAGTAATTTTCTTGGAATGAACCAAAATATTACGGGATATTGTTGATTTATTCATTATTTTTTTTCAAACTTAAATCAGAACTGTGAACTAACAAACAATAATTTCAGTTTTTCGGTTTTTAACAAATAAACGAAAAATAGTTAAGTACAAATATTTAATTTTTAATGACATATAATAGTAATACGGTCCACTGAAAAAATAATAATAATTAGTAAATTTGTGTGCGCACGTGGGTGTTTGACATTTGTGTGATACATTTTAATTATCTATATGAGTATTTAACGTATGGTTTGCAATTGTATAAAGTATAAACTGATGAGTATTCAAAAAATGTTCTCCTGAGAACCTAGTTTTATTATTTAAATACGTATACAAACCATAATTTACTCGTTATTTATATACAGACTTCAAATCGACGAAGCTCGCTGTTCAAAAGCACATTTTACAATGATGTATTTAAAATGATTTTCCACTACACTATAATTATTATAATATGTTGTTCCGGTAAATACTAATTTTATCTCGCCGCAGTATGTTTCATATTAAAAATCTGTATTTCATACATTGAAAACTAAACAATATAATTAATAATTATTAGGTACAACGTTATTGTTTGTTGTATTGTTTTCTTTATTTTTTACCAAGAATTAGAATACAAATAACCTTATACAGTTATTATGATTACAAAGAAATTACCCGGAGACCATGAAGTCCTTTTCTATAAATGCGTCAAACATTACATCAAAGGCAGGTAACAATTTATATGGTTTTACATTAATGTATATTACATTTACATAAGTTCTATAATTAATACAATTATAGCAAACATATAATTTGTTTGAAATTTGTTAACTTTTTTTTTATAGACTCATTTACCTATCAAGTCCGTTGCATACAGCATACTATGACTAAACGATGTAATAATATTTTAATATGTAATACTGTTATTTGGATTAAAACAAAACGATACCTTCTTCAATAGTTTTGGACATACATTTACTACAAATTTTAGGTTACGAATGAAAAGAACAAGGATTCAATTGATTTTATAACGCCCGGCGTTCTTTTTCTTTATTTTTTATTGAAAATACTTCTTTGATACAGGCAGTTGAAATACATAAATACAATACATTTTGTAGATATATATATGAATAAATACATGTATGTATTATATCTGTCTGCGGGTACTTATGATTTATTTGCGCATGTTATCGATTAATAAGTAAATAGTTTGATAACCAAAAAGTCATTGTTGAGAAAAAATTTAAAAATAAAATAAATATATTTTATAAATGAATATACCTATGATTTAAAAACTATGTTCTTCATAAAGCCTTTTGTAGTGTTGTAAGATGAAAAATATTAGTAAATTATTTTTTGATTCCAGTTTTGAGTATATTTTATCAGATTACATTCAAAACGATGATTCTTATCTTACCTTATGTTCTTATACTGATTAATTATTTTATTGAAGTGTTTATATTGTATATTGCTGATTTATAGATTACTTTTTGAACTTAGAAACACATTTATCATATATAGTTTAATAACGGCACACCTAGGATTCTATAAGTATGAAGTTGTTCAACATTTCATTTAAACTTTCAAATATTCTCTACATTTTTGTCCCCGTATATTGAAAATATAATTTTTTCAGCATCCCAGGAAGATTAAGCAAAAATTGTATTAATAAACATAGATATTGCATAAAAATATAATTTTCACTAAATTATCCAACAACTTAATACATAAATTATATAGCCTATAGTAATAAAGTATAGGTACTCACTACTCATATAATTTATTTAAATCAAACAATATTCTGTTCGGTATTCATCAAATTAATTACTCAATTAGTGTTATTATAAACAATTTCAGCAGTTTATTCGATAACAAAATAAATGAGAATCATTATTTCTTTTTAATTATCCCCAGTAAACAAATTTAAAAAAATTAATACTTTTTTAGAATTAGTTTTCAGGTTTTTAAGTTATGTATGTTTCACCATGGCTTGGAACTGTAATTATAACCTAACAGTTCAAACGCACCCGCTTTGGAGACATGTCTCATACTGTGGTAATCCATATTAATAAAATTCAAGGCTTTGTTTTTATTATTAATCGACTTGAAATTATGAAATAATCCTGGAAGAAAACTTATCTTTAATAAGTGTTGTACTTATTAAAGATAAGTTTTCTTTAATAAGTTTTAATAATTTAAGTTATTGCTTTGAATTATTAATACGTTCTTATAATAATCTCCTATTTGCTATTATGCTATGGGTGGAAAGAGTTCGTTAATCTATAAAAGGGCTTGAATTAATTCATTTATATCAATTATTTAATAATTGTTATCATATTTTTGTTCAAAGAACTAGTTTGTATTTTTTTATTTACATGAATGCATGAACGATTATTTTTAATATATTTTTTTTTTTTAAATAACGGCACTAAATATTTGTTATTTTGAAACCAACTTATATTTAATTAAAACTATGTACCAGCTTTGTCAGTTAATGAATTAAAAAATAATGTAAAAAATAAAATTTTGTATTTAAATCAAATCCCTGCGGACAAACTATTTTATTTCTTTATTAACGTTATCGCTGGATATAATGACGTATCATTAGTGTTTACATACAATTAACAAATTCGTTTCATTTTTTATAGTAAATACCTAGGCTGTACCGAGTATTATTTATTTCGAAATCTCAATTATTTTTGTTATTGATTACATTTTTAGTAAATCTTGGGAAAAATTCTGAGCCGATTCTATGCGACAATTAATGATAAGCGCAATGATGTGGTTAAATAGATACGTTCAATACTTTTATCGTTTTTCTCGACTTTTAATCCTACGAACTGCACTGATAAACCTCTAACCGACTCCTGAGGGAACTATGACAGGAACCCGTATAAGTATTAATAAATGCTTATTTATGTTTGTTTCCGCACGTATGTTCGTTATATTGAAAAGAAATCGCTCTCAACCCCAGTATATGTAATAAAACCAAATATTAACTGTGTCAATACAGCCAATAGCTATTAATATTAAATATTTGATTTGTAGAAAGTACTTAACTGTATAGTGTTTAAAGTTTAACACCAAATGTGTATGCATCCGATTTAATGAATATTTCCTACTACATAAAATGCTTTAAACTTTTAAGTCTTAGCAATTAAAAGTTAAGATTCATTACTAAATTCTTGTATATATTGCGATTATGCACAAAAAAAAATTTAAAAAAATACAGTTCACAAAATGTACGAATGTAGACTTTTAAAACTAACACTTGTATGAAATTGTAAAAAATATTAGACACAATCGAAATTATTAACACATCATTTTAGATACCTACTGAACTGAGTGATGAATTTATTGATTTTACAATTATGTGTGTTTATTTTTTCATTGTTTTTCATAAGTAATCCCAAAAAGTTTTGAAAATATATTTTACTATAAACAGAAAATAAATTAAATATTCATCTGCTTCTAGTACTTCCAGTATTTTAATAATCAATAATAGACTATAGACTTAAGCGAATAGAAAGATGGTATATCTACTGACCATACTGTGTAGAGTCAATCAGTCAAATACTGTTTTGATCTTTGAGAAATATTTAAGTAGATAATCATAATGCTATACCTTCTCATTGATTTCATCGAAGCCTTGGACACCAGTTGGACACGGAACAGCCCTTGTATCATAAGTTTACTTTTATATCCAATGAAGATTAATTAAAAACACCTGGAAACTCAAAACAAAGAAGCAAATTTCAAAAGATTTCTTCCGTTGTGTTTAAACATATTTTTAAAAAAATCGCTATTTCATCGTATGCAATATAGTTTAATAAATGCAAAACATCAAAATAAAACCTATCATAAATTATTTGAGAATAATCACAGAGAAAAGGGAGATTACTCTAAGATAATTTCCATCGTATTTTATTAATTATCTATTAATTTCCATGCTTTATTGAATATATTGAAAATCAAAAGATAAACGAAATCGCGTGATATTTATTGAATTCATAAGATCTTGAAGTTGAAATCACCATACGATGGCTTGGAGAATATTTATGTAATAATGTACACAATGGTAAACGGTTGCACTCAAGTTGAAAATAAATCATCAGCCCTCGTGATCAATTTAATTCAAAGTTTTTTAAAGTAATTTACTGATGGTACTACTTAGGATAAAACTCATTTCTGCGAGTTAAATAATTGAAATAATTTTCACCCTATTACATTAAGACCATCGCAAGCATTCGTCATATTATGGAACGTATAAATGGATCTGAAACTAATACAAACTTTAATATAATATTAATTATTATCCATTAATTTGTATTCAATGATTTGTTTTCTTATATAAGCGTTAAAAAATAAAAATCTTACACAGTTATAATATAAACAAACGATTATATTATTAAATCTTGATTACAAGTACATCGAATAAAATACTGTTCGATAAAAATTTAACATTTACATCATCTTAATTAGTCTTCCCATATACATATATATATATATATATATATGTTCTAAGACCACCGGCACAGCAATCATAAATTCATAACTGGTATCGAAATCCGTCGAACAGATTGTTTTTGGACAATCGAATCTCAATTTCAAAATTAATAACAACTAACTAACGTATTAATATTTATTCTCAAACTTCCAATAAGATCTTTTTTATCACTGATTGCATGTGTATATATCTTAAACGAAACATTCGTAATTTTTAGACTATGGGTACGAGTGTATTATTTTTTTTTTATAAAAAATATAATATATTATCGTTATATATGTATATCATGTATATATATATATATATGTCATATATTGTTTCAACAGTAATTACTAATTACTATTCAACTATATATATATATCCAATTCAATGCATAATTATTTTAATAACTTAAGTTTGAAGGTTTAAACGAATTATTTATATAAACACCAACATACCACGACTTAACTAAAAAAATTTGGTTATAACACTTAAGTAATTTATTCTATAAAATAAATTACTCAATAACCGAAAATATAGCAAATAGCAATAATATATTATTATTTACAATATATTTATTGTATAATTTAATATACGAATTATGCTGATAAGTATTGGTTTTCATTAATTCCTTTATGATAAAACTAGGTTTTGTTACCCGGCGTTGCCCGGAGTTTAATTTGCCAGTGATATGAATTATGCAGCTTCAGCGGTTTTGGTTAGGTAATTTTTTCAATTTTTACCCTTTCATTTCTTTTAGCCCCATTTGAGGTTCAATTGTAAAAATCCTATCTTAGTGAGTAACAAAACTACGGACTAAATTGCATACTCATAGCTTTAGCAGTTCCAGCATCCGGCTAGGTGGTGTTTTCTAATTTTATCGAATTTTCAAAAATCCTTTCTTCGACTACGATATCATAGTTGTTTGATTGTTATGTTGGTTGTCATAGTGAGTTGCAACATTTACTGGGTACTTTATACATTTATATCCATAATCATAAAATCTACACAAAATCAACATGAAATATTGCTTTGGTAACCACTTAATGAAAAACTGAGCCCAGAGCTCAAACTGCCATTGAACCTTAAAAATGTGATAAATTATTTTAAAATCTTTTCTTAGCGGATGCCTGCGTTATAATAGCTATCTACATGCAAAATTCCTGGCCGATCCATCCTGCGGTTCTGGCTAGGCGATGACAAATCAGTTAATCAGTGAATCAGTCAGGACAAGTTATTTTATCGATTACGCCACAGGCGATTTATGTTTCCTAGTAACATAACATCCAAATTAAACGTTAAAAATTGTTAAAAATTATTTAATTTTATATATAACTAGCTGAGTTACCCGTCGTTGCTCGGGGAAATGATTGTGAATGATCAACTCATTTTGGGATTAAATCGCTGTGGAGTTTTGAAATTTTGCTTCATTTTATGTACATACAGTCATGATTTAGAATTTAATTACAATTTATTTTGGTTATAAGAATTATAAACAGGTAGCTGAATTACCGTTACCCGAAAACCAATTCGTAACAAATAAGATAACGCCATATATTACCATTTACCATCTTAAATTCATAATTATCAATAAGACATAAGGTTAGGATACTAAACTTTAAGAAAAAACTATGTTTTTTGGAAAATTAATTTTTATTATTTTGGAAAAATGCTACATAACTACCGATTAACCAATATTTCTTTATAAACTATATTATTAGTTTTTTCACCAGGGGCATATATGTATAAGTTTTTTCTGAGCTTACTCGGGAGCAGGCAACATAAAATTGTCCGTGAGTGAAGCAAAGATCACTGATGTCAATTCCTGCAACTTTCATTGTCTATCCTTGTGCCTTATTAATTGACATAGCAAAATAAAGTTTAACGAGAAATCGGACACGTCTAAATTCGAAGGGGTACTCGTTTGTTATCATTGGTATTCTTGGGATATATACAGTTTGACCACTCGCTGATCTGGTAAGAATTTCAGCTTCAATAAGATTTTTTTCAAAGATATTTTAATCTCGTTCCATTGCACAATTTGTGAGCATTTAAATTTCGCATGAGAATAATAGGTGCACCGATTTTTAAATCAAGTTTGTGTGGTGGGAGACCTAATGGATTCAATGAGTTAAGAAATTCATTCGGGATATCTATAGCTTCATCTTGATTAATAAGTGTATGTATAGAAATATAGTTTTTTTATTAGCTTCGAACATGGAAAGAACTTTTTCGTTTATGATGTTTACGGTGTCATTTTTAGGGGCCAAGATTGTACATTCACGGAGCCATTTATTAGATTTATTGGAAAGATAAGAAATTTCAGGATAAATTTTGTTGATTAAGTTATTTTGATCAAGAACCGAAATCGTAAATGTAGAATTTATGTGTATGCTATCCTCATCATTCTGAAAAGTTCCGTCACCAATTTTCAAAAGATGTTGTGAGAAGAGCTTGGCATTATTTTCACCACCAAGGTGTACACGCATATTGGTTGTTAATCTCAAAGATATTATGTAAGACCAAAGATATGATGACTTTAGACAGGCGTTTATTTCATCGCTTTTAGTGCCTTAAGGCACAACTGGCAATATTTGTCTAAAGTCACCAGTAAAAAGAATAACAACTCCGCCCATATTAGGTGATCATTATTTTTAAAATCCCTCAGCGTTCTATCAAGTGCCTTAGGACCACCTTTATTCGCCATTGTTGATTTATCCCAAACAATAAAACTCGTCTCCCTTAATAATTTACCCAAAGAACTTCGTTTCTTCACACTACAAACTGGGCGTTCGGTAGTCTGAAGATCCAAAGGTAATTTGAAAGCGGAATGTGCTGTCTTGCCATTTTGTAATAATGTTGCTTCTATCCAGGAAGAATCGACTGCTAATGAAATTATTCTCTATGCACGTATCTTTGCAAGCAAGAGATTCAGCATGAAGGTCTTGCCAGTTCCACCAGGAGCATCAATTCTCCAGTATCTTGCAATACGCTTTGTAAAATAGTATTATAAATAACTCGCTGATCGTTTGTTAACTTCGGCTCATTCTCCTGGATGTAATTTGAAAATATATCATAATCATAAGAAGTTTCTGCAATAAGGGCCCTATCTCTAAGAAAATTATTATCATTATCATCATTTGGCCTTAATTTATCGTTGAGCCATACCAAGAGATGAACATGAAGCAATCCTCTTTTTTTGCCATTCAATAGTACCTATACATATGACACCTAACTTTACCATATATTTTTTCTTTTGTAATTAAATCTATAAGTTTTTTCACTTTTAAATTAAAAATGCGAGCATTAATAAAATGCAGTAGTTACTGTAACTTACGGTAACTCCTGATATAATTGTCTGTTTCCAAAGAGGATGTTATACAAAAATTCTGCATGAGTTGGTACCAAAGAGTATATAAAAAAGTAAATTTTGATAAAAAGGTAATTATTTATGATAATTTTATATAATTATTATTTGTTTTTAAAGTTAGAAAATCGATCAAATGCCATAAACTTTCTCCGCAATGAGTTCTTCAATTTAAAAAAAAAATCATAACGATCGGTTCTGTAGTTTCCGAGAACATATCACTCAAAGGTTTTCATTTTCACATTTATATATTATATAACATACCTAATATGGATAGCTAATCTTGTTTTTGATTCGTGTCTCGTTAAGTACAATTTTTGGGATAAAGATATATTCCAATAAGTCAAATTACTTAACTATTGTCGTAAATCGTGAAATACATTTAATGCAATGACATTTAAACGTCAATGCGTATAAACAACTATCAACTATCACCTATTATCATATTATGTAAAAATAAGGAATTATTTACATTTTCTTTACAGTTATTAACTACACATTCAATTTTCAGATCTTCATAAAATATAAATCGTGGTTAAAAAATAAATAACCATTCAAAATTTAAAGATCAATTTTTATTTCGATGTATCTATCATGTAGGACTAAGTATGACGACGCTAAAAATAAATATTTACAATTTTTTTCTTTATCTGTATAATATTTATATACGAGTTTATAATATATATATATATATATATATTGTAATTATTTATTGTAAAAAAGGATGTAATCTGAAAAATAAAATTCATTAATTTAATAACGAAATAAAGCTCTTTATTCCTCTTTGTATTTTTTCTGTGAAAAAATATTTGCGCTACTAAGCATTTTCATAATTCAAACTACAGGTAATCAAAGAAGTGCAAAACGGACAAGAGATATCCAGCGCCAGAATATTCATTTCTATTTTTCTATGGGTTAGGTAGTTTTTTTTGTAAAGCTTAAAACAAACTGTCTGAAACTTGTTTTATTTAAAATTAAAACACAATCAATAATAATGAGATTTGGGTACTTTTACTGAGCTGTTACTTACAGTAGAAATTTGTAGTCATGCATTTTCATTGAATTCCAAAACATATAATACTTATAACTATTTTATTCCTTATTGCAAATCTTAAAAAAATGTTTAATGTACTAAAAAAATTTATTATAGTTGATCTAAATTAAAAGCCTATTATATTCTGGACTACAAAAATATAACCCAAGGAGATTTTCATTATGGTGGTTTCTATCTCAAATCCCAAAACTACTGTTCCACAATTTTAATTTTTGGTTTAACTAAACTAAGCTTATTTGATCGTTTAAATTTTAAATACTTAATCTGACGTTGTTAAAACTGAAATTATAACTATATTAAATAAATTAGTTGTCTTAGTTATTTACTGAGACACCTTTTTTTAAAGTTAAGCATTTTGCGTTAGCATAAATATAATAATTTAATTTATACATAGGTAGGCACTTTATTAAAAATGACTTTAGGATAGTTTAAATTATACGTGTTGAAACTGTTTGGATTTAATATAATAACGTCGTAAATATGTATGGAAAAACTTCAAAGTAACTTACAAAAGTGCGTAGGTAATAAAAAAAATCGAAAATCTTTCCTGTACTTTATTAGTATGTAAAAAAATCACAAATTCACATGTATACACTATAATTGGATCCCTTATAAATGTGTACTTATTAGAACTTAACACAATTTAATCGAATGAAAATGTTTCATTTAAAATATTTAATAATAGTCGGTGTTACAAACACATACCTTTTATACGTAATTTACCTTACAAAAGTTAATATTTATTTTAAACGTAATAAAAGGTATTTCTTTAAAAAAAAAAAAAAATCGTCATTTCAGCCATTGATCAGAATTATAACCATAAAAAGAAGGTAGATAAATTGAACAAGATGAAAAGTTTATTTAAGAAGGGCACTTTAAAATCGGAAAAGTCACCAAGATAAAAATTTTACCACGTTATTCTGCCAATTACTTAGGTTTATAAAATACCTACTGAATAAATTCAGAATATTTTACCGTCGAGGTTTTTCAAATATATTTTGAATTCACTATGCATATATCATATATATTTTCTTTTGTTCCAACGTTTGATGTATTATTATACTCTATTCAAATAAAATACGATTTATTTCCATCTAATCACGACTAATATTATTAATATTACTAATATTATAATAGTTAAAAGAATCTATAGCTCATAGTACATATTTTATTCTTGTACACGTCATTATAGTATTTTTACTTATTTATTTATTTTTGTCTTAACTGACTGATTCTTAATAACATTGTGTTAACACGTGAAGAAAAATTTAAAATTAAAAAGCAACCAACTGTGAATCATTAAAAATATATATACTCGTATGTACATTTTAAATGCTTATAAGTTATAGCAAAGCTGGCTTCCACATTTAAAAAAAAAAAATATATATATATATATATAGCTAAAAAATTATTTTTAATATTTGTTTATTTTATTTTAATTATTTTTAGGTCTAAAAATCCATTCTCAATTGTATATTTTTACCACATATTTTTATATGTTTTTACATATTTTTTACATGTAATTGCCGCGCAATAATGTTTTGCAAATAAAAGCACTTTAAAACAAAAAAAAGAAATGCTTATAAAGTCGATTTATGATATAAATGATATAACCATGTATAATACATGTAATTGACAAACTATTTGTACATAACATACCTCTTTATTAGAACAAAAAAAAAGGAAATAAAAAAATAATTATGTACCCAGATATATTTAAAAATAATATACAATGTAAACTCCCCTCGATTAAATCGTCGATATGTATATTTTTCCAAAAAAATGTACTTAAAACTACTTAAAGTTACTTAATAAAATATCTAGATAATAATAAAGTTTAAGTTTTTATTTTAACAATCATCCGGTATAAACTTCAAATATTTAAATTGTTATTATAGTTACACGTTTTATACAGGTATCTCATAAAATATTTAAAATACTAACTTTAGTTTATTCGTTTATTTTTGCGTGGATAACATTTTTTAAAATTAAAACTAAGTACATTACAAGCTACACTCTGTGCATTTAAAATACGTATATTAACATCTGTTTGAAGAATTGTTCGCACATAACTATAATGGGATGGAATTATATGTTTCGGTAAAAATAAGAAAAATCAATTGACTATTAAGAGGTTTTAAATAATGTATAGTTAAATATTTTACTAATATGTATATAGTTTTAAATTGTTAAAAATTGTGTATTATGTTTTCCTAAACATTTTACCGACAGATTTTATAAATAATTAATTACATTACAATATAATAGTGTATCTCAAAAGTTATTGAACCCTATATTTATAAAAAGGATCACGTATTATACATGTTGAATGCGTTGATTAAAAAATTAATTGAATGTACCTACCTAGATAATATTATATACTGTCCAGTACTCTATATTTAATCGATATGTGCTACTGTTGTGTGTCTGATCCTTGCAACAAATTTAGGGTTCTCAAACTGTCTAGACACACTGTATTATTCTACTATAATAAACCTAATAATATATCAAATATAATACTACATATAAAGTTATAGCAACGTCCGCGGGAAAATTATCGATCTTGCGCCTTGTCCTCGTAATATAAGCGTTGTTGTCAGTTTAAGGTCTTTTACCCGAATCCCTTTTTAGTTTTACCCTGTTCAAAGAACTGTAGTAGAAACCGTACATCACACAAACATATGGCGTGCAGTAGACTGTACACAAATATTCCAACATCAACTACAAAGCATTTTTTTTTTTTTTTTGACAAAACCTAAATAAACGGAGTAAAATTTGAAGAAAAAAAATTACTGCCCTGTGTAACGTATACATTATCATATATGATTTCCTTTGACAACAAAATGACTCTTGTTTCTTTAGTGAAAATACATGTTTGTACAATCCGCACCGGTGAAAATCATCTAAAACCAAATGCTTGTACATATAATTTTACAGATCAGTGATGATGTATTGATTTGCTTGTACAATTACTAATTATGTACCTATATAGTATTTGTACAACAATTCTTTTCTGCAGTTGAAAGAACGAATCAAATGTATTTTATCCAACCCGGATGTAATCATCTACGTTATTGTGTTGAACATAATGCACGCACGGCTGCTGAGTTTTGAGAAAAATAAATCCTTTTTATTATAATATAGCTGCTTAGTATCTGAATCTAAATGGGTGTGATGTCGATCCCTAAGTATATGTGAACTACTAGGAAGAAGGGGGATGCCCCAGTTGTTTTAATTTGAAGTTTTTTAGATCGCGAAAAAACGCTTAGAACGCTATGCATTTGCTGACGCGTTATAGCACGCACTAATTACCTCGAGTTTGCTGGAATTCACATTGTAAAAAATAGCCTAAACGCTTTCGGATAACTATGTTTGCGTTATATAGATGTTTTGTATTTGTCAAATGAGCTACGGTTTAAAGGCGTGCGCGTGTACTGTGCCGTTTGTGTGCGACTGAACGTCAGATGTACAAACAAAGATAACACTCTCTTAGATAGGTAATAGTAATCAAAATATTAATCATCGGTAACATAACGATAACATTTTTTGGGCAAACCCAAACGGTAATATTATGATAAACGGTATACCTTCAAAATCAAAAATAGGTATAGTTCGATCGAGAGTCCTCTTCATCGTGTCTTTTGTTCATATTATGTTTTAACCCACCTTTATTATTATTACTTGATGTGCACAATTGTATAGTTGTACATTTCAATCTTTTTCATTATTCAAAAAACTTTTTGTAGAAAAATAAAAAATATGATCATAAAAATCATGGTACTGACGTTAGGCAACGGCGCGCACACCGGCCGACCGCTCATATGAAAGCGTGGTCGGTTTAGGAGTAGCTTCATAAGAGGGGACAAGAGCCCCAAGCCTGTGTTTTTTTAAAAAAAAAAGTTATGTCTCGAAATCAGATAGTACATATTATGAATATTTTTACCAAAACTAAAAGTAGACTGTTTGAAGTTACCTAATAAGTGTTGTAAAAATTGTTTTTTTTTTTGTTATTAAATTTTCTGAAAATTACGACTTAGCGTTAGCTCCCTCCCCTCCAATCAAGTCTCGGCTGAGTGGAGCTCCTGGATAGGTTAATAATCGACCAAGTATATTATACATATCTCAGAATCTGTTACCATATCACAAAGATCAATCGAGTTGGTTTGTCAATAGTTGCACGAAGAAATTAGAATTATTACACATTGAAATTCCACTCGAATGGTCAATGCATTAATAGCTCAAACAATTGAAAAAATAAATGTTTACTGTTTAATAGAACGATGAAAACCCCGTCACGATCCGACCCGACAACGGCAACGTTAATAATAACTAAAATACATGTATGTTTTCCACACAACTAGTATATGCTTGGTAATTAAATTATATATTTTTAATTCTTCAATCGTGTGATATTGTAAGCTCGTATTCGATGTAAATGTCACAAATCTTGTTATAATAATTGGAACCGAATAGCTTCTCAATATACATTTCGTAAGACTATACATAAGTATATAGTTAAATGTCATTTCAATTTTTATGCGTAGATTGACGGGTTGAATCGTATATACACGCTACAAATTATAGTAATAGTAATTATGATCATTTTGTGATTGTGCTTACGGTCTTAAACAATCGACTGTATCTAAAATATTGTTCGATCAATTAAAAAAAAACACTTCCTAATAATCAAATAATTAGTTTTTTATCTTTCCTCTGGATACGTTTACGTCTCGTCTCATTATTTATCCACTCAGACGTACACGTTTGTGGGCTTCGCATAGGTCATCATATCGACGTCAACCTCGTTAAAACGGAAATCATATATTATGTATATTAACAGAGTTGTTTAGAGATATCATGTACTATATGTATAATATACTGGAGTGGTTAGGTTAAGTGTGCACTACACTCAGGGAAATGGTTTGTTTTGGATATTTCCCCTGTCCTACATTAACTTTTGTTATATAACAACCGATGCGTTTAATTATGTTAACATTAACGAGATAATTACACGAAATGTCTAGTTTTATACGTATATTGGGACATGTTTAATATTATAATAACTATAGGTGAGCTTAACCACGTATGTATCACGCATTTATCGTGTTATACGTATAAGTTCACTTTAATTTTGCATTATACTTATACACCTCTATAGTTACCCGTCTATAGTTTTATGTGTTTTAATCTCGGAACATCTTGTTGGTATAATAATGTAACGTCTGCTAAAACAACGTGGAAACATTAACTTGAGTATGTATTAACCCCGCATCACCGTATATAATAATGTAAACGTTCAATTTGAATGCCATGTAATGAGTACTGTAATTTAGGTAATATTGTCTCATATTATTACAATGCAAAACCGTGTACGGGTTGTATGTGTACGAATACGAGGCGTGTGAACAGAACGCGTTATGCGAAATATAATATACGTGTATGTTACCAATTTGGCAACCTATTTGGATTTATAGTCCAAGAGTCTAGACCTACCAGACATATCCATCAGATTTATATATGTTTTCTTTAAATCTACGAGTATGGATTTATAGTCCGTTCGCAAATACACAATATCAACATTTCTATGCTACCTATATTAATATTATTCGTATACTGCGCTATACTATGAATATAGGTAGCACTGGTACAGGTACGAAAAAAAATAGTACAAACGGTGGTGGCATGGCAACCAAATAGATTGTCAACAAATGCAATTGCACCGCCGCAGGTAGGTAGTCTAAGGTTGGATAGGCGGTGAGAATTTCAACAATTGAGCAAAACTTAATATAGATCCAAGTACACAATTATTGGTAGGAGGGTAATCACACAGATGTCCATGATTTTGGAAAAACCGTGGTGGATTGTACTCAATAGTATAACATCAATTAGTGAATCCAAGTATCCAGTATTGGAGTATATAAATATAAAGCTATTATTGGAGTATTGCAGGCAGTTTCCACAAGGGCTGTTGAACCTTGAGTGCAGTTATTTTTGAAATTTTTATAGGAATATTTATTTTGTATTAAATAATATTGTAAAATAACATTTTATGAATCATAAATATGATGTATATGAATGTATAATATATATATATGCGTTAACTTTAACAATAAATTTCGACGATGTCGTAATTGAGTTCGCTAAGCTCAAAAAAATGTATTAAATATAAATTAAAAAATAGTTGTTTTTTCATTTAGATAATACTATAATAAAAAAATTAAAAAGACCAAATTATTATGAAAATGCTTATGAATCTTGATTTTTAATAATTTATGGTAAATTGTATTATTGGAAGTTTTGTAAAGAGCCCAAAAATTCGATGAAATCGCAGGTATGGTTTATAGAGTTATTCGCTTTTCCGAAGTGCTGCGCAGATATTGCCCGTGTATGCGCAGCACTATTCTTATAAAACGAATTGTGAGAACTGCTAACTACACACGTCAATTGGTACAATTTTCAAGAGCGAAATCTTAAATCGATACACCGTCCAAACCAGAATAGTCGCTCGGCGCCAAATGTAATCATGAACTTAACCTCTGAAATTTACTAATCTAAATTCTTTAATCAGTCCGCACTAATAACAAACTCCTCTCTTCAGTTTTTAATGCACTTATCGCTAATGGTACTGTACTATAATATCTTCATAATAATTATTTCTGAATATAATTTCTGCTTCTCATTAAAATTGTATCCATTCTAACTACCCTCAATAATTTCTAAAATATACTATATACTATTATTATTATTAATGGTTTTGATTATATTATATTATGTTGAACGTTCACTGCCTAGTGCCTATAAATACTATACTTTTAACTATAAGACGTTTTCGTTTCAATTTTTGTGTCTGATATTATAACTATTAATTTGTTTTTTTTCTTATTGTGTATATATGTTCATAGTTTACAACAATATTTTAAATTAATATTTTAATTGTTGAATTGTCATAGTTGTACTAAAGGTTCTATGAAAAAAATAATACCTCTGATCATGATTTTTCCCCTTTCCGCAATACAACGTTTCGATAATAATTATCATCGTTAATATTATTATTATTATTATTATTATTACATAATATTATCATTTTAATTTGTTTTTTGTACTTTTACAGGGCTTGTGTATTCGCATACGCCCTAGAACTTGAGCACCCCTTAGAGGCACTACTACATACAACATACAGCGATGGCCAACGAATTAGAAGACGACCGGGACATGAACGGCCACAGCGATCCCGACTACTGGCCGATGTGCGAAAACGTACTGCGATCGCTGTCCGAAGACGTGCGGCCGGCCGCAGCGGCGATGGACGAGGCTGCGGTGACCGCGAACGTGCTCAGGTGTCTAGCCGAGCCGGTGACGCTTGCGGCCCCGACGGAGTACCGATCGCGGCCACGGCCACCGCCGCGAGACGACACGACGGCCGTGGCCAGACGGATGCAAGCGCACCTGATGGCCGTCCGGTCGGCGTACACGGACGGCAAGTACTACGAGCCCGAGGCACCGTACGTGTCCCGAACGGTGGAGGAACTGTGCGCGTGGACGGTGGACGCGCGGACTGCCAACATCCACACGTACACGGCCGGCACGGTGGACTACGACCGCACGACGGGCGCGTGTTATCTGCACGGTCTTGCGGATCCGCGAAGCCGCGTGGCCGTCGACTGCAGCCCGTTGACGGCCACGCTGCCGCGACACCGGAGCACCGTCAAGATGTTCGCCACTTTGCGGACGCGGGACGACGGCCACGGGACGACGGCCACGCCGGTCTTGGTGGCGCACCACTTCCAGGTGTTCTCCTGCACCACCCTGTTCCGCTAAAGCCGCGCCGCGACGGTGCACAATCGGGACGCGTTCGGGTTGGATCCGATGATAATATTATCAGTCTGCTCGTATGTAATAATAATATAACATGATGCGACTGACCGGCTTTTCCATTAGTTTTGCCACAAACGTCGTTATACTTTTGTTTTGTTTTTTGTTTTTTTCATCTTTTTTCTCATGTCAAACAATATTTTAAATAAATATGATTTTTCTATGAGTTTTTAGAAATATGTAACTCAATTTTTTTTATCAAATATCTTATAACATTGTACATTAACAAACGAATGTGCTGCTGGAACATTATTGATTATATTATTTATTGTACAGTGTAGTAGGTATGTGAATTGTCTTCTAAACTTGAATTTCCAGTATTCACCATATTATAAAGACGTTTTGAACAATATTATTAATTCGAAAACGCTTCCAATTCGTTACCATAGACATAATATAATGTATATAATGTAATATAAAATATGGTCGATTGTACGGGAATTTATCATTTTCATCGAGATTAATAATTTAGGTGGTATGTATATTTTCATAAAATTATATTCATATTATTGTTAACAGAAATGTACAATACATATTATAGTATAATATAGGACGATTATCGATTGTCATGTCACAGCGACAAAGGAAAACGTGTCAGGTATATTACTAATGTTAACGTGGTGAACACATAATTACTCAGGGAGATCGAAATATGTATCATCTGATCTCATACGACAGATCATCCAACTGAAAGACCTGTTAACAATGTACCTATATATATACTGTATTGTGCGTACAATACAACGTAACAAGAGGATTCCGTGTCTATACAACAATACGACGACACACGACGAGTTCTTATAAAATGATCATTGAAAGGCGCAGAAATAAAGTTCATTAATTATCAACAATTTGAATAAACCCATACTCCATCTATATATATATATATATAAATTATATAAATGAATAATCCAAGAATTTCCTTTGGATACCTTATTAAAGAGATGAACATTATTTTCGGTGCTTTGATGCACGATTCGCAAAAGGTTCGTGTGACATTTGAATTATTTGTACTTGTTGAAACATTGAACATTTATCAGCGATATAGCGTTTAAAACTATTCTTCGTTGATTCTAATAACTATACTACTATGCATAAACTTACCTGGAACTATAGATTTTCATGAACCAATAAACCAGATGAAAGATGGTGTGACAGTTAGACACGACGGTTGAAATTAAAATCGAATACATTTGAATAATGAATATTTTTACTCCAAACAGCTTAGCGAAATTACTAAGGTCACTGTAGGTGTTCAAAAATATTTTAAGAAAAAAAGTGATCTTTAAAATATTCTAGCAGATAGGATGAACTTGAAATCATCGTCAATCTTTTATCAACTTTGAAGAATAAAACTGATTTAAAAAAAATATGTGGGTCGACTTTGCTATTATTATGAAACAGGAAAATATACAACACACTACACAGCATATTTTATATCCAGAGATTATACAGCCTTAGGCGTAAGGGTAAGGCAATTCTGGCAATTGGGACAGTTGTCCCGGGTTCCACGAATTAAAACGGAGCCTATCTTAAAGGATTATCATGGTTAAAATATTTACAAATTTAAAATTAATTAGTCCCATCAAACCTAAAATATTATACTCATGTTTCATTTTTTGGATTCTAAAAGAAAAATACTTTACCTACAGTAAGGTTTTTTCTTTTGTTAAGACTTTTTCGTGAAATTCGGAATTTTACGAATTTATTATCAAAGATATAGGTAGGTATTTTAAAAAAATTTTTTCATAATCTGAGCAATTTTCTCCAAAACTGTTAAATCTCGTTAGACGTGTCATTATGTAAATGATGCCGTGATTTAATAAATTACACCGTATCATTATTTTAATATTAATAGTTTAAAATGAAAAAAAAAACCGTAACTAAATGAAAATTCTGTATAAATAAAATAATGATCATTTTTGTGGTTTTGAAAACGTGGTGAAATCACATGTAAATACTATGTAGGTAGATCAAAAAGTACTTTATCGTGTTTTATAACAATTTAATTAAAAGGAAAAACAATTGATACCTATTACGTGATAATTATCAGTCGATTTTTAATTCAGTTATTAAATGTTTGCCTAGGACAAAATAAACCAACAAGGATCATTTTTTATTTTTTTACCAAAACCCTTCTATACCTACATGACGTTATCTTAACAATCAACTTAAAATAACCTGTAGGAGTCAATCTCAATCCTTACATAACATATTTTAGATTCTGAGCAAAACATTTGTTTTTCGCAATATATTTTATGTATTTAACATTATAATGAATGAAATATGCTAATCGTAAAAATGATCTTCTCTACTCAGAGTTTTATACACCTATCACTGTTATCTCAATACTTATAAATTTTATTTACTTATTAAAATATTTAGAATTTACATGAAAATATTTTGAATTTTAACTGCATAATTTTTTTTTCAAATGAAAAAATAATACAATTCAACATGTATTATCCAAAATCATACAGGTATATTTTTGAGGGGCTAAACCTCCATAGCCCCCCCCCCTCCCACGGTCTCCTTAGTTATGCCGCTGCCAACAATAGTAACAATATTTTAATATAATATTTACGTTATTTACGATAAATAATATTTATCCAAAGAACATTATACTCAAACGAATAATTTGTTTAAATACTTATACTGAAGTTCATATACATGTTTCTCTTCGTAGAAGCACAGTTAATCTAAAAATATGTAGGTACACTGTTATACACAAGCACAATACGTAATTCATACTATTATACTGCATTTTAGTATTATATAATACGCATGCTTTAGCCTTTAGTTATTAAATATAACTAGCTAATTACTGCAATTCTGAAAAGCGCTAGAAAGTTATTTATTATTAATAACTTATTAAATACGTTGTCCTTTTATTGTATAATATATACTTACACACATTTTAATTGAAAGGCAAAATATAGAACTGACATTTTTTTGTTTTTTTCTTTTTTAATAAAGCCAGAAGGCTTTTTCCTTTTATTGTTATGACGTGACACAAGAATGACGAAGAGATAAAAATGCAAACTGTCATTGACGTTTCTATACGTATAATATGATGTACGTACACGAATGTATATTCATGGAAACGGTTGCCTCGAGAAATTATTTTTCTCCTCAGTCCACACGAAAACATAGATTCTGGCTGAATGATATTATAACCTGCAGGGACCGGATTTTATAGCACTACAATGTATTGAAATATATATGTGATTTTAAAATCTAAAAAATCATAAAATAATAAGAACTATGCACTGAAATCATGAAAAATAGCAATAAAAAATCGTTTAAACTTTAAAAAAAAAAATAAATAATAATAATAATATTTTTCCTCTGCTAAAAATATAATAATAAAAAGGCGAGACTCTGGACGAAAGATATTGTTGTACTAGTCTAATCTTTTAAACTCAAAACAAATGCACCTGGAAAGTCCATTGCTCTCGACAAAAACGATTTTTAATCAAAGAGGTCGTGGTTCAGTTTGTATTTATACAGATGAATAATATAGACATAAAATTAGTGATTAAACCAAATTTTTCAATAAGGTAGATTTAAATTTTGGTCGACAATTTCAAGGGTCTTTTAAACAACACACATTTCAGTAAAACATTTCGTAGATATAGAATCCGAGCTCAAGTCATCACCGTGTAACACTATACGTCTGTATACGTGTACTATCCTTCGCATGAGTTCAATCGGAAGTCTTGTACATACAATATACACGTGTTATACATAATAATACCTTTATACATTGAACGTAGCATAAACGCCATAAACATTGAACGAGGTGCCATGGTCAAATGGATTGTTATAAGTGACTGTGTTTTGGCGCACGATCGCCGATGGTTTTGCTTTCCGGACTGGCCCACAGTCACCTTAGAGAAGAAACTATTAACGTTACCTACCTACTCCCAACCGATTGTTCCTATAAACCAAAGTAAGGCGTTATTCGAATGAAATGTTATCTAAATGATTATTTAAATAACATTTTATTCGACTAATTTTAAATTATGATTAATCGACTAAAAAATTATTCGACTAAATTTCAAACATAGATTTTCGAATGATTGTCGTTTATTTTATCTTGGTAATTATTTCGTTATCTATGTTTGAAATTTAGTCGAATAATTATTAAAAAAATTAATTAAATATTTTTTTATTCGAATGATAATGTATTTAAGCAAATACATTTTTATTCGAATAATTGTAAAAAAATCGTTCGAATAATTATCTAGATCAAATTTTGCCCAACACTGCTACAAACACGAGTTACAACACTGTACCCCCTCTATCCATATACTGTCACCCTATACAATACAAGATACATCAAGCACATACGGGAAGCTAGTAAACTATTGAAGTTTTCAAAGTTTAAAACTTCAATAAAAATAAAAAGTTGACGGTAAGACGATAAAGGAGGGCCCACAGTCGAAATCGCGTTTGGCGAGATATCTTTTTCCTTTTTCAATTATTGCTGGTGCCTCGTTTTCTTGTTGAGTGTGCACGGGAGTTTGTAGCTTGTGTGCATATCATACTCATGTATTATATTTGTGGCAAATCCGGACGAACGAGTATTATAATAATGTGCACCGAAATGGACGCAACGTATACTATTATTTTATGACCGTATGACGTATATACACACAAACGTATGACAAACGAAACGGTCGTCGTACTTACTATGACGACGACCTTGTTTCTCGTCAACCACCGTATAGGGAGGGGACATACATTTTTACAGTGGAACTGTACGACTACACAACGTTGTTTCAACAACGAAACTCCACAACGCACTCGGCTGTACGCATTTATTATTAGCTGTTACGCGCATATTGTTATATAACGTGTGTAATATTAAAATGTACGCACACACGTCTACTGATCTACGCATAAATTCAAAACACGTTTGCACCCATAACCCCATGCAGTAACGCACAGAATAATATGCATATATACAAGTTAAATGATATAATTCACCTTTATATACGCAATAATTCGTCTCAAACGATCGGATCGCTTACCGTAAAACTTTGTAGGTAGTCAAATTTTGTTCGTAAATATATACACATACATAGTATGACGTGCAAGTAGTACCACCGCAGTGTACGTATATTATATACCACAAACCTTTTTCATCCTAAAATACAGCGTTATATGGCCCGAAAACCGTCGTTTACCATTTTAAATCAATAATCAATAAATGGTTCACAAATATAACGTCGTTTAATGTTTTTATTTATACAATATATTTATTTATTATACGTATCTATAAAAGATCAAGTAAAAAGTATTGATGTATAGCATTTTTATTGATCAAACCGTTTCGACGCATTTATTATTACAGTACAAAATCAAGTGATTTCAAATATAGGTACGCGTAATACTATATAGTGTACAATAATTTAATTGATTAATCAAAAAAAGGCTCTGAAGGCTAAAGCTGTTGCCTGCGCCCTTCATGTACCTATGTATATCCATTTACCAATATACTGCAGATTTTAGTTAACCAAATAAAAAATTGATATTAAATAGAAACAGTTTTTTTTTTTATTTTAATACGTTACATAATGTATTATATATATATATACTTACATATTTATATATATATATATATATATATATTTTTGAAAAAATTACACTACTATTCAAACACAATATCTATGAAAAGGTATTCTGGGAAATGATTAAATTATTGCAACCTCAAAACACTCTATTGTATATGACGAATAAATATATTAAAATCAATTTTCCCCTTATACATAATATACATAAGCATCAGCGGTTGGTGACACGTTCTTTATTATTGATTGTTTATATATAGTGCACCTATACTGCACCTACACAATTAAGTTAAAAGATCAAAAATTATTTACAAATTTTGGATTAACAAACATAATAATGAATTACATCAATCTCATCAGTTAGAATAATTTACATTTATAAAATTTGTGATCTACATATTCACATACTGTGTTTATGAAAACTTCTATAAAATATTCAAATAAACGATAATTTATGGCATCGCTATAAGTATACAATACTAATTAATTAAACCTAAATGAAATAATTGCAAAAATATAAATGCGTGTAAATTATTCTGTGATCAATTCATCACATTGTTAAAAATATTTTTTAAATAAAAATCAAACCATTTTGATGCAACCTGAATGGGTAATATATCACCCACATATTTATGTACGCAATAATAATAAAATAAAATTAGTCGTCTAACTTTTTTTTTTACTCACTACACAAACTGGAAACCATGGTTCATAATTTCATACAATAGAATAATCATCACATTATTTTTTTAACAACATCCCGTCCAAATTATCCATCCTTCGAATTATTAAAGATTAATAAAATATTATTAAATGCATCAATGAAGATAATACAAAACGTTTATTATTTTAGTTTTAATTTAAATAATTATTTCAACTTGAACACTATGGCGAATAAATGGTACTTACTTAATATTAAAATTTAAATCTAACTCAAATTATTAAATAATACAATTTTAATAATGTACAAATATATGATTCAAGAAAAAAATAAATATTGTTTTGGAGATTAAAAAAAACAATTAAGTTTAAATTTATTCGACAACTTTCGGAACAAAATATAATAATATAATATAATATAATAAATATAATACATGTTGATAGAAACAATAATAATTGCGAGTAGTTTTAAAAGATAATGTAACCAAACAAATCATTCACTTTACAATTGATAAAAAAAAAACTAAAAAAGAGACTTACGGCCAGAATAAATAATTAAATTAGTTGTTTGAACACCATCATCTCATCGTCTCACTTCACTCAGCTTGACGTTAAACCAGTGTTACACTATTTCGTATTCGGCACGTTTTTATCAAACTTTTCGTCATTGAATAGACCAAAAATGAACTAATAGCTCATTAATGAGCCAATAAAGTCAACGTTTTAAAGAGAACCTAAAAAAATAACGACTTTACGATCCATAATAAAACGTTTCTTAGATTTCAAAATCATACAGTACACATTTTAAAATAATATTCAAACGTTACAAATTCGTAAATTAAGTTAAAACAATTTTTGAACTTTTTAAAATTCATCGATAACATAAATATATTTCAACTACCTATATTGTATTAATAAATCGCGTGCAGTGCGACTCGTATATAGGTTTCTAGTGTTTCTACTTTCTAACAATGTAAATTGGTTCGTGAAATGGATTTTATCAATTACTATATATCAGAGGTCTCTAACCTATGGCCTGCGAAAATAGCCCTGTCATGCTTTTCTGACTGACCCAAGCTAACTAATGTTTAGAAAATATTTTATTATTTTTCGATTTAATAATTTCCTATTAAAAAAATAAATAATAAAATATAATTTGTTTCTTTGGGTATTGTTATCTATAACTAATAATAATAATTCGAAACATACCTATCTGAAACATATATTTAACCAACGGTGAAATAAGGTTGAAGAGTACGAAGGACCCTTGCTATAATGCGATATATAATTAAAACAACAGTCAAACATAGGTGAAACTGTGCCCCGAACAATGGTCTAACCTAATGACAAGTTTAAAATCTACAATTATATGAAAATAATAATATTGACATTTTGTAATTTACCGTTTATATAGTATTAAAATATGATCAGAATATTATTTGTTCGGCAATACAAAAATATATGCACAACATTGCACCAAAATGAGTACAACAATATTTCTATGACGAAACTCGTATTAATAATACTTTTATTTAGGTAATTACTGATCAATGATCATCATGGACATCACGAACAAAATTAAACTTAAGCGATTACAATGATTTTGATATATATATATATACATATATAATATATATTGTAATAGTTTTTAGTTTTTTACTCCCTAATCGCAAATTTTACAATAAAAAATATTACTGATTACTCTTATGGTGGCCTTTATAAAAAAAATATAGTAATAAATATAGTAATACGGATCTTGCTATACCAACTTTTATTATCAGGTCGAGATTCACACATAGTTTTTCGGCAAAGTCAGCCTAGGTAAGTCTCACCGCCGTAGAAAATGTGGGCTGATGTCGGTCTTTATGAGTGAAATTTTTAGTTGAATAAAATTGATAATAATACATTTTTGTAGAGGCGTTTTTAGTGGCAAATCACGCAAAAGCTGCTTCTGATCCTAGTCACGAAGCCACAAAAGTGTTGCCACTTAAAAGACGATAGTTTAAAAATAATTATACCATAATTAAATTATTGGCTATTGTTATTCTTACAATAGATAAAACCGAGAATGAACAATGGGCATTTTTATTTATTCAGATAATTTATTAACATTTTTAAATGCTTCAATAAACTTTGTTGCTTCTATTATTGGAAGTTTAAGGCCCTCTAATACAAAATATATAATTTAATCATTAATTGAATTATTCGACAATACTAATTATTATTAAGTATAATAATAATAATAATAATGTATTTTTTATGATGCATGTTTAAATTAATAACTTCTATACTTTACTTATAAATAATATGATAATAAATTAATTATGAAAAATAATTATCATGCTTGACGATAACCTCTATATCGTCCTCTGTTCATAGAATACAATTTAATATTTTTGAGAGCCTAATGTCCTAGTAGTGTGTAATTGAAATTTCTAGTTTCGAATAATTTTTATCAACTGCTTTAAAATGATGAGCTTTCTTGAGAAGTACACTCTGTATTTTATAGATAATCGGTGGGAATACCATGCTTCCAAAACGATTAAAAAGTTGTAAAATATATAGTACAAAAAGTTTTCTTGGAATCTAAACCTCCCACGTGTTGTTACCTCTAATGTACAAATGCACAATCTTAGTCGAGTTTCCAATCCATAAATGAAGCTATATAATATATATATATATATATATATATATATTTATTTACGAAACTTTTAGAACACTCCAAGAAGTCAAGTCTCTGTTTCTATCAGGAAATGTGTTATCGGAAACATTACAAAGATAAACATCGTTACAAAACCTGCAACAATCAATAAACGAATAAACGCATCCCTCCGATCAAAATCTCAATCTAAGAATCAATAAAGTGTGTATACCCAACATTATATATCCGTGTTTGGAAAAATAACCATTTGTTTGAATATTATCTTATTGTTTCTATTGAGATTAATGAGATTCGAGGAGTAATAAAATATTGACAGATGTAAAATTTATAATAGGTACCTACTAGCTGTGGTGTTAGGAAATCGGGGAAAAAACAACAAAATATCAACAGACAACTTAATGTTATAGATAAAACGCATAAGCACGTATTTTACATTTCGAGTACTACACCAGCGGTTCCCATTTTGTATGAAACCACGGGCTCCTACCTAAAACTTAAATAGATCCGGGGACCCCTCTTTTGTGAATACTTACTTTTAAATTTTTTTTAATTATACAATTTTTCATAAGTACCTTTTATTATTAACTGTCGACCTTTTTCGAGATAAACGAGTTTCAATAGTGATAGTTCAAAATACTTGGAATTTCAAACAACTACGAATATAGTTCCACTAAAATAAAATAAAAATATCAATTCAGTACTACACAACGACGGACCCCCTAACATTAACACGTGGACCTCTGGGGTTCCGCGGACCATCGATTAGGAACCAATGCACTAGACTCTAATCTTATACTCTAGTGACTAGAATACTAGACTATACATATTATATATATTACACTGCAAGTCTGCAACAGTATAATATAGTTTAAAGGAGTACAACTAGTACGAGTTTAAAAACCTGCCAATTATAATTCATCAAAATTGTTTAATAATTATAAGCTTTTATTGTTTTCAGTAATGCCAATTGTATATTATTTGTCCCCTCGTTCGAACGCGGATCTAGTGTTTATAAACACAAGAATCAACGTTGATTAAAAGCGTATTTACCGTTTATTATCCGTTGTCAACCCAAATAGTTTCTCCAAACAATTCAATTGTCACTGTCCAAACAATTTTAACGAAAAAAAAACCATCCGATCAGAAGGAAATCGAGTGCTATCATCCTAACGTGCTCAAAATGAATAAAACGATTATAAAACAGTGCGAACTGTGGAGGATGTACCGTATACCTATTCATTTGCTACGAGTTAATAAAATTCGAAAAACGATTTCACGGGCTTCGGGCCCAGAAAAATAATTGCTCGCAAACGGACAGTTATAATGATACGTTGCATCGTCGTCATATTTTTTATGTATACTTCCGAAAAAACTGCAGGAAAATTCGCGAAACGATAATTTCTCGCGGACAACCGGGTAGAGGTGCTATTACCTCTTTAGATCTTTTTTTCCTCCAATTGTTAAGCCTGAGTGACAAACGCTCGCGCAACACGTTTAACCCGAAAGCGCCATTTCACTTGGAACGTAGAAAAAGAAAACGGAGTAAAGCGTTACGATGTAAAGACCCGTGGACAACAAATTAACTATAATATCTTGCGCGGGAGGACTCGGTAAATTATGTTATTATTGTCGTGCGTACAGCCGGTGTCGCCGCGTGCATAATCTAATTATATAATATACACAAACATAATAATAATTTACAATAGAGAGAGAGAACAACATTTATTTTTAAAAATTCAAAACGAACTGCCTGTTGCACAGATTGCCTATAATAACACAGTACATACTTATCAGACGTTATACATTATTGGATTGCATTACAGTTTGTATGATTTGAGAGTACATGTAGTAACGTGTTCATATTAAGTGTCGTCCAAACCTTTTGGCGGAAACGTATATATATATACCGTATTAGCGATAACACATTAACACTGTATCGAACGTACGCGATATTATATTTGCATTCTTTCGCAACAGCCGGTACATGGGTAGACGTCGAATAATGTGTAAAAAGGCACGAGTTTTCCTTCGGCTTTAATAGGGTTTGCGTGTGTTTTTATCCTGAGTCCCTGTATAATATATTGTACACTATGCATGAACAATTATAAATTATAGCCGACAAACTTTGATCTCCACCGGGCATCGATTATATTTATATATATTATATAGTTGCAAGTTACAAGCGAAAACAAACATTAAAGTTTCCATCATAATATTTGATTCCTATATTATATTCGTCATTTAAAAGGTGTTTTCTTTGTGTAAGCTCTGCAGATGACTGCCCTTGATCGCAGTTAGCGTACCGGGACTGAGAAGGTGAGAAACAAATAGATATATTTTTTTACATTATCATAGTGCACGATGAACCTTTTCCGCATTATTTTTTAAATGCGTTATGGGACCAAAATCGGAATATACGCAAAAACGTGTCCAACCCTGTCACAAAAAAATAAAAAACAAAAACAAGACCAAATGTGGTTAAAATATTTATAGAATATTGGATACACTACTACACTCTATATCATTATAAAAATATTATGTATTGGCGAGCGGAACAAGAACTGTATATGCTTACGGGTCTTCTTTATGCATTGTTTGTTTGCGGTGTGTACAAGCAATGAATTAATAATACAAAAACTACATAGTATGACCCCTCACAGAATCGTATAGAAAATGCAGGTCAGACAGAAAAAGGTTTCGTTTTTTAAACTTCCCAGTGAAAATACAGGGTTTTTGAAATAAGTACAATTGGTAACAATCGGAAAAATGGGATAGTAAATTTTTTTTTTTTTAACAGCTCTTGTATCTTATAATGTCTAAAGTACCTAAATTGATCCACAAGTTGTCCATTTACTCGTTTAGGTGAAGCTCTGGTCTGATATCGATCAATTAGAATCTGTGAGAAATCCGTTGCCAAAAAAAAATAATTAATAAACTCTTTATCCTTTTCGTTTATGTAAGTCACGGTTTCATCGATACAACTGGGCCATTATAAACTATAAATCAACCATCGCGTTTACTATACTTGAAACGCAAAAAATACCTCAGTATTATGCCATTTGCAGTATTCGACCTCGACGAATTATCTAACCTAACCATGTACCGGGTGTCCAGGTGGTCAAATGAAGGGTGGGTGATACCTATAACTGGTAATGCAGGTTTAAATTAGCCGAGATCGTTCGTTGTCGACACGGTTGCCGAGTTACCGATCCGGGACGGGTAGAAAACGGAAAACAACAAACGAAGACGGTTATTGTTGACGAGTACACATGGATATTTTATGCAAATATGTGTACGTCTATTATAATGTATTCAGGTCCGGATTGAACCGGCGAGTTACCGAGAAAATCTCGGTAGACCGCGTAAAATTTGGCTCAGTCGTCAAAACAATTTTAACCCTCTCCTTGAAATTCAATCAAATATGCGCCTACAA
This sequence comes from Chaitophorus viminalis, assembly GCA_025469195.1. Classification (NCBI taxonomy): domain Eukaryota; kingdom Metazoa; phylum Arthropoda; class Insecta; order Hemiptera; family Aphididae; genus Chaitophorus; species Chaitophorus viminalis. The sequence continues at coordinate 35,857 of JAIPRK010000533.1, forward strand.
ATGCGTCGATATAAATTTGAAATCTCGTTGGTCCGAAAAGTCTTAATCCGGCGGTGAATGTATTATAATATTATGTACAGTTCCCTCGCGGACGATAACGTATATACAGCTGGAAAATACAATAACGAAATTGCGTGATTGCAAAAGAACGTGTATAGAATCAATCTGACAATGTATAATAAAAAGAAACGAATAAAAATCCGTGCTAACCTACACACGTATAACGCACGTATGTGACATGCGTACGTATATTATGTATGTGTGTGTAGAATACGAGAGGAAATAAAACAGAAAATAATATAATGTATCGTGATGTCGTATGTACACTCGTATAATATGTATATTATTTATTATATGGTTGTATACATGTGATACGGTACGGGAATAAAAAACACGAACCAACAGAAATTCAACCGCGAAAAAAGGCGATTTGGAAGAGATAGAGAGGAGAGAAGAAAAAGTGGGAAATAATAATAATAAAAACAATAGACGAGTGAGAGAGATGTAGGAAGGAGTGAAGAAGGATAGAAAGATAGTCGATAGCAGCCGGTGGGTGAGTGAAGTGAAAAAAATAAATCAAAAAGGGAAATAAAATCAAAATTCAGGGACCCCTTTCGGTCGAGTTGACAAAACGTCACGCGCAGGCGCTAGTCGTGGTGGGGGAGGAAGGAGTTTCGGAGCGACCGCGACAATACACGGCGGCGATGTACAGCCGTTATCAGTGTGTTATCACTAGTGTCGACCTAGTCCGTCAACCAGCTGCTGCTGCGACTGCTGCCGAGGGTCGCCGTTATCACTGTTATCAGTAATCACGCCTTCGTCGCCTTACCCGATCAGATATCACAAAAATTGTTTTTCCACTTCGTAGTTCATAGAGTTCATTCGCCTTTGACGACACTCACGCGCACAACAACAATATTATTAAAATATCTATACATTACACTGGCGTACGATCGTTTAATAATTGTTGAAGCAATTTATTTGTGGGTTTTTTTTTTTGTCTTCGTGTTCTTCGCGACGGACACGCGATCTACCCTCCCGTCACGCGGGCTGATTGTCTACGGGGGAGGGGGGCAGTTTGCTCTCTTCCGTGCAATTATATTTTTTGCTCGTATGCGCGCGCGTCGGTCTGTCGGTGTCCTTCGTCGACGCGCGCCGTACAGCATACATCAGCAGCAGCCGCGATTTCTCGACTCTACGACGACGACCCTGGGAGGGGGCGTTATGGGTCGACGACGTCCGCGGTGATAACGGAGCGGTGCGCGCGCGATACTTCCGTTCGGATTCGCCGACCCCGCCGATCGATATCGATATGTGCTGCACGCACCGTCGACGAGCTACGTCCGCGGACGACAACGACCGCACCGCCGACAGTAGTTGATCGTGACCGCGCTGTGTCCACAGCGAATCGAGGACCATACGCACTCGCCCACCATGGCAGACAACGATAAACTGGAGCACCAGTGTTTGGTAAGCGATAACGACGGCCGGAACGAAATTGTTTTGCCAGGATATCGCGTTGTGACTTTGTGTACGATTCGTTTGTTTTCACTCCTTACAACTAACCTTTTGTTGATTTCTAGCAAAAAGAATTCGAGTGGGTTCTGAACGAAGAGGTGCACTCTATACTGCACCAACTGAACATCATACTTCACGTGAGTACTGACCCATTTGTCCATTCGCCATTTGTGCACACAAGCTGTATGTGCGGTGTGTTCATGTTATTAATTTGTTACGTTGTAGGAATGCGTTCGACGTTTTCCATCCTGGGACAACGATGTCCAAGTGAAACAGGAAAAATTTGTCTTGTCCACATCGCCCGACCAGTTAAAAAGCATCGTGTCCATATCTGGTGACACCATATTGCAGGCGGTAAATGCTCTACAATCATTTGTTTCAATCATTGTCATGCTTATAGTGAAATAATACAATACTATTATACTGTGTTCTAAGACATCCGGTTTTATGAACATCTCTTTTCATTTATGGCCTACAATCAATGTAGCATTTCAAGGTCGTTATACTTGGAACATACATTTCACTACTATGTCATATGAAATAGTTGATTAGAGTGATTTTTAAGGACATTATCTGAGAATGATATTTTACAGGCATCATTTTAGACATAACAAATATATTCATTATCCACGTAATACTTTATTGAACTTAACCTATTCCTTATAACAATTATTTTATATGAAAATACAATCCTTTAAAATTTTAGATTGGCATTTAATTTAAAACACTGGTTAAAGATATTATCTTCATGGCCAATTCAATTTAAACTAATAAAAATCTAATTAATATTTTATTTTATCTATATTCAATTAAAATTGTACTATCCCTACTTTCAGATAGTTACCTAGATACATTCTAATCCTTTGCTACAAGATACCTTTAAGATTTTTATTTCATTTTAAATATTTATAATTAGGTCATTATTCTTTAACTGAATATTAATTATTATATAAACTATATTTTAGGATATACAGTTTAAAGTGCAACGACATCAGCAACAGATAATGTATCGGACAAATATCCGCCATGATTGTCCATGGAAATTACATCAAGTTCAAGATGCAGGCAATCATTTGAGACAAGCTATTTTGCAAATTGAAAAAATAGACAAGGAAACTATTTTCAAGTACTGTTTTAAATATTAATTTTTAAGTTCTGTTATTTTAAACTTATTTTTATTGATTAATATAGTTCCTCTGAAGAAGTATTGCATATACTACGGAATTTGTTAGGATGTTTACAAAGAGGCCGTACAAGTCTAATAGTTCCACGTAAACGAACAATTGATGATTTAATTAAAAGCAGAAACATGGTAAGTGGCCTACTTAATTAAAATACCTGTTATGTAATGAAATTTCTAAGCCAATGGATACGTTTGTTTCAGAAGTGTTTGACACCCAACCTACCAGAAGATTTAGCAATTAGTTTTTACATTCAAAGCCATAAACTAATATTTGCTGTTTACCAACTGTCCAGCTCACATGGTGCCATGAAGTATGACACATATCAAGCTGAATGTACAGTACCATGGTTAAATGAAGTCCTTGTCCTCTTCACAGTTGCTTTACAACTAGCCCAACAACTTAAAGACAAGGTTATTATTTGTTTAAAGTTTATATTTTACTTTTTTTTTTAATTAATACTTTAAAATTTTCTTTTAATTTTAGATCTGCGTATTTACTCAATACAGAGATATTACTCAACTGTCGCGACCAGTTTCCAGCATTGCAATACAGTCATAAGTATTAGTTTCTTTTTATGTTCAATTACTATTATTTAACTTAATTAGATGATCAATAAATATATAATTATTAATTTGTATATTTTCGTTTGTTACCGATTTTCTTCCACAATCTTTATTTAGCAATAATTGATAGCTTTTTTCGTTCATTTAGCTACTTGTAATATTTTGTTAACTAACACCAAACATCTAGAATAAAGAACTTGTTTAAGAAATTAATTTTATTTGTCCACTATTATAACAGTATTGTTTAATAAATTAATAATTATAATATATAAATGTTAAATCATTATAAATCATTATTAATCATCAAAATTATTTATAACTTAGTTTGATTTCTTTTTTGTGAGATATATATATATATATATGATACTAATTTATTTTGTGTAGTCATGGTGATAAAATAGCTATACAAGTATTCTTTCTATTAAGTTAAATAAAATTATGTTTAGCATTTAAGTTATATTTAAATGTTTTAGGACAATAATTGGATCTGACTATTTTAGATTTAAAGAATATGCTCATGTTCTATTTTTATATTAGATAAATAGTATGTGTGTTTTTTTCTTCTTAGATATTTTCTATTTAACGCGATGCCTGTTGATAGTTATAATGTTATTTGATTAAATTACTTTGTTTTAAATCATATAACTACTGGATGTACTATTGTATAATTATTAAGTTAGTAATTATTAATCTTAAGCTGTTTAAAACTTTTTGAAAATTATACAATTCATGTTATTTTTAAACATTAAAATAGTGTTTTAGAATTTAAAATTATTTTGAACAGTTTTCATAAACCACAATCATAATTTTATTTTAAGCCTATTTAAATTTTTAGTTGGTGTTGTAATATTGCTTTTAATTTACCTATATAGCTAGTCAGCTCAATACAGTATAATTTATTCTTTGTCAATGAACCAATAATTCAGCAACTAAAATCCATACATAAAAATTATTCATTAAATAAATCTATATAAAATGTAAATAAAGCTTTATAAACAAAATTAAATTATTTATTTCAACTATAATTTTGAAACTAATATTCCGAAATCTGAGAGAATTTAATTAAGTAACTATCATTCCATATTGAAAATTAAATTAAAACCCTCTGTAAACATAATAGATGATTGAATATTACATATGTGTTTACAAAACTAATATAGCAACATTTCTAATTTGACAATCATATTAATATAACAGATGTTTCTGTTCAAAAATGTTTGAATGTAATTGATTTCAGCTGTTGTTTAATCGCAAGTCACCTGGTGATTTTTATACATGGGCTTTCGGAGCCTTAAAACCCAAAAATTAATCAGTGACAACACTCCTTTTCCTCAAATTTGTATCTGCGCGCATCCATGCTACGAACTACAAAATATTATATCTATCTTGATCTCGGAAGTGTAATTTTACTGACATTCTAACTTAACATATTACACTACTGTACATAATTAACATTATATATACATTTAATATAGATATCTAATTTTATCAAAACCAATATTTCAATCTTTTATTACTTTTATTATTACAAAAGCTATTTTAACATTTTCCTACTTTGAAATGTATTTTTAAAAAATATTTTAGGATTATAAGAAAAATTAAAAAATAATTTTTCCCTTCAACACATTGATCACAATTAAATCATAAATGAAATCTCATCTATCTTTGTATTAACTAAAGCCATAATTTTTTTGGAAAAATTTTATTCTATTGCTATCACTATTCAATTATTATTTTGAAAACATGTGTACAGTTTCAAGTAAATTTGTGCTGATACCTAAAAAAATAGCTTTCGTGACCGTTGAATGTAACCTTCTGAAAATTAACTAATGTTTCTATCACCATGAGATCTCAAATGAAATCTTTTAGCAAAATAGAACTTCATTGACAACTAAATTTCAAAACAAACATAAACAACTAGAGCCACAAAACCTTCAAATAGAAGATGGGCCTGTCCAACATATTTAATGTTAAAAAAATTATCAATTGTATTTACTATTTAAGTATAATTAATTATATAGTATTAACTAACTCGCAAGTTGTTCCATATTTAACTCACTAATTTACCAAATTATTTAACAAAGTAATTTTTGATCAGATGAAAATTAATTTCTTAAAGTTCTTTTGCATTACATTAATATTTGATACATAAATAATCCTAATGCAATATTAATATTCACTGTATTTAAGTTATAATTTTGAGGGATATACATAAGTCAATATAAATGTTATTTGGGTATTAGTGTCTTTAGGAAGTGCAATATTTATGACTTTTATTACTAAAAAGAAGAAGAAATGAGTTTTTATTTAAAGAAAATAAGTATTTACAACAATTTAGCAACAAAGTAAAAATAAACTATTTTAACTGATTCATAGAATATTATATGAATAATTCTCATGCCATGTTTCTTGAAAGAAAATTCAACAAATTTCTTAAAAGACATTGAATAACAAAGTTTTTACAAAATTCATTAATGTATGTTACAACATTCATCTTCATTTAATGGACATTTATCTGGATAGTTATGATAAAACCAACACTTATGTTTTTTCCATATTTTACCACCATTTTTCACTGGTTTTCTGAATCCAACCGTTCCTTTTTCGACTAAAAATATATATCTGTGATTTCTTAACAAAGTTTGTAAACCACCACATTCTTTTTTTAACTTTTTCAATCTCTCTTCGCCCACTTGTTTTGCAAGATCAGACAAAGTGATTCGACATTTCCATCCATTTGCACTATTTATTAAAGCAGTAGCTACACAATCCACTACACTACTAACCAAGTCTTTATCTAACTTTGTACAATTTCTAACTCTTTCTTCTGAGGGTCTTGGTACAAATTGAACATTTTCACCGAATTTAGATTGTGCAAAGTTTTCAATATCTTGTACTACTTGATTCATTTCTTGTGGCAGATAATTTTTTGACCAACCAATGATACACGTTCGTTTTGTTGATGGTATACGAAGACGATCTATTTTAATGTTGAATTTAAAAACATTTATGCTTGTATTTTCCAAGTACTTCAAGTAATCATGATATTGACTAAGGGATGAATCCAGGCGTTGATATCGAGAACCATTGAATTCAAAAGGACAACATGGAAGAAGAAAAAAATTGCAGTTGTAATTACTTCGTGAAGCAATGACTGGTACCCAAGGAGAGAGCTCATCTGAATGATTGCCAATAATCCAATTAGCTTGTGGAAATTTACATTGAGGTGAAGAAGGATCAACTTTAGTCACCTAAATTCAACAAACATTATTCAATTAAAATGTGTAGACTATTTATTTCCAGTTATAAAACTAAATTAGTTAAAAAAAATTATAGAGTATTATAACATTTTTCTTTACTCGATGATTTGTAATAAATTATTAGTACTGTACTCGGAAATGATTACCTCCAAAACTGTAGATTGCGGGTATTGAGCCCACATTTTCCGAGATCTAACATCCAATCCTACTCCAATATATCCTTCACTATTCAATATATGCACAAGTAAACCATTACCACAGCCCATATCAACAAAATTTGGTTTGGTGTTTCCCCACAACAATATGAGATATGTGGCTGTTGCAATGTCTTTATGTATATACTTTTTGGGGTCTGTTACTTCTGTCCAAATCTATCCAAAATTTAATAAGTTACCATTATTTATATTTAAAGTTAACATTTTAAACTTACATCCATTAGGGATTTAGCATATTTTTCCTTCAATTGACTATACAACTGACAGTACATTTTGATACAAACATGTGACAACGAGGATATCACCGGTTTAGATCCTTTATCATTAACAGCCCATTTGAAAAATTTGGGAAAAAATATATGTGTCAACCAGTGTAATGTTTTTTTATGATCTTTACATTCATTTTCTGGTACAGCCATACGTAATTCCAATTGCTGGTCCGTAAATTGAACACCATAAACATATTTGTCCATACTGTTTCCATTCTTCGGGGTACAATCATAAAACACAGCGGTATTATTTGCTCTATCTATAAAAGATCATTTTTATTAATAAATTTACATACAAATCCTATTAAATTAAAATATACTTACCAAAAACACTTAGACGTAAATAATCATTCCAATCAACCGGTTTTTTAGTCAACAGTTTCCAAACTTCTACTTGGACATCATCACCACCATTCAGACCTAGACGACTGAAAGTTTCCGACGGGTTTTCAATCCAACAGACTGGTTGGTCGGCTAACAAATCAAAGACTTTGCTCGTGTCACCAGCAAATGAATCAGAAACAAGTCGTTCTGCTCCCATTAAATGTTTGATCAACAAGTGTGGCTTGCTGTTCCACACACTTGCAGCGCTCCAAAACTTATCGGCAGTCAAGTCCGCGTCATGCAGTTGATTCACAATTTTCCAGGACCACCGCATGATCTTACAAAATCGATTGGTAGTGAGTCCAAAATCAGGGAGCGTAAGCGTTTATTTTTTATTTATTCTGTGGTTTCAACATCGATTTATTGGTCTTTGTACAACGTACCTATACAAACAGTTCAAGATAAACAAAATACGACAATATTCAACACTGTATTAATATTATTGAAGGTATTATTCTTACATCACAATGTTCACATGAACGAAGTGGAATTTTCAAATCCGATTATCCGACCACGTTTTGATTGAATAACGTGATAACAATGTTGATATCCCGACTGGTGATTCAAACGATAGTATTATAATCGTGATACGAACCAACAACTGATATGGTTTTTTTTTGAGGGACGTAATAAGCGGTAAACAGGTGAACACATGTAAATAATACATTTTTACCACACGAACATTTCCAACGTTAATTGTTGACGTGTTTATAACTTTTTTTTTCCTACAAATACATTATATTTGATATTACTTAACATTAACGTCATTAACGTATACGAACTATATTGTACACTGGCGGTTGAATGTTGAAATGAAACACGTTAGCTTCACCGCGACTTTTCTGCATTTTTTAATTTTTCCACTCGAAATTCAAAAAATTTAACGCAGCGTTAAATGCTCATGCAGTCATACCTCAAACTTTATTGAATTTTTAATATATTATACTTACAGGTCACAGGATTACAAGGGTTAAACTGGTAAACACTCCGGGGAACTGAAACCTTCGCGCTCCGTTGTTGTGGTTTTCGAGTTGTTTTTAATTATATTTTTTTGAAATTTTAATTTCATTCTGACATTCTGTTATTATTAACGACGTGCTCTTCATTTATGTCTGATAGAAAAATTGACTTGGAGGAGGGAGCGATTGAAACAAATAACTATTACCTATGTTCTCACTCTATAAAATACCATTAGATTTCTAGGTGTACCAGCTACCTATAGATTTACTTAGTAAATAAACTTAGTAGTAATTTACTTAGTCAAATAACGATGATATATTGTATGGATCTTTGAGAATTATTAAATTTTAAACATTTTATCAAACCTAACATGCGTAATTTTAATTTCAAAAATGAAAATGGACAAAAATATTTACATTTTATATCCTAGTTTGGTCCATGAAAAATGAAGATACTTTCATGGTTTTGTTATAGTTGAGACTAGAATTGCAGAAATTTAAAATATTACACAAATCATAACCATTACCCAAATAAAATATTTGATACTCTTACTCATCGATATTTTTTGCTTTAGTTTTACCCTGGTTTGTATATGTCCATTTTGTAGCATAACGAATCTATTACAAAGTGTACACTTTGCTTTCAATACTTATTGAATAAGGCATTTACTACTACTTAAGATTTACAACTAGAGAACATTTATAACAAATAAGTGGTAAAAAACCCTAGCAAAGTAGTCTATTTCTAAAATATAAATAAGTTCATTGAAAATTTTACAAAACATGTAGTGACTAATGCACTAATGAGAAGTTTTCTTAATTATTTTCCAATGTTATATAAATTGGACACCATTTATACATATTTGGTGTTCTCCAAATTCTTACGAAATATTTAACAAAAAATAAAAAACAGGAAAATGAGCTTACTAAATAATTTTTTTTTTTATTTACAACAAATTCAATTTGCATTGTACATATAAAAACAATAATATAACCGTCATAGTTGTGCTCATCAACTTAAGTCTAGATTATACATATTAATTTAGCAAATAGTACCTAATTTGATACATAACAATTAAGTGAACAGCATCTTTTTGAGCAAATTAAATTTTTAACATGAGCTGAAGTTGTTTACATTAACATTTTACATTAACATTTTACACTTACAATTAAATTACACTGTATACACATCTAAAATGGAATGCATAACTTCAATAATAGTTACTTAATACTAACATAGTATATTATCACAAAGCCAGTTTATAGGCAAAAAATTCGGAATGTTAATTTCACAATATTTAAGTATTTCCTAGTTAAGTTTTTTCTTTTCACTTTGATACAAAAATAAATTATTTGTCTTTACTTATCAGATAACGTAAATTCTTAATATCTAAGTGATGAAGTTAACTGTACTATATTTTATGGCTTTGTAATAAATAAAATCCAAATTAATTTGAATTTTTCAGGTAAAATATTTACCCATACATTCCAATGAACACACATATATATATATAATCATATAAACATAGTCATAAATATAATAATAATAAAAAAAAATAAAGGTACAATAAATGAGGAAAGCTTATAAATAAATAAGTTATAAATTATTCTTAAGGGTATTTAATTTATTTGTCACGTTCATTTCTTCTTCAGCCTTAATCACGATCTCTAGAACTCTTCGTTTGATCTCTGCTTGGTAAACTTGAGGCAGAGCCTTAGTCGTTTCAGCCATACTATAAAAAAATAAATCAACAGGGTGTATGCTCTGGTTGGCATGGCTCTGTTGTTGTTGTTGTATGTGGTAATAGTGATTCATGTGGTGTTGGTTAAGTTTGTGTTGGGCAGACGAATCAGCCTCTTTAGCAGCAGCAGCAGCAGCAGCAGCAGCAGCTGCAGCTTCAGCTGAACGTTTTACACGTTTAGCAACTCTATGAAGGGGTTCATGTTTGCCATTACTTAAGATTTCCACATCAGGATATAATAGCTCATCGTCCACACCACCTTCATCATTTGAATAACTACCAGGCATCTCTTTCACCTCCACTCGCGGTTCAGGCATTTCATCATAGTCATAAGACAAGTTGTTATATGGACTAGAAGACCCGTCAGTTTTATAATCATCATAATTGCCTGGATAGTCTTGGTAGGCATGTTCCAAATTCAACATTTTTTTCAGTGAATATCTGTAATCAAACAGTAAAAATTAAGGTAAATGAGAAATGCCTTAAAATTAAGTTTATTGTTTTGTTTTTTCTATAAAACTAACAGTAATATACATTAATTATCACAATATTATCTTAATTATATTTCTAAAAGTTTGAAGTGTATTTAGAAACAAAATACTTGAAATAAAAATATTATATTCTGCAAGAACATTTACATGCATAAATTCACAGATTACATAACATTTTGCGAGATTTTAAACAATTTGATAATTGTGATTTTTGTGAAAACATCGAGTTTCCATAACTCGAATGTTTTTTATAAAAAGTTGAGATTTTCAATTTTGATTTATAACTAAAATAGCACGTGTCACGTACAGAACATTAAAAATTCATAAAATGTCTCCTTAACTACAAAAATATCTAATCAAATAGTCAAATGCCTTTCAAATTCCAATTATTTAAATGTAAAATTATACAAGGCCTGCCAACTTAATTTTTTTAATTTAAATCTAATTTTAATGCCTACTTACTACTTAGTAAGCCCCACTAAATAAAACATGCAACACCTACAGTACTATCCTACATTACAGTTCATAGGTGCAAATCAAATATGAACTTGAAAAGTAATCAAATTTTAGTCGCTCAAACAGACAAATATTTTTACAAAATAATTAGTATAGTACTTGCTGACTAGTAACTACTGTATATAGTTCGTACATAATACTAATGACTTACCCTCCGATTTGCATGAATGGCAAAAGGAATTCCATTTCTTTTTGGTACTTCCAAGGTTTGCCCTCAACGAATGGTAAGCCAGGTTTGAGGTTCAACCCTTTGGTACGTTTGATGGACACTCTGAAATTGTCGCGCAAACGCTTCCAACGCAATTTGACATCATTTACTGTAAACAAATAAAATACGTAGAGTTAGTTATTTGATCGGTATCGATATTTAAAACGGCTTAACGAGTACAAAAAACGCACAGATTACATTCAGCCGATAAATCAATTAATCTAAACAGAGGACACGTAATTATATCTAATAATTATATTACATATATAATGTTATATCCAACGCATGACATTGGCGCCAAGTAATAACTAATAAAATAAGTTATATGTGTAAAAACATATTTTTCATACGATTGTTGTACTTGTACATACATATTTTCATATGTTAATTCATAATAAATAATAATTCAAGTTTTACCTTTTCATTTAATTGAGAGGAAAATTATATTAAATATTTATATTCTGTATCTACGAGAGAAACTGTTTGGTATCTATTAGTTAAAATCATCAATGATAAATAGCTTCTTCGAAAGGAATGTCGTAATCGCTAATACGATCTTCAAGGACCTAGGTTCCTATAGTGAATCAAATCGGTATATCCGAACTTTACGTTATGTCCGGATTACAAAAAAAATCCATTGTTTTGAAGATTGATTCATTAAACATATTGTTTTTATTAATTGTCAATACATTTTAAACCATACGTGAAAACGCATGGAAAAATATCATGTAAATTATAATAATGAGGAGTTCTGGGCTAAAGTAGAAGTGCCACAAAATGCCACAAAAAGAAAATGGGAGAATAGAAAAAAAAATCCATAAAAATGCACTACCATTCTTTGTTCTTATAGGGATTAATACTTTATATTTAAGAGAAATTGATTACTTTTATAAGTATGTTCTGGATATTTAATAATTTTAAATCACTTAAATTTTAGTAGAGAATTTTAAAAGCTGATATTAACTATTTGCCAAACCATTATAATTTAATACTTAGCACAGAGCCAAGTTTTTTAATTTAAAATTAAAATTTTTTTTATGGAACATAACCCATATCGTTATATACGACCAAAATTATTGCACAAGAGATTTAAAAGATAAAGCCAACCAAATACATTACCGTGATCGTTTTATTCCTAGTTTTGTTATATACTATATCGTAATAAGCGGATTCGATTTTATTTTCAATACAAATCGATATATAAGTTGTTTAGTATTAGTATCAAATCTAACCAGAAACTTTAAAAAATTCATCATATTTTAGTCGCTCAAACTAAACAAATCTTTTATTCTAAAATGACAAACCGTGGTTTAGGAGAATTCGGTAAGACGTTTTTCTAACGCGCGTATTTAGTACGTTCACGTGTGTATATTAAACAACGCACGTTCACAAAAATAATGTTCGGCAATGTACGTGTGTGCGTGTGTGTGAATTTGTACTTGTTATGGCGGCAGAGTTTATTGTATCGCATGACAAAGGTCACACACCGTGGGAAAATTAAACGATAACCCCGAACCACAACGCTCAGACACGAACAAACATGTGAACTATAGTATAACTTGTTCATTCGACCATCCGGGTGGGCACAGCGACCGAGTGAGTCGAATGCACCCGTCCTTGTACCTTTAAGACTTTGAGCAAGTCAACGGCACCGGTCGGCTTGCCTGTTCCAAACGCTCACGCAAACTGTTGCACGACATAACCTGTTGAATCGCGTGACAAAGTTCCATAATTTATGACTCATAAGAGTAAAACCGTTTAAAAATTAAATTAAGGATAACACTCAGTATATAGGACACAACGTAGGGCGCCACGTGTGTAACGTATAATATATTACATGCAGATTATAAACACAATTCAATCGTCACGGTCGCGGTACAAATGAGCGCACATCAATCATTGTATTAGTTGTAGTTGGTTGATGTTAGTTTTATTCATTCAACAAAAATCATTAATGGTCTGCACCGAGGGTCCAAAATCCACGATATAAAAACTCGTTTCCGATTTGGCTATTTGGGGAAAAGAAAAACTTGGAACCATAGTAGGTACGCGTGTTTATAATAATAAATACGAGTACACCACGACTACAAGTCACCCGACGACGATAGTACGTATAGTCATACTCATATAGTATATACCAAACTTAATGAAGTCTCCCCTCCTTCACGTCACCCCACCGCATACAGACGGATTCAATACAATATATTTTCAAGGGCGAGTCAGCAAAAAATTATAATACAGACATTCTGCCTAGGACACTTAAATAACAACAATTAAACATATAATCGTATAAACAAGTTCAACGTCAAAAAAATAAAAAATACAATCCAAGACTTGTCGAATAGATTACTTTTCGATAACATCGTACTGCTAAACATACCGACGTGGCGATGTTTGAATTTTTTTTTAAATTGTTCGGGTTTGTGATTTTATTATTTTCACATCAAGTGTTTACCTTCGAAATGTATAGATTGGTGTACATTACGTGCGAGTATAACAGCGTCAGCGACAACAGACTAGTCGTTGGCTGTTGGACAAATATTTGTTTAGAAATTTTTATAAAAAGTAAAAAAAAAAAAGATTTCGAATTTAAATAATACACAGTCAGTATATTGTTTACATAGAATCACTTGACGATGTATAATGATGATTATCTAGTGATTACGCATGTACACGGTTAATTAATGTGTAAGGGGATTGTAGCCATGATTTTCCGTCTATCTATCATACGTGCAATTAGGAATTAAGACGTTTTCTATTTCCAACGTACCAATCAATCAATTAATGCGATAAGAATTTTGAAAACTGATTTGAATGCGTTTTGAACTCTTCTTTAGAACAACTTTCTCACGTTTTTTAAATTTTGTACTTAACATTCCGGAAAATTAACTTTTGTAGATTTTGATGTTTTCAATTTGTTAAATTGTATTTTGTAAAATGTTAGAGGACAAAATCAAAAAAGTGGGAAAATAAGTCTAAAGCAAACTTAACAACGAATTCCAATCAGTTTTCAAAATTCTTATCGCATTAATTAATCGATTGATACGTTGGAAATCGAAAATCTCTAAACTCCTATGTTGCGCGTGTGATATAAAGAGACAAAAAATCATGGCTTACAATCCCCTCACCAATACAATATAATATACTATATATTGTAAACACTATAGCAAGGGTCGGCAAGTAATTTATATGGAGTCCTAAAGATTAAAATAATAAATTAATGAGGTCCAGTAAAAAAATTAAACAGACTCGAATAGTGGAATGGCTCCAACCCTTTCAGGCAATACAAAACAATATAGTTCTGTCCACTCGTTCATAAACTTCCTATTTTCGATGTCAGTTTTGGGTAAATTTACTCAACCTATTGAACGAATAATAAGAAAAAATAATATAAAACGAAAAACGCACTGTATCCACAGGCGAATGTACACGTACTAAATCATCAACTAACTTGTTATTTAAAAATTACGGATTATAATCGGCCGATAACATCGTAATAAAACCGATTATTACCTGCCCGATAAAATATTTGCAATGATCTAAGACATAACTATAATCTGAGTTATATTAATAAATTAAATAAATTAAATAAAATAAATAATTTACTATTAATAATAATAATATTACAGTAAATAACAAAGTGAAGTACAGTTGACAAGATCCAGAGTTTTGCCTTTAGCGGTCCGCTAATTGCCGACCCCTGCACAATAGTATTCAACAAAACAATTTGACCCGACCGACCCGACCCGACTTTAATTATTCACATCAATTTATATTTATACAGGTATAAAATATTAGAAGAACTTTTCGCCCAAAACAACACTAATGACTTGTTTACGTTTCTCAATTTCGTTTCCATTGTGTCACCGGTGTTATCACCATTTAAGGCAATAAAAACCGTAAATACCTTAAATAAATTAAAATAGTTAAGCGTTTGTTCAGAAATATTACGAAATAACATGTAAATAGTGTAATTAAATGTCTCTACACGTGTGCCGTCCATAAATAATTTATCCACGCGCACCCTGTACAGTTTAATATTATTATCAAGACATTGTGGAATAATAATTGGGTCTCGCAAAACGGAGCTCCAGCAATGCGACAACAATACTGTCAACGACAATCCCGTCCAAGTGCACGAAACAATCCGCGATGTTCTCCGTTCGTAATTCCTCGCATACGATAGCATACACGACTCGGCTCACGACCTGCCTCAACAACTACTCGTCGTGTTACCGATAAAACGAAATGTGGGGGAATAAAACGCGCGATACACACGCCGTGAAAAATACCTCAACAATAATAATCACATCACGAAACCGGCGTACAGGCAACTCCGGTGGTGTAGGGGACAGGCGCGAATCAAAGGGGAGGGACGTAGGGAGTGCACGACCCCCCGATATCCCTAAAAATAGGTTGTGTTATTTATAATATAATTATGTTGGGTATTCGATTATTTTTGGAGTTCATTGGGTACCAACTAGAGCAGGGGTCTCCAACCTTTTTTTACGTTGGGCCAAATCTGAAATTTGCTTTGTAATCATGGGCAAAAAATTCTTAAGATGCATCGATAGAAAATTTAATCGAGGCTGGATAAGAATTATTTTCTGACCATTGTACTATTTTATACTGTATTTTAATATGATTGTAAAAACAACACCTGAAAAAACAACTGTAGTCTATTGTTTATGTGGTAGCTTAATAAATTATTTTCTTAAAAGGAAATTATAATAATATTTTCACAACATAAGTTAACTTGGGGGGCAACATACTTTTTGGATGCTTTTACGAATCATGTTACAGTTCAGGCAGCTTAGTCGTTCAATATCAACATTCTTATGCTATCAATATTTAGTATCATTAGTATACTACAATACGACGACAATTTTGCACCCCCTCCGTAAAACATTTCTGGATGCGCCCCCGGGAAGGGGACGTTATGGTGGTGGAAGCTTTCCGATACTATCGTTTGGTAAGAATCCGATGCGCGTAGGGTGTGTAAACAATACACTAATGGGTACGGATCAATCGATTTATGGAGAACGCGAACAGCTGCCGGGTCAACCGGGTGCAGAAGACTATGACAAGAGATCATCAGCGGCGGAGGAGAACCACCGATGGGAAAACCGTTTGCGGAGACGGGTTATAAGGTCGAACGCACACCCGTGTTTGTGGAACTTTGTCGCGGTGACGGCGGCAATCTTAACGGGACGAAATATTCCCGAACGGTGGTGGCGGGCGAGAAGATGACCACCGCGGAGCGTCGTGTGTGTGCTTCGTGTTTGTGCGCGCGCGCGCGTGGTGAAATTAGCAACGATACGACGGCGCGGCGGAGGCGTTCCGGCACAAAAACGACGTTGCCGGCGCGTATCGCAGACGACGCGGCAACCGGTGGAGGTTTCACCCTTCGCGGACGCCGCAGACCCGAACACGGCCGCTCGCCGTATACGCGGAACGCGCACGTAAGATTGGCGACACTGCTGGCGAGTGCGCCCGTCCGTCGCCGCCGTCATGCGGGCGTAATAATACGTGCGCGGCGGCGGCGGTCATCAAACCGCTCGGCCCATCCGGTTTCGTTGTGGTATTTTTATTTTTTTTTTTCATTTTTTTCCCCTCTACCGTGCCCCTCCGCCGTACAACGACGACGACCACCCCGCCCCCAGCCCACCGTGTGGTACCGCTCCAACGACGACGACAACGACAACGAGCCGCCGCCACCGCCGCCGACGTTCGCGCCGAACAAAGGAGACGCGCGCACCGAAAATCCCGTTCGCGTTACGCCACGAGCGAGTGTCGTCGCACAGAGGTGCAACTGCGAACCGCGGCGAGGGCGGTCGACTAGGTGATTGGTGGGGGTATTATTGTTATTATTATTTCGCTCGACCACGCTCGTATTACAAAACAACCCCTGCAACATGTGTGTCTCCCTCCACCACCACCGCTACACACCAGCTGCACCATTAATATCGCCATAGCTGGTTCGCGAGACTCACAAAGTCGCACACGTTTATTTCCATTTTTATAATTTTTTTTATCTTACACGCGACTCTGGTGATATTTCTCAATTTCTCTTACCTCCCATCTGAGAAAAACCTCGTATACGACAACCCCTTTTCCCCAACCAACCAACCCCCCCTCTCTATTGTACACGCACATTAATACGCAGGTACGAAAAGCGCGAGCGCGACTAAACAAGACATGCATCATAAAACCGTAGGTAATCAATCATATATATTTACCGGGCATGCCGAGTTCGTCGGCGACTTCTTTCCAAGCTTTGTCCCTTTTGTCGATGTACTTGTACTGGTCCTCGTCCGTGTCGTACAGCACCTGGTGCTGCTTGATCTTGTTGATCATCACCAAGTCCATGTTGGTCTCGTTGGCGATGGCCATGGCCGCAGCCATGACGGACGCCGTGGACGAAGGCGGTGACGACGCCGTGGTGTCGACGTACGACGCTATTGCAGCCACTGGGGGCGACGTGGTGACGGTGGTGGTGTCCGCTGGCAGCGCGACAACGCTACGGCGACTGGTGCGGTTTTGCGACGGCTGG
This sequence comes from Chaitophorus viminalis, assembly GCA_025469195.1. Classification (NCBI taxonomy): domain Eukaryota; kingdom Metazoa; phylum Arthropoda; class Insecta; order Hemiptera; family Aphididae; genus Chaitophorus; species Chaitophorus viminalis. The sequence continues at coordinate 53,719 of JAIPRK010000533.1, forward strand.
TGGCTTCGGCGTCTTTTCGGTTGCGCGCTCGGCGTGCTGGTTGGAGACGGCATGGATGACAACTGGTGGCCGTGGCAGCGGCGCGCGACCGCGACGAAGGGCTGCCGCCGCCGCCGCCGCCGTCACGGCGTCACGGAGCGTTCGGTTCGGCGGCAGCTGCACGCGATCGGGGCCGGGGGAGGGGAAGCGGCGGCGTTTCGGTCGGTCGGCCGCCATGTTGCTGCAGTGCGTGCGTGCCGCTGCCGCGCCGGCGGCGGGCCGTCGCGTCCAGTGCGTGCGTGCGTGAGCGCCGCCGCGGCAGCAGCAGACGACTAGACGAGACGCTTGCCCTTGGACACAGCCGCCGGCCGCGTCGCCCGACCATAATAGCAGCACGCTGTGTACGTGTAAAACACACACATATATATATATATATATATACCTAAATATATTACATATATGCGTGCGCGCGATCGCTCGTTGGTTTTATAATATTATTATATTATACCTATGCGAGCGCGCGCGCACGTAATGATATTACATTATAATATATTATAATAATATTTCACTGCACGTGAAGATAAAATATCGTGTACAAAACACGCCGGCCGGCCGTCCGCCCGCCCGCTGTCGTGCCAACACTGCCAACCAGTTCGCCCGACCCTCCTCGCCCGTCACCTGCACCCGTCGGCCGACGACGACCCACACGCGGCGCGATTAACCGTGAGCGCGGCGGCGGCGGCGGCTGCGGTTCACTCGGGTATATATTTTCATAACAACAACATTATACCTACGTGGTTTTTTTCCGTACCTTATACCTGGCTATAATACGACGTGCACGTTTCGTATTCCTCTCGGACGCCCTCCCCCCCCCCTTCACCGATAACGTTTGGAAAAGCGCGACCCGGTCGACGCGGCTTGCGCGTACACCACGCACCACCGCCGCCGTCGCGACCGCGTTCACCACTCCGCGCGCCGCACCACGTACGGCCGACCGCATCGCCGCCGGACGGTTTAGCGCACGAACAAGTCGCTTGACGTTATTTCGTGCGACGCACGCACGACCAGCGAATCGCGGCGACGTGTCTCGTTAAATGTTATTATTATTGTTATATTGTTCTTTGCGAAATCGGTTTTCAACCGCCCGAGGCGATTTCCGCTATCGCCGCCCACCGCGCACCGCCCTCGTTCTCGTCGCCACGTCGACCTTTTACCATACGACTTTTTCTCGCTGACGCGCACCCGTCCTACACCGGACACCGGTTCTCGATCAGGTTCGGCGGACGCACTGGACGACCGGGGGTAGTTTTCGCAGACCTGATTTTTCGGATTTCAGCAATCCTGTCCGCAATTCCACGCACAAGGGTTCCCCCATTGGTTAGAAATAATGATTTTACCAAAAAAAAAAAAATCTTTGCTATTCTCTAACATTTAAAAGATTGTATATTCGTGGATCGACCCAATCGACCCGTAGTGATTAAAACACCCAAACGTAAATCATTTTCCAGTGATATCAAATAATATTATTGAAATAGTAAATACGTATTCGAAATATTTTCTTTCCGTAACAAAATATTAGTCACTGTAAAATCTAAACACATGACTCAAATCAGTATTTATTACAAGGGGGTCGTGAGATGACTTGACTTTTTGATCTCTATTTAGGGATCGTGTAACTAAACAGATTGAGGTGCAATAATGATATGAAATGCTCTAGAGATTTGCGACAACTGACTACTACCCTCACTGACGTTTCCAAACATATACATACAATATACAATAATAGATAATATAGTGTTAACTGTTTATTTCAAATAGCTGACCGGAGAATAAACGAATACCCCTGGCATTAAAAGTATTTTAAAGAACTAGCCCTATTCATTATTTAAGGACTCCGAAAATTGCTGACCCCACCCGGCCCACCCGAAACATTAATTCTGAAATAAACACTGATTATATAAGTAGTTTGCTGTTTAATACTTTTTAAATTTTTTAACATGCACTATATAATATAACTTATAAGTAGTATCATTGATTATAAATGCTAATAGTATTTATAATCAATAGTAGTATATACACACCAATACAGTAACACACCTGGCATATCAGATGTAAAATAACCATTTGCATTCGATTTTAACAAGGAAAAAATATGAGGAAACTCAACCGATGTAAGATATAAAATATTATATCACCTCCGTTGTCGTTTACGTACTATGCCTAGATCTACTATAGACTCCGCGTGGTCGTAAAATAATGAAATTAGATTAGTCATATATATATTAATAATTTCCCATTATACGGCAAAAAATTAATGGAAAGTCTCCATAAACTGTAACCTAGTGCCCACTCTATAAAACCACCATTTCATTAGTGATTCGACGCAATTTTGATATCATCCAAATTATATAAATAGGCTCCGATGTCATTAAATTACGTTAAAAGAAATTTTTCTTGATATATACACTTATATGTCAAATTAATTTAACAATTACCAAGAATATATTTTTTACTATTTTTTCAGTTCAATAAAATGTAGTTACAATTTGCTATGTTTTAAATATTACAATTTTATTTTCCATACCTGTTAACAAATTTTTCACACATTTAAAACATAAGATTATTTTTTTTTTAGAATTGTAAACATTTTTTATATATAGCATATTTTAAAAAATGTTCGTGCATATTTTTCTATTTTTAGCTTCTATAACTTCTGAGCCCCAGAACTTTTATATATATATATATATTACCCCGTCACTGGAACCATCGGGTATGATTAATTTTTAATCGTGGAAAATAAGTATGAATTACTGAACGCAAATTTCCTTTATTGTTCGTTTGTAAGACATGGACGACACAGCTGCTACATCCTTTTATGGTTATACCTTATACCTTATAATATACAAATCTAGATTCTTAACTTATTAGGTTCTAAAATATCATACATAACTTGTTGTAGGCTTTAGTACCTACAAAATTAAAAATTTGGTACCATATCTAAGATCTGAAGCTTTTTTTTGGTCCATATTTGTGGACACTAATACTTCGTAAAGGAAAATTAGATATTTTTCGTTTATTGTATGGGTACAAGTAGTACAACATAAATGTTAATGTGACCAAATGTGTTTGTAAAAAAAATTAGCCCATACTAAAAACGCCACTTTATACCACTGCAGCTCCATAATATTTTCAAATAGCAATTGTTTTTTGTCGGATATTTTTACAGAAAGTAAGCACTAAGCAGTGGCTAAAAACGTACTGGTACCCATGTTTGTATAACAGATTGAATAATTGTATACTAATTACTATTTATTCTTTGATTAGTATTTCTTTTATCATTTTACCTACGTTTATTTTGGTACATTAATAAAATAATAAATGGGTAATGATGATAATTCTTAGTTGTTACTTTATATTACATGACATTGCATGTCTTTTGTCTTATATTAATTATCTATTAATTGGTATTTTTGTTTTCCGATGATTGTTCGCATGAATTTGAATCTATTTGAGTTTTGAAGGTATTTTAATAGTTTATAATAGTTATAGTTTATTTATTGGTTTATTTGATTGCGCATAATTGATAAGTTGCATACCGAACTATTAGGTAATGAAATAGTTTTTATGAGACTGAACTACTAAAGAATTGTCAAAGTATAAAGGTTGTTTTGAACAAGAATTGAACTAGAATTGAAAGAATTTTAATGAACTTTCATACATGCGGCAATTTATTTTTATTTATATAATAAATTTAAATATATTTAATTGTATAATAAATAAAAATAATTAAATGTAATTATAAACATTTATTTAAAATGTGTTAATAATTTAATTAATAGATTAATAATGCATGAAAATTCGTTATTAAATATAGAGCTGAAGTTATCGGATCATACGTTTGGTAGTTGGTGGTTGGCGTTGATATCGCTGATATTCGTTTATGAATTATGAGTGAAACTACAATCCACAGGGGTATTCAGACTGAACGGGATAGAATGGAAGTGATACATTTTATCGGTTTTTGATTTTTTAAATACTGTGAATTTATTTTTGTATAGGTCTGGGACGTACACAGACTACGCTGAAAAGGTGTTTTTACCTGAAGAATATTTGTATTTGGCGCCGACTGTTGGTTGTGCCGAGTATTTGATCATATACGATTATTGTTTATAAATAAAACAAATATAATACAACAATAATTATATTTTAAAGTATAATTATTCGGATTTTGATTTATTTATACTATTATAATGATTTGATGTCAATTTTTCATCGGTGAATCTATCAATTATTTTATTTACATAATAAATTGTCAAACTGTTTTGTTATAAATGTATAAAGATTCGCAACTGTTAACTCGTTAATTGACTTATAAGTTATTCGTTCTAATGGTATTGAAGCCAAAAACCATATCCACATATTTTGTGATTAAACTTTTCATCAATGTAATTATCAAATAACTAATATAATAGCTTATATATTATAACATTTATAATTAAATAACTAATACCGATATTGATTTATTAAAGTGTCGAATTCTTTTATTTTATGAAATACCTTAATAGTTCATGAATTACCTGCGAATGTTAATTGAACTATACAATAATAGATACACGAAATTTATACTTCAACTAGTTGTCTAGTTATTTTACAGAATATCTAGTTATTCAATACGATGTTGGTTTGATTTCCGTTATAGTATATAGAATACATTTTATTATTATATTTTATTTATTTTAGTTGAATTAATTATAATTAAATTATTTATTTATCTGTGCTATGGTGCTACGCTATTGTGGCACTTACAGCTGGATTGTTGCCTCTTTTTTTATGCAAGCCCATAGCTTTTTTTATCTATTATTTTTTTTCACGTCTTTCACCAAACTTGCATATTTTCTTTAGTTAAAATTACACTATTTGGTCTTAGTTATTATTTTCATAAACGATTTTTAACATTTATATAAAATATTAATATAGGTTCAATTTTTTTCATTTCATCTAATTCATTCGAATTCATTGTTAGCTGTATGTATTAATATTTAAAATATAGTGTTGAGACAGACGAACAAATGAACAGTGAATATGGGTGACTGTACGACTATTGCTTAACTTAAAAACTTGGCAATTTTAATCAGAAGAGTTCATAATAAAATATAATAATACATTTACAATACGATAATATTATAATCATACGATAAACAATAAACATACATAAGCATTGTGTCATCCGGTAATCAACAACAATAGGACATAGGTCTTATCTCATTTATTATGTAGGACAGAGAAAAATTTTACATATTTTGTACAATTTAATACATTAACAAAAGTAAGCCACGAGAATATGTAAAATAATTATTCAAAGTATAAATTAATATATACGTGCATTACTTATCCGTTTTAGTTATTTTTCATAAATTACCTATATAGTTATTTTATAAATTAACTATAATTCAGTATTTTAAATATAAAATAATATATAATAATCAGTGCAACTGATGTATACAAAATACAAATTTGATTTTCGACGTGTATAATGCCATATGTTAGGTAATGTTATCATTGTTATCAACATTATAATAGAATAGGTTAATTGTTAGTTTTTTCCGATACATAATAGGCATATAGCACAGTAAGCAATGATTTATGATACAATATTGAGTAGGTAATAATCTATTAATTTATATACATTTATATAATAAGTCAAGCCCGATATTTGGCTAAGCCTTTTGATTCTCGAGCTAAAGGTGACACATTTTGCACTGAACCAATAAATGGTTTTCTTTTGTGGTAGAAATTGGGATGACATTAATAAACATGTATGCGATCTTTTATTGATTATCTATTAAAATGATATTGTGTTGTACTCAAATGTCTCAATGGATAATAAATAAAAACCATAACAATTAACATCCAAGATTCCAAGAGGACTCTACCTTACTAAAAATACCTATTAAATATATTATATTTTCGATTATTATTGATTATTAATTATTAATTAATCAATATGACAACATTATTCATTATTACTCATTAGATAATAATGGTTTCAAAATGTCAATATAATAACGGTAATTAATTTTAAACTGATTCTATGGTCTATTGTACTTAAACTTATAAGGTATATGTACTATATCGTTCATCTTAGTACTTAGTCTGACAATGGTTACAATATTATTGAGAAGATTAAGATATTTTTAATTTTGGGTTTGGATTTTATACTAGATTATTATTATTATTTTTATATATAATATAAATTATTATTATTGCAGATAGTTTAGTTTATTAAATCAAAATGAAGGAAAAAGATAGATAATTGTATGATACAAATAATTCGAAGTGTAAGAAGAAAAGAAACATTAATTATGTATTTATGCAGTATATAAAATAGGCATAAAGTATATTAAGATGCGATAAAACATTAAAAATAACTGTCAAACCTGCAGTTATTATTGCCTTTGTTTTAACTATATTATATTATACTTAATACATAATATAATATCACGATAGGTATATTAGTGTATTACGTCCTAATATCCGACATTAGTACGTCCAAGTATTTTTCAATTTGTAATAATGATTTGGGAAATACAAAATAAGAATATTTAGGACAGAAATCATGGCTTATATGAGGATTATTTCATGCAAATTAATTGATCAATGAAATCTAAGACAATACATCGCATGTTTGGCTAAGTGCAAGAAAAAGTAAAAAAAAATTGCAATTTATTGTCTAGTTGTTTAATTATTGTCAATGTATTATACAAATTAACCACCGCTGACTAGTATTTTTATCAATATATTATTTAAATTTATTTCATAATATAATTGTGAAAACATTTTTAACTGTTAAATACTAATTTATATTTGGTTTTAATTTTGTACATTTATGGCAACGTACCTATATGTAATTATACAATTACAATAGGTTTGATAGTTTAGGAGGGTTAGAAATTTAGAATTTAGAATCACTTGTTATGACATTTAGATTTTAGAACATACGAGTATAGTTACAAGTTAAATCTGGTCAACATTACAATAATATTTATACATTTACACCATAGTCGACACACTGCTCACCAAGTATATATACATTGATATGCTTCTTATTGTATTTTGTGTTTGAAACAATTATAACTTAAAAATATAAAATAGATCGTTTGTCGCTTTATCAATAGCCTATTCTATTTTATTCTATCCCATTAGACTCCAATGACGTATTTTACCTATACGAAGAAAAAGTAGGTGAAATACTGATATACAAGAATAATAGAACACGACATAATGATTTGTGTTGCGTAGTAACTGTACAATTGTTCATTGTCTGTCTACGTAGTATATCTACATTTAACCATATCATAATTATAATTAACATAACTGATATTATGTTAACATTAACAACGTAATTAATGTCTTACCATCGTCTATCATAATATATTATTCACAAGGATAGACACATTTTTGAATGTATGACAGACAAATTACCTGAGGTTAAATCAATATTAAATACATCATTTATTAAAAATTGGAGGGGAGGAATGGTAAGAGCCCGCACGCGGCGCCCCTTGCATAGCGATATTTCTAGACCAGAATTTATTGCTAACCAATCTTACGGTCACTGGACGGATCTCAGTCTGTGTAAAAAGTTTCGACTATAACTGTCATACCATTAAAATTTGAATAAAATAATTTTATTTTAACCAAATCTTTTAAAGTAATGTTTATACTTTTAAATGCATGTAGGTATGTATGTATACGTGTATAGGTAACATATATATTTACATCAGTGACATTTTTTGACAAGTTCCAATGAGAGGAAGGGAGATATTTTTTCCTATACTTATGATATGAAAACTAATTATTTAAAAATAATATAGGTAGACAACAAATTCATTGATTAGGTATATAATATATTTATGTATATAGGACTTACATTTTTCAGTTCTCCTATCTCTCGATATAAATGTGGAAAAATACTTATAAAAACAAATACTTAAGTTAAAGTTAATATATAAATATACCTATATTACATGACACATAGGTAATATATATATATATATTATATATACACATTCATGATTCATTATTATGTGATCTATAATCAGTATAATCTATATGTTAACTAAGTATCTATATTCATGTATCATGTAAGTAATAATAAGTCATTAGACCTAATTTACCTTGCTGTTATTTATTATTGTAGATTAGATCTAGATGTAAATATTAATTATTATCAATATAATGCAAAATTATAATGTACAATCACATACAATCGAACAATCTCCGAATTATGTTTTAGCGCTTTATTTATTTAGCCATAAACGGACCAGGAGATAAATAAACTATATATATAGCCTAAAGATAATATTATGTTATTACAAGGTAATTAATCGTATGGCTGTAACCATACAAGTTCAATAAACGATTAAAAAAATATTTTAAAATTGTAACCAGAAAACCGTCGATAGACTCGACTCGACACTATAGTTGGTGAATTTTACGAAATCCAATTATTGTGGAATGAAACAAACGGAGTTCCCCGTGATTATTTGTGATAGCTTCAAGTAGAAATATAGAATGATGGCGTTCGTTACGTTGTGATAAGAAAATATTATTTGTTGAATAACTCTCAATATATGAGACATTGCGATCTACAACTCATCTATAACATTTTAGGTATGTTTATTAGCTATATACAAATAATAAAATAACAGGTAAGTAGCACGTTTTTTTTAAAAAAAAAAAACATATATAGCAATAATTAATTATAATAGGTGCTGCAGAGTACAGGGTCAGAATTATTTTTTAAACAATTGTATTAAGCATCGACATTTTTTTTTACGCGTATTAAGTGGTGCATCAAGCAAATTTTTACATTTTAAATGCTCAATAAGCATATTTTATAAACGTGTGTTATCATGTGCTGTAATCTTAGATTGTATAATAAAATAGGTAAGTAATCACAACCAAAACCGATAATAATAGTGAATTCATTGGTTTTTGAACATGTAATTAATTCATTTATTGATAATTTGGATACTTGGATATCTCTTTAACTATTTAATACAGCCTATAGTAGACTGTAGATAGTAGATACTAAATAGACCGTAGAATGCATGTGAACCAGTGGTGTGCTCAGACGGAGAGTTCTTTTTTATCAATTATACTATGTTTTGTTATAGTTGTTATTTTAAGATAAGTTGTATGCATCATCTGCTATCCAAAATAAAGAACCCTGTCCTTGTAATTATAACAATTAACATTATAATGACCATATAAATTATAAATAGATTCATATAAAATTGGTAATCAAAATTACATAACTATACTTAAGTCCTAATCTCAATAGGGATTAGTATAGAATAAATATTATGTATTACGTATCTATAACAAAATACATCTGTATTAAATAATGTTCGATTTAGTAATACAAATCTATCACAGTAGCGGATATTCACCATTTAAAATGGATGAGGTGCAATACCTATCCTTTTCTGATAAACCATTCATTTATATGTACTTTAAAAGTCGTGCACGTATATATAGTGACATTTTTCTCTGTATCAGAAATTCAGAAACATATCTAACACAAAAAGTTAATTGTTCTTTTACTCATATGTCAATGAATTAATCTGCTAATATAAAAGAACACTTGGCTCAATTAACGGTTTCCATAATTTTTTCTATTATCAAATCACTTGAGAAGGAAATAATTTAGTTTTAAATTTTTAAACTAGTACACTTATACCGTCATTTAGACTCCAAAAAAAGTTTAAAACTGACCATATATTTAACCTCGTATTTAAGAATAGCACAGAAGTGGAGTAATTTTATTTTGAAACGTTTGGACTGTTTTAAGAAAGAATATAAATCCGTACACATACTATTGAGATTTTCGAATACAATATTCTAAAACGGTGTTCATATATCGTATCTTATAAATCATATCACGGTGACGGGATAGTCGGAAAATAGTGTTTATACTGATATAATTTTATTTATAGTCCATGTCCATGGGGGGGGGAGTAGAACCCCCTACATTCCCTCATTGAGGACGCCCATGAATGTATATGAGAACGACAACCATGGACCGGTAAGATAAAAATCGGAAAATCGTAAAATATGTTGCCGTCTTGGTAGTGACATCTGGCGGACAAATTGTGGTCAATAAAACCGTACACATTTTATTAATCTGTCTACCGGTGCCCGGTAGACTGCGTTCGGTCCCGGTCGTTGTTACACGTATATTATAATATTATGTTATCCTCACAAAATGTTACAATAATATACATCCCTATACGTACTCACGAGAATGCCGTAGAGGCGATAAAATGTTTCGGCTACGGTACACCAGCGTTGTGCGCAGATGCGCGTTTGGTGCACACCCGGGGCTTATACACATAAAAGAATCGACCCTTTTCTCACTGCCGTTTTTACGATTTTTTTTTACTCTTTATCAGAGAGCTGTTCGAAATACTTCCCCGGGTGTTGATATACGTTGCCCGATTTTTATTTTTGTACTTGTTGGATGGCGGTGCCGCGGTGATGGGGACGAGGTGTATACGTATTGTATTTAAAGGTTACGTACAACGAAGCGCATTTGAATAATTTTACGATTTTTTTTTTTTTTTTACACAAAATTATTACCATAATAACTGCTCGGTGGTGTTTTTATTTACCGATTAAAGGGAAGGTAGAGAGATGTATTATATTTAAATGTAATGGTTTTACGACGAGACATTTGTGTAATTTACCGATTTTTTTCACAGTTGTTCCCAACACTCCTCATCCGAGTAATCTATAATTATTTCCAATTAATCGTATTGCTACTTAAGAAAAAAATCTAAATCGCGCACACTGAGGATGGTCGTAATTTTTCATCAACATTTAAGATTCAGGGCCAAGTGTATTATCAAATTGATTCTTTGTTGTCAATATCTGATGGCGATCATACAAATGATTTCAGTGTTTCTTACTTGTGTTATTTAAGACGGTTTTAAGTTCATACTCAACACATTTAGGTTTATGCAGTGATACATACACTCACACGATCAGATTAACACGTTTTTTTTTAACAGGACAACGTCTGTCGGGTCCGCTATACAAGTGTTCAATAATATGTGTATAAAATCTTTTGGAAATATCATAAATGAAGTTTTAATTATAAAAATTATATATTAAATGGCTATAGGATTTAAATAATGTGCGATCCGTTAAAAATTATGCCCCGGCCAAGAGTGCTCCGTGCGGGTTATTCAGCTAGTAATTAATTATAGCCGTGCCGTATATTACCGAAAAAAACAAAGTAAGCACGTCTCATTACAACGGCAATGTTTTAAGAGTAGCAAATTTGCATTGGTTTTTTTTCATTTAGAAATTTCTATAATAATTTTGGATACATATTATACGAAACAAACCTTGAACATTTTTATATTTGCCAAAACATGTGCCGTAAAATGTGGTGCTTTGTCACGGTTTTTACTTTTTTCCACCAGAGCGTCTGCGGGAACGGCTCGGTGACAATGAAAATCACACTTAATACTTGGTAAGTTGATAAAAATCGATTCTTCCGAACATCTTCTGTGTCGACGTGGTTGTCATGGAAACATCTGAGCATCCTACGCCGAATAAGAAGATTTGAAAACTCGGGAGGAATGTGGCGCTCTATCCCACTATCACGACTTTTTCCGTCAGGGTTTCTGCGGGAACGGCTCGGAAACAAGGGAAATAACCTTCAATACTAGTAATTAGTATTATATAATTATACTCACCAAAAACACCATGTAAAAATATCACCAATTAAAAGAAAAAAAATTACGTTACAAAAGTTGTGACATCAAAAAGAATTAATAAATATTTATATTTTATAATAATTTTTTAATAATTCTGCTGTTCTATTATAATTTTACTATGATAAAAATATGCAATATGATTGCAAATATTTATGTCTAAATCGAGACATTGTGTTCTTAGAATGTATTCGTTGTACCTAGTCATAAATAATAGTATAGTCGGCAACTGCGCCAAGTTAAGTAAAATTATTTGTATTAAATAAATACACTTCATTAAGTACAAATAATTCGGATAAATATTATAAATACTTCTATATTACGTAATTCATGAAATTGCTTAGGATCTTTTTGGTATCACAACTACTGTAACGTAAATGATTTTTTTTCACCCTTGATAATGTGGATTCCAATGTCATGCGCAGTCGTACGCATTCGAAGGGTCAAATTCATGTTTATTGTTGTATCGGCACCACGCGCAGATGTATACCCAAAAAGGTAAAACGCACACAATGGTATCGTACCCATATACTCATTTCAGATGGTGACGAAAGGAAGGTATATTAAAATATAATTAAAATTATTACAGTTTGATCATATTCTGTGTTTTAGATTCTGAACGGAGTGATAAATTTATTGATTTGCACCAACAAAGTTCAGTAATAACATGAGTGCTATACAAAAACTAGGCATGTAAGATTCCAGATTTTTAACTATTAAGAAATCGGCGAAGTGAATATGAATATAATTCCATTAAATCATACCACTTTTATGGACTTCAGCATACTAAAATGAATTAAGTACCACTTGGCATTATATGAATGTATTATTTCCGAATAATCTAATAACCACTGTTCACACGTTTGAAACGGAATGTGATCCAGCCGATCCGGGTAATGGTGAATTATACGAAGAATACAAGTTCACAGTAGTTACCTACGCACCCAAAAATTGTTGTCAAGTACGTACTGCTAAGTCTGGTGCTTCGAGGGTCGAGGCCAAAATATCTTGGGGGAGGGGGCGAAAAAAGGGCAAAAGGTTGTTCCCAGGGGGGGGTGATCACCCACCTTCGTATCCTTTTGACACCGTCCTTGAAACAAGGTGCACAACAGTACAACGAGTCCCCGTCCGGTTTTTTTATATTCCAAATAAAACATAAAGTTATAATATAATATATATTATGTTACAGTTAAAACCCGAAATCCTTCGAAATTAGTTTTAACTAGTAAAAACTAGTTTACACAAATCCCTTTAGTCACTTCTGGTTCTAACTAGTTAAAACTAGAATTAATCTCGGGTCAATACGTCAGTAAAAACTAGTTTTAACTAAAATGCATGTATTCGAACTCATACTACATAAAACGCACCCGACCACAGGTGATATATTCTATAAATATTGCTCGAAATTCAACCGGCCGATTATTAAATCAATTAAGTTAACTTTAACTAGTTGCCCATCACTCAGATACGATAACTTCGACAAAGTATACTTACAATAATAGTGTCAATCCGCATTCCAGATGTTGACAAAGGCAAAACAGATCATCCTAATCTCATCGGAGTAGTGTTAGAAAAAAAACAAAGTACGATTTATATAGAATCAGATGTAAGGATGGAATTCTAGAGAAACTTTATTGTAGGTGCGTCCATTATCACTTTTTATTTAATAAATAAAATATAATTAGTAATTAGTAAGTAATCAGTAAAAATTGTTTCGGGTCTAAATTTATAACAAGCGAAGAAAAATTCATCACACAGAATCAAGTTCCGAAAAATCATATTTCCATCCATGCAGCTGCAACAAAAGCATCAATGGGGTCATTGCAAGGATTTGTAAAATAAAATGTAAATGTAAAATAAAACATCCTGCGGATCAAATCACTGTTTATGTAAAAAAAATAAAATTCTATGTAATTCTAAAGTCGACAATAGTTTGTCCTGTCTAAATAAATAATATAATAAATGTCTATATTAAATAATTATCCTATTATGTACTTATATTTCTACTTTTCCCTAGTTAAAACTAGTTTTACCTATGAATATAAACAATACGAATTTTCACTAGATAATTTTAGTTTTCACTAATATATTTTAGACACAATTAATTCTAACTAAATAAAAATAAGATAAAATTAGTTTTGACGGTGATGGTCTTAGTAAATTCTAGTTTTAACTAGTTAAAACCAGAAGTGACTAAAGGAATTTGTGTAAACTAATTTCAACTGATTTCGGGTTTTAGCTGTACTTAAAATATACAATTTTATATATCTGTGAAATAAAATCCTGATAATAAAACAAAATCGTACAATATTAATGTATTATTAACTTACAATACATTATATAATGCACATGTAGGATAGCTAATCTTTGTACTTTGTGCAATAACGTGTAATTCCTTCGACCGTTTTTTGATTAAATGCAATTTTCAGCAATTCTACAATGAAACAGTATTTTGTTAATAGTAAAAAGAAGTATTTGACATAAAGAGCTCACATAGTTCGGATAATTTAAAATGTTCGTTAAAATAATTATAATTAACACTAAACTCAACCGTGCGTGGATCTATAATCAGATTTATATCCGTGGACCGGATTTGCATCGCCCTATAGTTTTAAATTTAAGTATAATATTTTTTTTTCGATTTTTGGGTTTCGTTAAACTATTGTACGGGTATGAGTGTATGACTGGTACGAGTGAGGTCTAAACTGAGGTAAAATCCCGGCATCTTACATCAGTTACATCCTCTTTTCTACATAGTATATATATATATATATATATATATATTAAACTGAAATAATTACGTATAGGCTATAAAATTTTATTTTGTTTATTTAATATGAAGTAAATACATTTATACTTTAAATCCATCTAAATCGATGTATATATTTTTCATAAACTTAATTTTCCTCAGAAAATGTATAGATAACTACTAGGTATTAATGAGAAATTGCATTGATTTGATCTATGTTGGATTTTGGAATTTTTTGCGATTTAACCTTTTTGGAAAAATATAAAATACTACAAGCCGCTATAAAATGTAAAGCTAACTGTGTTTTAACAAAATAATCTGTTTAGAATTATGTATAAATCACATTTATATTTATTACAATTATAATAAAGATTACATATTTAAATAAAAATGTTTTTTTTCTACCGAATTCATTTTTAACCGCAAATAAGCGACAACTTACATATACACAGTCACCATTTGCCCAGTAGCCTAATAGTATTACTCAAAAATTATTATGATATAATAAAAAAACCGATGCAACAGCATTTGTAAATCATACAGGGGCGTCCCTAGACAGTTTTCTAGGGAAAGGGCGAATCTATTTTTTAAATCAATAATTACCCTATGCGTATTTTTCAATAGTTTGGGCGAACTTCAGTCAATTTTACTGACTTCTTTTTTAATGCCATACATTACAAATACCTTTAATTTTTAATGTTGTTATAACAATATAATATAATTAAGTACATGAAATAATAAATAATAAAATAATAATAATAATAGTACATACGTGCAATTAGTACAATTAAATCAATTTTCCGTTTGTTTTTTGCAAACCGGTCAATTATATTATTTATATCTACTTCAATATCTCTATGTACATGCATTAATACCAGTCCAGCCAATCTAGTTTGCCCCATTTGGCTCCTTAACCAAGTTTTTAATCTGGTGATTAGTTTTTCTACTTAAGTATAACGGTAAATTAAAATGTTGATCAATTATTATTTTTTTGACATTGAGAGTAATTATTATATTATACATTAAAAAATTGTTACGGGGGGGGACGAATGCCCCTTTGCCACCCCCCCCCCTTGGGGACGCGCCTGATATAATATTATAGTTCACAGTATCAAATATCAGTGCGTTGGACATTACGTATCGTACGTGTTTGATGCAATTACTGGAATATCAAAATGATATTATTTTCACTAATCACAACATTTTGACTTGAAAAATATAACTCTAATCTTCGTTATATATTAGGTAATTATTTTGAAAATTCCTAGTTAAAAATCTAAATTTCTTTGATTAGGAGCCAAATCAATTGCACAATATTAAGGAGCCAATTCAACGGTTATATTTGAGGTTACTTGATTTTGGGAACCAATTTGTATGCGCCCATATTTTCTACCAGAAAAAATCAGTGTATTGAGTAACTATAGAATAGATTAAATAATAACATACCTAATCAATGACTATAGCCAGTGAATATAGTAATAATATTTGTAGCTCATATTTTCAGTATAGTTTTCTAATCTTGAATACATCACACTTGCTATAATAGATGTTACATTTTTATTAATTATGTATATCGTGTATATATGTATATTTGTATGCAAAATGTTATTACTTTACCACTACTAAGACCTACTTAAGAAATGCAATAGGTCTAAATAGGGTTAGTGGTCTAGCTTTATTATACTTAAAGGTTATAAAAAATGATCCTTAAGCTTAATAAATAATTAATATATATAAAATATTAGATTCTGAACGGAGTGATGGAATCTATTGGTTTTACAATGATGTGTGTTTTTTTTTATTTTTTATTGTGTCTCAAGACATGTTTTTTGGTAGTAAAAATGCTTCGATTTTTTTTAAACAGCAACTTTTCTGAAAGGAAATTGAATGTAGATGGTACTTGGGCAAGTCAAAAATCCAACTTTTTCAATACTTTTTTAAAAAATCGAAGAAAACGAAAAGAAAATTACGAAAAAACGGGAAATTCTACGCAAAATCACGTTTTTACAAAATACATTTTTTAAAAATGCTCTAACTTAAAAAAGAAAAACTGCAACAACTTGAAATTTTCACCAATTAATTATATTGACGTTTTCTATACATAGTTAAGTTTTCAAAGTATTTTGACATATTTTGACTTATTAATAGACAATTTAAATTTTCGATTATTGTAAATTTTTTTTTTTAAACATCTATAAAATTTAATTGACAAACCGAAAACTCTTGAAAATTTAATACAAGGTTTATAATAAGTTAAACTTATCGTCACTAAAAAATATCGGAGATCGTTTTTCTCCAATTTTTTTCATAAGCCCATAAAGTTCAAATTTGTATAAAATGTGTTAAAATCATGCTAGCTTGCAAGTTATTTTGTAGTTGAAAATTCATAAATTTTTTTCTGTTTATACTTAACTAGTAGTTCAAAATTTTAACACTAGGTTGTCCATAAGCTAATCTTCGAAAATATATAAAAAAAAATTTCTACCGGACTTAAAGGAAAAAATTTTATGACTGTTTGAAATTTAATTTTTTACGAAATTGCATACTATTGCATTATATTTCAATTTAAATATAAAACACTATATAATTATGTACCCATTTTAGACCAACATATTAACTCCATTCAGAATCGTTATTCGTATACAATGATATCTATCATTGCATTCAAATTTAACAAATCCTTTGTAACAATGAATAAACGGGGTGCACTCCACCCCTAACCATACAGCAGAGTGAGGCCCATCCGTTTTTTTTTTATACTTAAAGCCGGCAAAGACTGGTAATTAAGCTAGTATGATATAGTATATAGATGTAATATAAAAGATAATATATAAGATATGATATATAATATGATATAATGTAAAAGATGTAGATTTGACTATGTCAACTATTACATTTTGAATACATATGTATTTTGTACTTATTTAAAATGAACATTAACATTTTATACTGTTGTTGATAGAGATTAGTATTTTACAATATTTTAAAATTCAAATTTCTCATTTATTACAACTCAAAATATTTTAATTGAATAATTCATAATCAAGTACATAATTATACCTAATGGTTGTACCAATATTAATTATTTATTCTAATTAATTTATTAATTAAATATTTTTATCCGATATACAGGTATTTAACATTTAATTTTTTACCAAGAAGTAAGATATCTTATTGTAAAGGTATACGGTCAATTCATCACGAATAATTCATCGCCAACAAATTTATCGCGAGCCAAATTCATTGCCGTAAAATATATTGCGAACGATAGTCAAATCAAATAACTAATATTTTTATCTTAATAATTTCACTTGTTTATAATTAATTCTTAAATTTATAAAAATGCCTTAAAATAATTGTTTGGTCAAAGTGAGTTATTGTATTTATTAATAAATGTTAATTATGACACTTTTTCCTTCTAGATAATAATTTTATTGCTATAAAACATAATATATTAAATTAAATACAAAATATAAATAGTAAAACCATTTATACATCGCGGTAAAATTTTCCATTATCATTTTAAAGTTTAGATACAACGTTATTATGATTGCACGAGTATAATCTTGATGTTGTAAATATTATTATTACTTATTTACTATTCATATTTTATATTTCATTTCACGTATGTATTATACTATTATAGCAATAAAATTATTTTATCTAGAAGAAAAAAATGTCATAGTTAACATTTATTTATAAATACAATTACTCACTTTGATCAAACAATTTTTCTAAGGCATTTTTATCATTTAAGAATTAATTACAAATAAGTGAAATTATTAAGATAAAATAATAGTTATTTAATTTAACTGTGGTTCGCGATGTATTCTATGACGGTGAATTGTTCACGATGTATTTTACTGCGATGAATTGACCTAGAACCTATTGTAAATATGTACAGTTAAAACATTTTTAATTTTCCATTAAACCAATATAACATGTGATTTAATTGTTGGTATAAATTCTTCTGCTATCCATACTGTAGTATTAAATTGTGTTTGTTTTACTGAATAGTAAATGTTATAGATTAAACAGATTTCTCTAGAATAGTATAATGTAGATATATACAAAGTACACATTTTATCAAGGACTTTGGAATTATGAAACAATTTAAACATTTTAAACACAAAAAACAAAGAAAAAGATTTTATTTAAAAAATATAGAAGACCGATGACTTATTCCCAATACACGGCATGTATTAAATACAGGCGCATAAAATATAAAACAACCATGTAATCGTAATGAAGAATGATCAATAAAACAGAGGCTATCTATTCAAGTGTTCACAATAATAGTAGAGTATTGTCTTAATAAATAATATATTTTTTTTTTTATTTAAGCAATTGTATTTAATATCATACTAGTGACTAAGTATTATTAGAAAACAAAATAAGAAATTACAAAAATATTATTACATCTGACTCATTATTTTCTGTAAGCAAAAGAAAAATATTAAATAACAGGTTGTCAATGAAAATCAAAAGTGAAACGTCAACATTTTCAGAAGAATACATTTCATAAAATGGATATCTCTAAATTATTTAAAATTTTCTAAAACATTAAAATGTACTTTAATGTTTTATTTTTTAATATAAATATTTGTATTTCTTATCCGTTTGTGTCATGCAAAAAAATTGATTTAATTGTTTTCATCATTTGAGCATCAGGAGATATCACAATAAGTTATGGCCCATGTCTTATAGGTATTACTTATGCCTTAGTTATGTTATCTTTGTGGGTTTGTGGGAGATCCTGAATTATATATTTCGAATACAATTCACTACGAAGATGTTTTTAATTTTTTATGACGTTAGTTTGAGAACTGACGTCATAAAATAGTATAAAATAGTATTATTATAAAAATAATAATAGGTTTACATTCTACAATTATGCCAGATGACTAACAAAAATCCTTAGCCAAACAGGTTAGTTGATTTTACTTGCTGTATATTTTAGGTAGTTTAAAATTCAAAATAATATTATCAATAATCTAATTTCTTTTATATAGTTATAATTCGTAAAGTCATAAATCATAAGTATAATGCTCCTATTTGTAATAGAGCTACTTATTGTTCTGTGTTTATGACCTTTATGTGACTTGTCAAGTTCCTTTTTTACGAATACTATCTATTACACTGCAGCAGTTTTTATCCATTGTAATTTATATAATATATATTTTAAAAGTATGTCTGTAAGTCCATTGCATATATTTTTGGACGATTTATCATAATGATATAACACATATAACATTATGAAAGCTATGAACATTATATATATATATATACACTATATATTGTATTGGAATTAATAATTAATTTCTCTTAATTATACTTATTTACTAATGTAAGTGTTTTTAAACGTTACTTGCTTATAGTACACTTTAAATGTTAATTACAAACTATTGTTATATTAGTGTAAATACTCATAATTCATAATTGTTTATCATATAAATTATTGTAAATTTGTAAGTAAGTACTTATTTAATTTATATGTTATATAAGACCTAAAAAAGAAAAAAGGATTTTTCGAAAATCGCATTTTTCAGGTCAAAATATAGTTTTGGATTCAATTATTAGATTTTGGTTACCTAAAGAATATTTTATTTTGTTTAATATATTGAATTAATAATTACTATAGTTGAGTTATATATATATATATATATATATATATATTATACGTATGTAAATTAATATAGTATAAATAAATAAGAATAATTATGAATATTCGATGATTGTGCGCTTATTCAACCTAGCATTTTTTTCTTCATCAAAATAGTAATATTGTTCTCATCTAAAATAGTAAAATATCTCCCAGGAAAGTTGCCGTGCAATTCAAATGGTAATTTATAATATTACGTGTTATATATTTATAATTTTTCGAAGCTACAGTGGTGCCGAAGTGAATTTAAAAACATGTTTCCAGTAATTTTACCAAGACACCCACCACCATGTTTTCCGAAAAATTTCACACCAAATCTCATCCTTCACGTTATTACACACATGACACATTTATGGTAACATTTTGCAAAAGTTAAATACCAATAACCTTTATAAAAATCAACCCATTTGGAAGTATAGACCCAGAAATCTGAGATAAAAATTACACTCTTACAACATCATTTTCAGGCTCAATAAAATAGCTTAACATTTACAATAAATACTAAGAAATAGCTGAAAAAACTATTACGATTGCAATACCTAAATACATTGATCGGCGCCACTGCGAAGTTATATATGTTTTAAATAATATCAGTATAATACAATAATGAATGTATACTCCCAAGTATATGTACAACAGCATAGCATTATGTATTTCCATTGCACTCACATTGTAAAACAAATTTAAACACACTTTACAAAATCGTCATTATTTCTAAGGAAAAATTATAAATAACAAAAAAATTACCACAGGGAGAGAAATATATACTAAATAATATTATATGCTTTACAGCAGGATCGAGAGAGTGCCCACCGAGTGTTTCTTGGAATGTTGTCCCGGCAGTTTACTTACATGTATAGCAACAAGGCATATGGTTGTGTTATATATTGTTATAATATTTTTTGTACCCTTAATCATTATCATGAGAGTTGGGGCACGAAAAGATACAAAAGTAATAAATAACAGACTTGACAGTCGGACGGTCTTCAGAGGCCTTGGTGGGTGTATTTGTTCACTGCACGTGTTTAAATTGGTATTTTGCCTTTATTGTTATATTGGTCAGTATTATCGGAGTCGATTTATTTGAACCCTGCACGTGTTCAATTTAACGGATATCTGGACAAGAGTACGGAGGGGTTTTATTTCAAACGATCCACTATCTGCAGTCGTTCGTTTAAACATTTTTCAACCATTTAAAAATATTATTTTATACCCAGAAAAAAAATGCTAATAATATATAGCACTGAATTTTTTATGAAATAAATGTAAATTGTACAACGGGTTATTATTTTATATTTTGGAATGTATCGTGATATGGCTCCAATTCGGCGAGACGTATTCATTTGATGTCAACGCCAATAAAAAAATCTACATTAAATCCACGGCCAGGTGGGCGAACCGTATGGATTATGTTTGAAGGAGAGTATTATAGTACTGTAATACGAAAAACGAATTCAGCTGTAGATACATTATGTTTGTCGAGAGACAAAACATAGGTATGCGACGGACGACGGTCGCATGTTGTTCTCCATCGGCACCGTTAAGACGAGAATATATTTTACCTGCAGAGGCAGATGTTTCTACTGCGTCCTTTTATCCCCTCGACGATTTATCTACAGCATATAATACCCACATAAACTATATATATATATATATATATATATATATAATGTTCAGAGGTAAAATGTTTTAACATATATTCACCTCGCATGTAAAACGTTCAATCACAGGGGTCTCCAAAACATTTTTTTCACGTACCACTTACCATAATAAATAATAATAGGTAGCTATTATATACTAGTATATTACACATCGATCTCGTACCACACTTATCATTAAAAATCAACGGGTTTCCAATGAACCAAGTTAACAATATAAAAACGTGCAAATATGATATTATAATAAATAATAAAATAACATAAACTAATGTTAAATAATATGTAATATTGATGCACACTAAAAATGGGATTTATTTTCCGCTCTGTCATATTGAGGTGTTTTTTCCACATACTACCATGTAGACATGTGGTCTTTCGTGACCGTAGTAGTTTAGGCACATTTATTCTACGGTGATTTTGTTACAAGTAATACTATTTAACTATGGAAAACGTCGCCCTTGACTAAAATTATTGCTCACTTCCCGCTCTTATCATATGATATAGGTAATATTTTGTCACAGCGGGTGTATTGAAATTTTAATTTTCAATGCGAGTAACTGCGATAGAAAGTGACATTTTTCAGTTCAACTGCAGCCGGCGGGAAAGACTACTTCTGACGCGTTTGGCGATCGTGTTACTAGTTGCCATTAGTGAAACGCAGTAATAAAGATAATAAAAGGGTGTCAAAAAATAGTATGTTGTAGTAGTGTTATAGTAGTGACTCTTGGGGAGAGGGAGGAAGGCAGTCTCAGTCTTGGGCGAAATGCAGCCCTCGAACTGATATTGCTCGCTTATCGCTCATGCCACACTTACGTAATATTTAGGTAATATAATATATAGCATCCGCAATGAATTATTATTATACATTATTATTATTATTATTATTATTATTATGAACATTGAATTTACTGAAAACCAGCTTTATTTGTAAAATATAAATTTTTTTTAAAGATGTCAATTGTAAACACATGTTTACACTAAAATGCATTAAACGTAGGTACATTACATTATAGTTTACAGAATAAATTATATTGAGTTATTGCAAAAAAATAAAGAATAAAAGACACAAGTCAACACAAGACTTTTATTTATCAAGAAATTCCATTAACCTGCGGCAGGTTACCTGCCCGTTGGAAAACAATGTAAGCAGTCAAGTTAGGCCATTAAAAACATATATTTTTTTTTAATAGGCGTCTTTAATGACGTGGTTCTGTTTTGACGAGTTTTACGCATTCCGATCGATTTAAAATCGTAGCACAATGACGCATACATACTTACCAGCTTAAAAATAGTATTTACATTAACGTATTCATTTTATAAAGTAGTTTTCAATGTTTCGATATACTATTAAGAAATAATTGACACACCGGCTTAATAACTTCTGTTTTTGTAGTGTTGTACAAGTCTCGTGCACCACGTACATAGTGTATCATGTATGCCTTATACTAAATAATACAATATACTGTATAGCGGGGGATAAGCCTCGGCGGAGTCCAGATATTTGTAATTTTCAGATAGGTCTCCGAAAAATAATGTCCATATTTTTATACGTATTTATTATCTTCGTGGATTGCTTTATGTAATGTTGTAATGTCCATAACACAGACGCAATTTGAGATTTTAATTTGGGAACTACATTTTTTTTTAAACAAATAGCCTCTAAACTTCGTAAAAAAAAAGAACCGGATAGGCTTCACTCTGCTATAATGTTGGGGGTAGAGTGCACCTTGTTTATAGAATAGGTCATAATAACAATGGATTTGTTAAATTTGAATGCAATGATAGAATAACAATTCTGAATGGAGATGATATGTTGGTCTAAAATGGGTGTATAGTAGTGTATTTTATATTTAAATTGAAATATAAAGCAATAGTATGCAATTCCGTAAAAATTTAAATTTCAAACGATCATAAAATTTTTTTCTTAAAGTCCGGTAGAAATTGTTTTATAGCTTTTTAAAGAGTAACTTATGGATAACCCAGTGTTAAAATTTTAATCCTTAAGTATCAACTGAAAAAATTTTATGGATTTTCAACTAAAAAATAACTTGAAAATAACTTACGATTTTAACACATTTTATACAAATTGGAAATTTATGAGCTTATAAAAAAAATTTGAGTCAACCGATCTCTAATATATTTTAGCTATAATAAGTATAACTTACAATAAACATTGTGTTCAATTTTCAAAAGTTTTCGGACAACCAAATAAATTTTATTGATATTTAAAAAAAAAAACTTATAAAAATCGAAAATTTAAATTGTCTATAAATAAGTCAAAATACTTTGAAAACTTAACCATTTATAGAAAACGTCAATATAAACATTTGGTGAAAATTTCAAGTGTGCGTTATTTGGTTTTTAAGTTAGAGCAAATTCCAAAAACCGATATGATTTGTCAATCTAGAATATTAATTATATATTATATTATGTATTACATGTAATTTTATGTCAAGATTCACTGTTCGATCGCTTATAAAAAAAAATTGTGACAATGGATTTTAATAATTTTTGAATGACAATAAGAACTACTTTTGTGAAATCTTCTTTTAAATTTTCAAATATTTTGTATGAGTCAAATTTTTTTTATAAACAATTATAAAAAAAAAATGTAAAAAAATCAAATATTTCAAATGCTTATAAGTAGCTTAAAAATCATTTTAATATTTCGAAAAATATATGTCATAATGGAAATACCAATTTTAACAGCTAGTAAAAATTTCAAGTTTTTGTGACTTATACTTTTTGAATTATAAGAAATATTTAAAATCGTTTGAGGAAAAATCACTATTTTATGCAACTTCGTAAAAATTTAAATTTTAAACTATCGTAAAATTTTTTTCTTTTAAGTCCGGTAGAAATTTTTTTATAGATATTTATACCATGTGTAGAAAAAACCTATATAAAAATTTGGTGAAAATTTCAAATGTTTGCAATTTTTCGTTTTTGAGTTAAGAGCATTTTAAATAAATATATTTTATCAAAACGTGGTTTTGCATAAAATTTCCTATTTTTCGTAATTTTTTTATCGTTTTTTACGACGCTATTAAAAAGTAATGAAAAAGTTAGATTTTTGACTTGTCCAAGTACCATTTACATTCTTTTCCTTTCAGAAAAGTTGCTGTTAGAAAATCGAAGCATTTTTACTGCCCCAAAACGCGATGACAGACACAAAAACAAAAATAAATAAATAAATCATGCATCATTGTAAAAACCAATAGATTCCATCATTTTATTCAAAATCTAAAAGTACCTGGGACTTAATAAAAGATTCCACAGAAGTTACTGTTATTCAAAAATTGTTGAAATACATAAGAACAATTATTTTTATAATCCTTTGAAAAGCAAATATTGACATAATATTTCAATTTTAATATGACATGATATATTATATTATATACCTATTCTAGACTATTATATCAAATCATCTTCGTTCAGAATCGTTTTTCGTATGCAATGATAACTAGCATTGCATTCAGATTTAATACATCCTTTATAATGATCTATCCTATGAACGATGTTCACTCCACCCCATACTGTACAGCAGGGGTCGGTAAGTAATTTATATTGGAGTCCAAAAGATTAAAATAATAAATTAATGAGGTCCAGTAAAAGAATTAAACAGACTGGAATAGTGGAATGGCTCCAACCCTTTCAAGCAATACAAAACAATATAGTTCTGTCCACTCGTTCATAAACTTCCTATTTTCGATGTCAGTTTTGGGTAAATTTACTCAACCTATTGAACGAATAATAAGAAAAAATAATATAAAACGAAAAACGCACTGTATCCACAGGCGAATGTACACGTACTAAATCATCAACTAACTTGTTATTTAAAAATTACGGATTATAATCGGCCGATAACATCGTAATAAAACCGATTATTACCTGCCCGATAAAATATTTGCAATGATCTAAGACATAACTATAATCTGAGTTATATTAATAAATTAAATAAATTAAATAAAATAAATAATTTACTATTAATAATAATAATATTACAGTAAATAACAAAGTGAAGTACAGTTGACAAGATCCAGAGTTTTGCCTTTCGCGGTCCGAATTCGTACTGTAGTCCGCCAGTTGCCGACCCCTGCTGTACAGTGTACACCAGAGCAAGGCCCATCCGGTTCTTTTAATTTTTTAATTTTTGATAAATATTTTGCTGGGAAAATATACTTGAACATATAATAGGAGATTTTACATAGGATTTTACTGTCATTCAAAAATTACTATAATACATACAATTTATTTTTACAAGTGTTTGAAATGCAAATATTAACAAAATATTACAATTTAAAAATAAAATGTATTCTAGAATTTTGAAACTACCTAAAAAAAAAAACATACGGGCTTAGCTGTTTATATAGCACTAGCTGAGTTACCCGGCTTCGAACGGGATAATTTTGGCCGGGTATTGTTTTTAATATTATCCGGATATTAGTAAAATGTTGTTTATAATATAAATATTGTATTCTATTATATAATATAATAATATACAGATATAAGATATTAAATTAAAACTTTGCACAAACGCGCACAATTCAATCACATTACACTGATGAGTGATGAGCCGACAATCGGATTTCAACACTTTTATTGCATATCGATAAAACATTTATTATTATTTTTCGATAACGCAATTATTTGTATAAATTGAGCTATAAAAAAACGTCAATAAAATACACACACAAAAAAAGGTCAGAGTCCAGGTAGATGGAAACTCTCGGACCGCTATGCTGTACCGTATTTCCCGTTTTCGTTCGACTGCTATTGTTATTGAATAAAGATAAACAAATTACATGTAAAAATTATTTTTATCGATTTCAACCCTTTAAATTCAAAATTTTGAAAATCAGGTGACGTGGTGACACTTAGGAAGGTACTTGGAACAATTCTGGGAAAAAAATTGGAAAAAAGTCAGATAGCGTCATCACAAAATGGGCACATAAAAAAGGCCTCTCTTATATATAAGGATTCCTACAAATATTGTATTAGCTGTTGAAACCGTTTACTACATGTATACGAACTAACATAATTTATTAATTTAGAATGATTTTTAATTATTTTTACAATTTATTTCACGTATTATTTATGAGTAACATATGAATACATCTAACCCTGTATAAAATTATTTTCAAATTTAATATCTAGTAATCTACAAGCTTCTGTATTTCTACGTATTTTTTATTACCCATCATCACTTGTTTTTACTATTTAATTTTTTACTACGGCTATTATAGGATAAATTTTTATACAAATACGAAATACTCAGTGTATTATTTTCAAAAATCTACTAATCGATATTTAATAATTTTTATCGTAAAAACATTTATTACCTTTATTTATATTCACAGGAGGTATATTTCATTGTAAGGATCTGTAATTGATCCGCCGAAGAGAAAGAGAAGGGTCACTGAGAATTTGGTAGACACATTAACGATTAATAATTAACATATTTTAAAATGTAAATTTATAAGTAAGCTCCAATAACAAGACGGAGTTTCGTGTATCGGAGCTGGAAGTGCATAGATATATGACACATTCCACTATTTTAAATGTTATTTTTTTTTAATCCTCCATTTATTTTTTGTTAACGTTCTATATACGATACGACCTAAAACTTGACTGCGTAATACCTGTTGATGGGAGAAAAAAGATACGAGCAGGACTAGTCGTATATACATTCGTCGTTTTGAACATTATAATATATTTTTTATTTTATTTTTGACAGTTTCTTCAGGACGTTTCATGATAAATATCATGATGCCTGCAGTGATACCGCATCTAATACCTTTACTTATATATATATATAAATTCACATCTTATATGTGTACATGTTTGAATATTCAATATATATATATATACGGCTCTCGTCTAGATTTATATAAAAAAAATCTTTATTATTATAACATTGAGGGCTGAGTATATAATTATTTATATATATATATATATATATATATATATATAAACAATATAACTGATTCTATAAGAAAGCAGGTAGATGTCTGTTATGTAAAATATCAACATTCGGTTTTACTGCGAGCATTTATCGCATTATAGATTTTTGTGAAATGGGAGAGAGCTGAGGGGTAAAAGAGATGCCATGAATTTTGACCAATGAGAATTGAGCAGTGCTCTACCTAGGGGTATACGCGTTGATGTTTCTTGCCGCTTCTCCAGTCGTGCTCCGATCCGTATTTACTGTACTCGCGTGTGTATGTCTGTACTGCCCAACACCTTGAAATCTTTCAAGCAGAGTATTTACATCATAATCAATTTTATTCAACGAAAAACGGTAATATATTTATATTTAAATATCGTATATGGATATAATTCCATATTTATTTATTTTGTAAGCATCTGCAGTAGGTGTAACACTACTAATTTTATATTTCACTATAGTGTTCGTTATTTGTGTCTATGCTAATGAATATACTCGAAGTATCAAACGAACCAGGTTTACTTTAAATACTTTCATACAAATAAATTACCTTTCAACTTTTTTTTAAGTTGTTTGGAGTTATTAAAAACTTAGCATATAACATTTTATTAGACTTATATTGAATTTATTCAAGATAATCAAAAAATTATTTTTTGTATAACCTATTAAAAAAAGGTTTTAGTCATATATTTTTTTTCAATGATTATTTTTTTATTTTTTTTTTCGGTCAACACTTGATTACATAAATTTAGTTAAATTTATACTTGGTGAAATATTCGTGAATGATTATAACTTTTGAATTAATTATAAATAACTTATTTCCGTAGATCAATTCAGTTGTATAAAATTTCTAGGTAGCATATAATCTGTATAAATTAAAATGACTAACACATCTAATAAACTACCTAACGAAGGTAATAAATTGCCATTTGGACTGTCAGAACCCGTATTTATGGTTGCTTTTAATTCATCTAGACATTAATATCTTTTAGCTAGGGCAATGATCATTGGACGTGCAAAGTAAAAAGAATAAAATGTATAGTAATGACAATGTATATTATCTCGAATAATCTCGTTTCCATATAAAACTATGTGAAACAGTTCATATTATTTTGATACGTGTAACTGTAAATCTAGTCAACCAATTTACTTCTAGTTTAGGTAATAAAATTACAAATTTCACTGAGAAGCGTCTTTTTTAAATTTAATGTTCACTGGTTAAATATAACTGAAGTATTTAGGTATAAAGTAGAGAATTTTACAAGAAACAGAATATTATATATTGTATCTGGTCCGTTTCCGCACGCACATGCACGGTTAGCTACAACCCTCGATTAGCAACGATCCTCGGTTAGCAACGGTGCCTGACAACGGTGGCTGCTCACGTCCCCCACTCAATATTGTTTACTCGGTACAATTTGTCGGGAATTCGATGGGTGGGCCCGAGTACCATCGACGGACGAACCGAATAGCGTGCAGTGCGTGCAACTCATCGAGAGAATATTGTATCCAATATTTCAATAGTTTTATTCGATTTCAAACCATCGAAGAAATGATTCGATAGTTCGATAGTACTATCGAATCATGCGTTAGCTTATCAAATAATTCAATAGTTTATAATTACAAAGAAACTCGATAGATTTTAACTATCGACAAGTTCGATAGTTTTAATTTGGCTGTGCCTATCACTGGTATACTGGAATGGTAAAAAAATATTTTAATTAGAATTTATTTTGTCATGTGCACTACTCAGTAATTCGTTACTCATAACAATTAATTATTGTTGCGTTGATTTTGCCTTATTTATACTATTTATACCTAATAATATTGTTAGTGATTTCGGCGTAATACACTACATCAACTATTATTTAGCTTGTGCAAGTGCCATGTATGTAATTATAATATTATGGATATTACTATAGTAATAATTTCAAAATTAACCAGACTACGCTGATAGCTATACTGCATAAGATATTAATATTGTGTTAATTAAATAACGCTGGTTCATTAAAATTTATTTTGGTACTACAGCACTTGCACTTATCCTGTATAATAAATATTACGTACAATACGATGTAGAACAAATATATGTACGTTTTCTTCCATAATATATACTATATATATTACAAATTAGGGATGTCATATATTTAAACTAATAAATGATTGAATATCAACTAAAATTATTAAAATAGAAATGCTAATAAGATTCATTTCATCTTATAGCTAACATTATAAATAATTAATAATATTGGAAAAAATAATTCATTTATATTCTTTTTGATATTTTTCATTTCATTATTGAATATTTAAAATTAATTTATAGTTTTTTACATAATTAAATGATTTCTAAATCGACTAAAAAATCAATTTTAAATTATAAATACAGTCTATTTTTTAGAGATTGTTTTATCATGTTGTGTTTGGGAGGGAGGTGGATTCTGTGTAAATAATTTGAACCAGAGGGTTTTTTCCGATCAATCATTTGAAGGTTGTTAAAAATTAGTAAATTTTAGGGTTTTAACATCATAACAGTTTTCCAAAAACTTGAGAAAAACTGTGAAAAAATTGTAAAAAACCTTTAGTTGAAGTTGAGTGTAGAACCCTACACCCCCTAGTATTTTATCATGGATTATTCCAATAGACTAGGTTATTTTTAGTTAATGGAAATTTTGTGTTTACTTTTCTTGAACACAATGTTTTACATAAGGTTTCCTTTGTTTCCTATAAAAATATTATTGTTTGCCGAATAGTTACAGAAAGTCTTATAATCGCTAGAAAATAAAATATTGACGAAATGATGTATTTCAAGGAATTTTGATTATACTACGCAAATTATTTGGTTGTTCTTCTATAAGTATTATCGGGAATCGTAACATTTACTAGGTTCTTAAATTATTAGAAGATATGATATAATTTTTGCAAAAGTCAGAACATTAAAAGTCCAAAGTACCTTATTAAGATATTTTATTCTACTATTATTTCAGCTTAAATACACTGATTCAACCTCTTTACGCAGACTTGATTTTTCGATATTAAAAGGATCAAAACAGCAATATCATTTACCTATCCCTGTATCTCAGACTGTCTTAACCTACTTTGAAGTTTCGCCCATTTATTATTGAACTGAATATGACTAACAATAATGAGTAAAGAAGATTTATTCACGAAACTATATGGTTTAATGTTAATGTTTTATTATTCCAAGAATATATATTTCTTCCCTGTAAATAAAATTGGCAAAGAAGTAAAAATGCATTAATTTGCTAGTACAATATCAAGTTATTCTTAAATTTTATTTAAGTATACGATATATAATTAGAAATATTGATTTTATAATTTAATATATTATTAGTTATGTACAGGTTGTTTTTAAATATTAATATTCACGTAAATTTTAACGGAAAACCATGGTGTAAACAATGTTTTATACATTTATATTAATTTAGATTTTATTTCATATTGTAATTTATAAAAACCGTTATTATCTTAGAGAATTGAAGAAAGTGGACCATAGAATATTTATGAATTATGTAAAGTATTATTATACTTACATAGGCATATTACTTCATTAAAATGTATCAATGAAGTATTAATGATTATTAATTTACATAACATAATAAGTATAATGGAAAATAATACATTATCTATCCTCTTCCACCAGTGCTATTTCACATTTATCGTACATTGTTTAATAATTAGTTTTATTTTACTTATTTTATACCTACAAATTACAATATACCCACATATGTTTTATTCTACAAGAGAGTTAAAAACTCTACTCTTATACACAATTTTAGGTTTGTTCTTAAAATGTATGAGCAGTATTGCAGTAAAAGCTGTTTCAAATATCGGAATAAAATTATGATCTGTTGCATTTACTCGACAAAAATTTGAAAGGAAAAATGTGGAATGTAGGGAAAACGAGGTATTGTAAAATTTACTCTAAATACTTATGCCATCACGGTGACAATAACGTTGTATTAATACGTCATTATGTCATTTGTTTTCACTTTATATTTAAATGTATATTATACTTTTAGGATAGTTAAAATAAAATTACGTATAATAACCATAGTTTGAGTACTTACAATAAATTTGTGTTTCTGTATTATTAATTATTATATAATTAGGTATATAACTGATATTTGCAAGACATTTAAAAATAATATCGAGTTGTAACATGAAATAATTTTATATGACACGTTAACTATAACAACATTTACAATTATTATAAGCGGTCGTAATCATAAATGTATTGATATTTTTGTATAAAAGGTAATCAATACTTCAAAGTCATGATTTTTACTTTTAAAATTTCATTCGGTTTTTTATTTCAAGTGTAACCCATTTATTATTGTTATAGGTGTCTTTGAAATGATTTTTAAATCTACCATAAATCTATGAATACGAATAATTTTAAGTGAATCTTGGTATTGAATATCCAACGTAATTTAAATTCCACCGCAATCGATGGGAGCATTTCGACTCCAATAAAATACACAAATTAAAAAAATAAATACAATATCCTGCGCAACAGTCTTTGCACAGTATATATATAAAAAAAATAATAATAACGTAAAACTACAGCGTATACTGTCTCGAACAACCACGTTTTTACTTTTATTTATTCATATAAACCATATGAACCCACGTTTAATATTCTTTTAACACGTATAGTGCATAAATCCAGTATCTTGTGTCGTCTATTCTAGTGAAACAATTTAAGTCAACACATTGCAAATGTCACTGAAGAGTTCCATTTTTTTTTTTTTTTTTTTGACAATTTAACGTAAATCGGAAAGGAAGTAATAATAATAATTATTATGACGCAATGTTTGGGAGTTATTACGAAAAAAAGGAATACGTCATGTATCTGGTCCGTTTCCGCACGCACATGCACGGTTAGCAACAGGGCGCGGTTACCCGGCAACGGTGCCCGGCGACGGCTCTCGTCCCCCACGCAACGTTGTTTACTCGGTACAATTTATTGATGGAATAGGTGGCGGAATCCCACGGCCCGGGACCCGGGCATCGTCGACGTATCCCGGGCGACGTGCAGAGCTTGCAGTGCGTACACTCGTCGGAAACATTTTGTATACGATATAATTTCGATAGTCTCTTATTCGAACCCGCCGAAGAAATTAATCGATAGCGCCGACGAATCATTCGCGTTAGCTTGTCGAATAACCCGATGTAGTTTTTAACCATCGTATAACGCGCGATATAGTTTCCTTTCGAATCAGTCCCATCGTTGGACCGCACCCGTTACCCTGCTACTCGGCATGACAAAAACAACTTGAATATTGGAATCCATTGTGCCACGTGCACTTCATTCGGTGGTGCAGTACCCATAGCAATTTATTTTTAATTCAATGTTAATTTTGCATTATTCACATTGCAGTACACATCTATAAAAAAAAAAAATAGACATAACTAGTTAGCGATTTGTGCGCAATATGATGTCTCGAATTGTTTAGCTATTGCTGTGAGCAAGTATCTTTCAGTATCTCGTGTGTGTTATTAATGTTATTTCATAATGTTGTTGAATCATATCGTTATGATAATCAAGTAGTATACCGTGGATAGAACCACATCGTATTTTTTTTCTGTTGCTGATATTACCGACGAGTCTTGCGGTCAGGTGTAATATTGCGCATGCTTGACGCAATTCCTGGAATAATAAATTATGGGCACGGTTTGGCGCGGAGGCGGAAAGACGCAAATTGTAGACCAATAAATATCGCCCATTACATACGGCTATTGCCTATAATTTAATTATTATTATTTAATGTAGTTACACAGTCTTAGTGCCACGTTACTCATTAATTATTATAATTATTATACGTACCTATTTTATATTTTGTTGAAAATGAAACTAGTTTTATATGAATATCTGCCATAAAAATTCAACCACTTTTTTTTTTTTACTTTTCAATAATTAATGTAGGATAGAAATTGCGTTGTACACGTTAATGGGATATTTTGTATTGACCAATGAACAGTGCTCTTCAAAATTAAATGAACAGTCAATAGAGCTTTTGATTTGGTAAAATGTCAGATTTGTTGAATCTACAGATTTCCAACCATTTTAATCTTTTGGGGAATCAAAATATTTTGAATCCCATAATATTTATCTTAAAATGTTATCAAACACTTAAATATCTCATAGGCTTTAATTCTTAATATACCATTTATATCATGTAGTCTTATTATCCTTAACCATCTGCCTTTCTAATAGTAACATATTTCAATGCTACTTAAATAATTACGATAGTTAACGTTTTAAAAATAATAATTTATGTATCTTTAAATTATTATTCAGGTATAGGCTGCATTAGTAGTTCAGGGTTGAAATATATATACAATAAAGACAATAAAGTACAAATACTGATTTGTATAAAAATATTGAATATATACATACATTAATTTATAACTTTATATTTATTGAAACTGACCAGTATAATTAATAAGGAATAACAAAAATTTAATTATTATAGTGGTAATTTGTTTATTAAATTATATGTGCAGATTAGAAGATATTATTTTTTTTTAATTTCTCATTTGATCTAAAATACAATCAGTAAACATTAAAGCCTAATAGTTTAATTATTAAAATTGAAGGCAAAATTAAAAATGCCGTTTTAATATGATAGGTACAAATTATATAAAACTTAGTTGTTGATAAATATTAGTTAGAATTAAAATCAATGTAGACTATGTGATATTTTTTATTTTCATATAAGATTATAGATTGTCCTGCCATACTATGAAAATAGGTTTATAAGAATGAATTATCTTCAGTAGGTAGGTAGATGTATTAAATAATATTCTAATTGATATGAAATATTTATATTATTTACAATTTTAAAATTTGACGTTAAAATGGGACTTTCCTCAATAGAAATCATTTAAGAAGTTCCTGTGGATGTCATTTACTCGTATATAGTAAAGGATGACACTAAAATAGTTATTTAAATTATTTTATGGCGATTAATTTAAGTAGATAGAAATAGGGAGTTCTTGGCCACCATTTCCATCCCACCATCCCACCATCCCACAGCCACCGCCGCCGCAGCCCGCCGCCTACCATCCCACAGCCGCATCCCGCTGCCGCCGCCATAGCCTACCACCGCCCTATCGATCACGTAACCTAACTATATTTTCCCTCCTTCAATTTTTATAGATTTTTTTTCCGTCGTCCCGCCCGTTCGATCATGTAACCTATTGATATTTTCCCCCCTTCAATTTTTATAGAATTTTTTTTCCCACCGCCCGATCGATCAAGTAACCTATTGATAGTAATATACAACAATGTATAAGCCACAACACCTCCCCTTATACTTCCCCATGCATGTATAATATATTAAAAACCGATAATATTATAAGACTATATAATTTAAAATTTATAATAACGGTCCAATGTGCGACCTACATACTGATTTATGGTTCAATACGTGTAAAATACAAATAATTTTAATTTTTAACTAACCTTTTTTCATTCCACTTCTCAGTGTCGTCAATAACTATATGTATTGTTTCAATCCGTATTGTTATGAAACGTATTTTTCATATCAGTCAAAAATACATCAAAAATGGTTTTTGGATTTTGACACGATCTCCACCACTCTTCTTGGAGTTGTCGATCTAGTAAAGGAGACGCCCCATTTTTTTTTTTGATATTATATTTAGATTTCATAATTCTGCATAAGCCTTCAATTTGTTGAATGTGTGCTCCTGTTTCCGGGTCAATAAAAAATTCTGAATGGTTAAATGTTTGATGAATATTTCCATGATGATTTAATGTTGAGTACGCTCTCCATTGTTCACTATAAATTTTTATTTCATTTTTAATAATTTGTAAAAGAGTTTCTCGGTCCCGTTTTTCTACTATAAAAAATCGCCGTTCTAATAATAAGTGTGGCCGTTTCCAATAAATTCCAAATACCCATGGACTTACTATACGATTCCCATAATTTTTATTTATACGTACTATTTCACTTTCGTCAGAATCTTCGTTGCTGGAATTACTTATTTCTCTTAATGGCTGATGGTCCCCACGCTATAATCGACCACGGTTATACTTCCTTTTACCCTGAAAAAGGGATTCGTCAATTTGGATAGTACAACCAGGACCACTCATTTTCTCTCTTTTTGAAAAACAATATACTGGTATATCTCTGCATAAATTATACCAATAAATGATGGTGTTTTTGCTTCTTCCAGTCCAATTTACAGCTTGATTTATTGGAACTAAATTAACCCAGAACCAAACTATTTCCATTATTTCACATAATGATAGCTGACTATTACAACGGCCGTTAAGATCCGTGTATGTAAAAAAGTCACTATCTTTACGAATCGATTGGTAAGTTTGGCAACCCCATTTTGTATATCATAATGTTACAACTCTTTTCATAGTGTCATCAGAATTTCGTTTTTTAGTACTTCTTAAATATTCCACAAGTTGGCCATTACATACAACACCGTCTTTCACCTTTATACATGGATTATCAGCCAGTAATAATCCTCGGTCTTTTAAATATTGAATACATACCACTTCATCTCTAATAATGTTCCTATATAGGTGACCAATAGTAGGTGTCATGTTAAGTTAGAACATAAAAATTCACACACACAAAATAAAACTCAAATAAAAAATCACAAAACGAGCGCACGACACATACGAATGAAATCGAAACTGTACTGACTGAGAACAGTAAAGTATTATAAATGATTGTAAGTAGGTATACCTATCGGAGAACAAAAATAAAATAAAATAGGATAAAATGCCCATAATGACAATAATCGCGATAAAGAAACCTGAAGATCAACTCAATCTTATCGGTAGGTCGAGTATTGGACCATTTGAATCGGTAACATTTGTAGGTCGCATATTGGACCATTATCAAATTTATATTATTATTATAAGACTATATTACAACAAAAATACTATTAGGATACTACAATAGACTTACGCATGAGACGCTATTGAGTTGCGACCCACTAATATGCGGTAAACGGTTTATTATCACCTTATCAATTGTGTTCATGATAATATATGGAGTGTCCCATATATATATTAGATTAAATTTATAACAGCGAAATAATAATAATTATCTGTACATACCTTATAATTATTTATGATGTGTGTATCAAAAAATAACAAAAAATATTTGTATTTATTTTTAATATTATATCATATTATACATTATTATATTATTTACAACAAGTGTTAAATACAAAAAAAAATAGTCTTATGAATTATCAATAAGCCATTTGCGTAATGCGAATACTCTATAGAATGTACATTGAGTGCGGGCCAAGTCTTTATGGAAAATACAGTACGGTAATGGTGTAGTGGACGACTCTTCCCGGGTGGCATTGAATAATTGATCGAGTCATGGACATCCGAGCTGTTCCATATTGATAACCTCGACGTTCGGGGACGTAATAAACGTGTCGACGATTAATCGTTTCTGCTCACCCTTGATGTAGATACGGTCAAAATTAAGCGTGTATAAGATCCTATCTATTTCCCCATACAGTACATCTCCATATTCTACTGGTATCTGATGGTAATGACGTTCCAACCACTTGTTCACTCCACGGCTTTTTTCATCTGGACCCGCTGATGGCTACTTGAAGATCCAATGTTATCGAGCAACTTACGTGTCTACGATTTGCGGGATTCGGACAATAAATTGAATACTAATCAGTGTATGATGAGTGACGATAGTATAATAATAAACAATAACATAAATGTATACAGTGGAGTACTGATAATAATAAATTGATACGACATACGAATAATGATACAATATTAATAGTTAATACATACAATAATAATAATAATAATAGCCGTGGTTGCGGTGGCGGCGGCGGAAGAATTGTACCGCGACCTTGACGGCAGTGATAACCCGTACGTCTCGCGTCGGTCTGCTCGCTCGAACGAAGTCGTGGAAAACAACGCAAGGTATTGTACAACAAAATAAATACACTATACGTACGGAAGCCGCTGATGAAGTCGCCTTTGCGAGTACACAAACTGCGGTACGTGTGTCCGTGTGTGCGACGGA
This sequence comes from Chaitophorus viminalis, assembly GCA_025469195.1. Lineage (NCBI taxonomy): Eukaryota > Metazoa > Arthropoda > Insecta > Hemiptera > Aphididae > Chaitophorus > Chaitophorus viminalis. Next base: position 91,576 of record JAIPRK010000533.1, read on the forward strand.
ATAACACAGATTTCACGGTGCGACGTATTAGGCCTGTAAATGGACCCGGAATGACTGTGTCGGCCACGTCGGGTAGTCGCGATGTTGTTTGTTGTCCGGCTTCCGTCCAAAGTTCGGACGGACAACCAGTTCGGTGATATTGTTCGAACATGACCCCTTGGTAGATGGACCATCTCACAACTGGTTCAAACGGCCTGCGGACTATTGAAGATATGCCCATTGATATAACAAGAATAATTAGGGTACAAAATTATATAAATAAGTATGGTATAAAAATCAAAATAAAACAAAAACAAATAAATATGGCGATGCCATGTTACAATATTACTTAGTTGGTAACAAAACAATTTTAGCGACTGGTCGAGTGACTATACTGCGCGAGGTTCGAATGCGCACCACCCGTACCACCCCGTCGGATCCAGGAAATACTTCAGCGACCCGTACTAGCCGCCACTCGAGTGGAGGCGTGGTGTTGTCCTTTATAGCGACCATGCCATTGATTTGGATATTAGGTTGCATAGACGTCCATTTGGTCCGCTCCTGAAGAGTATGCAGGTATTCGGCTGACCATCGGCGCCAGAAGGCCTGGTGACACTGATCGAGTAGCTTCCATCGACTACCGATCGAACGTTCCGAAGTATCGCTTGTGCGGGGTGGAATGGCCAATAGAGGTTGGCCTACTAAGAAATGTTTGGGTGTAAGACACTCGAGATCATGTGGGTCGGTTGATATCGGAGATAGCGATTTTGAATTTAACACCGTCTCGATACGGCACAGTACCGTGGTACACCCTTCATAATTGAAGACATGAGTGTCCATAATACGTACTAATATGTGCTTTGCCGAACGTACCACAGCTTCCCATAATCTTCCGAAGTGGGGAACGCTGGGTGAGTTAAAGTGCCAAGTACAAAACGACGCGGCGGCGGTAACGAGAGGTTGGGCGGTGGAGTTGTTGATTAATTGTCGTAGCTGTCTGTTGGCACCGACGAAGTTAGTCCCAAAGTCGGAGTAGATGTTGGTAGGGAGGCCACGTCGCGCGACAAATCGGTCAAGTGCGGCGAGAAACGCCTCTATCGATAATTTGGAGACGATCTCCAAATGAACCGCCTTTACGCCAAGACACACGAAAACGGTGATATAGGTCTTATATGTTCTTGGCAACCGTAATCGGTGTTTACGCATTGTGAGTGGCCCAGCAAAGTCGATTCCGACGCGTGAGAAAATCCTGCATTGATCCACCCGTGATTTCGGCAAGTCTGCCATCAATGGGCATGGTCTTTGTGCACGAAGACGTACGAAACGGGTACATTGGGTAAGTACGGAATGGATCACGGAACGTATCGATTGAGTCCAAAACTGCCGTCTTACTAGGGTAGTCATTAAACGGGGACCCCGAGTGGCCGGTGATCTTATGCCAATGTTGGCAGAGTAATAAAGATAAGTGCGATGTTTTCGCGAGTAAAGTCGGATGTTTACGAACGTATGGTAAAGTTGAGTGGCGTAAACGTCCGCCGACTCGAATCACACTTTCTTGGTCAATGAAGGGACTCAGTCGAGGTTGCGACGATGGTGGCTGTGGGATGGTGGGATGGTGGCCCAGAATCCCCTATTTCTATCTACTAATTTATATACATACACATATAAAGACAATCCAGGATGTAGTTTGACTGATATCAAATAAAATACGCACCTATGCCATTTTATATTTTCACTCAAATTTATAATTTAATTATATAAGGAGAGTGAACTGAACAGAATAGCTTGGTATCTTTTTCGTACGTTTTCGGTACCTAGATAATTTAAAAAAAATATTTTTACTGAAATAAATATTTTGAAATCAAATGACGGATAATCGTTTTTAATTATTTGAAAATGTTGCTTAGATTACAAAAATTATTATTTTAAATGTTTAAAAAAAAAAAATTAGTAGGAGAAGTTTAAAGGTTTTGATTTAAACTTTAAATAAAGTTATATTTACAATGAAAAAGAAAATTAGGTATATTAATTTAAAATCGAATTGAACGTCAAATAAAAATGTTAAGCAATATTTATTTAAAAAAAACTTCAATACAATAGAAATTATTATTATATAGAGTTGATTTTATTATGTAAAAATAATACACGCCGCACGAGTAGTCTGTCGTAGAACGACCAGTGTCTCCCGAAAACGCTAATCCACCGTCGACCTGACGGTACACTAGAGATTACCCGAAATTTACCTAACCATGCTTCCGGAGATGCCCAATAGCGGCACCCGATTATAACCTAGCCGCCAAAAACTCAGCCAGTGGGCAATCCATGGTATATAATATAATCAAAGATATTATATAAATTATTATTATACTTATTTTAAATTCATAATTGTGTTCTCGCGTCTTTATTCATTAATCGTTATCGTTCTAAATTTTAATTTTATTGATCACTGAACGGCAGCCGGCAGCGACGCGTTGGAGCATAGTATTCGTATTTTGTACAGTGTGTTTTGCAGCAAATGCTTCTTTTGATGGGCCTGTGATATTAAGATAATTCTTTTTTATAAATACGTTTTGAATCGTATTGATTTTAATGAAGTAAACTTTATTTTGCTTTTCCCCCTATTGGATTCTTTTAATTTTTACATAGTTTTCATGAAAATTTAACATTTCTATGTATATTATACTTGGACTATATTATTTTAATAAATGGATGACTATCGTTACTGTATCGAAATTGTAGTTTTATCTATAATTTAATGACCATGATTATAGTGTATCTAATAAAAGGAAAAATTATTTGAATTATATCTGCATACTTTTATAATTCGTTCAAATATACACCAATAATTACATCAGTTGATGTGGAAAAGCCTTTTTCGATGCATAAAAATATATTAGCATCACCCAATAAGATGAATGTTAACGAAAGTAACTTCACCAAATATATGGTCATAAATTCTTTTTTCAATATTTAATTTAATGTATAATTTAAATTTGTTTTTTAGAATTGAATTTAATAAATATTTATTCTTGCTTTTTTTAATATTTTATTTAATGTGTAGTTTAAATTGTTTTTTTTTAGAATTAAATTTAATAAATGCTTTTTTAAGAATTTATTTTGCTACAAAATCCGAACCCTAGTAATAACCCATTAACTTATCGAACACTTATATAGCAACCTAATAAATGCAAGTGTCACAACTACTACCACAAATAATATACTAAATACTAATACTACAACTAGATAAAACAACAAATAGGATAAGTTCAGTTAGGTATATAAATGGCTTAATTGGTCAAATCAATGTGATAATCGTCAATTTTCAAACAATATTTTCATTCTTTTAAAATGTTTACAATTATCTTGATTTAAGCTGTACCTATGAGCGTACTTTCTTGAATCTTAGTATTTTCAAGATAAAAAGTAAAGTTAAGAAATACTCTCCACCAAGAGAGATTAAATACTTTACTTTTATTATTTATTTAACAAGAACTAACTTATAGTGTCGATGTAAATAATTTATTATACCTACAAGTGAACTTAAACGCGTGTTATAATTTTTAATATTATATTTTATGGTTTTTAGTCATTAGTTTTATTTTATACTTTCTTCACTCAATAATTAACTTTTATTTTTATTTGTATATTTTATGCCTATTTTATCAAAATTATAAAATACGATTAATTAATAATTTATCTTCTCTGTTATACATCTGTAGTAATTTAGTAAAGAGTAGTTTTATTTTAAAATGAAGATTTAATAATACACTTATAAAAACAGAGTATCGTATTAATAAAATGTTCTATATATGAAGCGATTTTTAACTATATTTAAATAACCCAATACAAAATTTATGAATATTGAAAATTTACTAACTGATCCAAAATTATAAATAAATATTTTTATATTTTATATCTATTATTTTAAAAGGAGTTTTTGACATTTTATGTCTTTGCTTTGGCACACAGAACCAAAAACCGTCACGGAAAAGCGTTACGGAAAAGCGTAACGAAAAAGCGTTATGGTTACTCCTGGTTACCTGAAAACATTGAATCATTTATATGTTTTTATTTATGTAATACTTTATTGATATTTTATAAAGATAGATGAAAATTATATTTTTAATTTTACATAATTTTCTTTACTTATTTTTATACATGTGAAAAACAATATATTTTTGAAAAACGGGAGAATTGAATGTCTCGGAAGTTTATGTTTGGATTAAAAGACTGACCTTTGAAATATGGTACTTCCTCATATAAAATTGGACGTCTGGCCTCCTTAACCATATCAATGTTTTTGTTTGAATTGAATAGAAGAGAATAGCGATTTTTGATTCAACGTGTAGTGAAATAGAAGTATTTCTTGAGGGCTTTCTTTTGTTTGAATTCTAAGATAGACAAATATTTGGATCCATGCGATCCATCTTTTACAGGGGGCATGCGATTTTGGTTGATTGTTTTGGGTTCAGAATGATTAGAGTGACCTTAAGTGACGACTGCTGATAAGCAACTAAATTTTTATTTTACTTTTTGGTTAAAATGGTTAAATGTGATTTTACTTTTTAATCACGAGCAAAACCTGAACCGTATAATTATATTCTAGTAAAATAGTCATGAATTAATCGGATATTTTCTTATCTCTGTTAACATTTAATATGATAACTACATAATTTCTATTTCCATATTATTTTCACTTTATGCGATAGAAAAAAATCTTTGTGTAGCCATAAATAACAATATTGTGTGTTTCTGTGTGCTTCGTAACTAGGTTTTTCATAATCTTAAAGGTTATTTATTGTATAATTTATAGAAAGATTTACTACTAACATGACAATTAAATGTTGCTTTAGTGCCTTGGGCATCATTAGGTTACAAATAAAGAAAAATATAAAAAAATACACATAAACAATTTAATTACTTAAAAAGAAATCGGTTTCATTGGTGTTTGCTATGAACATCATAAAGTAAAACTGTACGAATTACATAAAGTTCACTTAGCCACTTAGATACTTGTTTGTTCACTTTGTTTAGTTCAACAAGGAAATTAATTAATAATTAATTTCAAGTTATTTATTTATACATGTTTGTTGTTTTTCATGTTATGGAAATTGAATCTAAATGTTTCTTTCTAAGGAACAAGATAAAAATAAGATGAATTTCTCGAATTGCAAAGTCGTGTTATATAAGTTAACAGATGAAGATTTAAAAAAGTACAACATGTGAGTACCTATCATAATATTATACCTACATAATTATTTATGTGCGTGTTTGTGAATTTTTATTATATTTATTTAAAGAAAGATTTAGTAATCATACATTCATACCCATTACAAACTAATGTAATTTATATTAGACTATATGAGATACGATAAAAATTGGGGATACACGATGAACTAGTGAAGATGGTTTTGATTAAAATATAAACATTTGTTACCAATCTAAAATTGCTTTAGATATTTCTTGTAATTACCTCTTCAAGTAAAGAATTATCAGGCATTATTTATATTAGTTTTTATGGGAATTATCATGTTGATAACAAAGTAAAAAAAAAAAAAAAAGTTGAAAATATTGACCATTAGATGTCCGATTACATGTCCCAATTAAACTGCGCTTACAGATTGTACAAACCATGGTTTGCCCAAACTAGTTCATTTGCGACAAGTAAACTGACTGAACAAATATTAAAATCGGTTTGCACAGTTTTAACTGAACATGTTACGGGCCTTTATAGATTTAATGTGTTATGAAATTTCAATTATTGTATAACTCATAAAAATTTCTTGAAGTTTTTTTTATAAAGAATGCTTTGGATTATAAATATTTATATTTTAATTAGATAAATAAATCAACATAATTAATATTTTAATTCGTCCTACAAAAATATAAATTTATAATTTATTAATTTTAGAGTCCAAAAGTATAGAGCAAGTAAGGCTGAGAAACGTTCGATTGACGAACAAAAAGAAAAGAATAAAAGAGCTAATTTAGGAAAAGAAAAAGGTTCTGTTGGCTTAAAATTAATTCCATCTAAAAAAGGCAAGAATGATACGTTGGAATCAAAATTGAAGTCTACTCCAAATATTGAAAATGATGATGCCTCTACAAGTAGCAATGAAACTAGAGCCGTCGGAAATACTGTGGGTGATAATATGTCAAAACATACAAAATCTTCAAACAGTTTGATTGCTAAGAGTAAAGATCGTGATCCACGTACAATTAATGACGGAAAAATAACGTTGCGTGAAGTTCAACGGACCAGTAATGAAATAATTGTTGATCCAAGTAAACAATCTCCTAAAGCTTTTCCAGCATTGAAGAAACGTGTATCAATGAATGAAATTGAGGAAGTTTTTAAGAAATATTTTTTTAAATCTAATCAGGACATAGCTATTATTGTAGCTAATATTTTAAATGTTATATCTTTGTCCGAAAAACATCACAAATCAAAGTTTATCGGAGATCCTAAAAAGGCAACTGAAGTTGAAAAATTTAAAAAAAGATGTGATGCCAGAATACATTTATATCATAAAAAAGTACTTGAAACAAAATTAAAGAGATATTTTAATTTAGTAGTAAATTCTTTTACTAACGAAGAATTTAAAATTGGCTTTATATTGTTTTTCTTAATTATTTTAACAATATTAAGATCAATAAGTTCCCGGAAATCCAAAAAACGTGGCTTCATTAATAATTCAGCACTGTTACTTAGGAATAGTTTAAAAAACATTAAGTTTGAAGATCCCAATATATTTTTAATGTTAAATACTGATATCTTCCGCGGTGAATGCATTAATTTAATCAACTTAATTGAAGAAACTCGAAAAAAGGACCCATTAATAACTAATCGAATGTCAATACTTTTTGTTTCTTCAGAGAGCAGTAAGGATTGCTTTCTTGAAGTAATTAATGCTATAACCAGTGATTCTACTAACCACCTAGCAGTATTAATTGAAAATGCTGCTAACCAATTAAGATCCAGTTCAAAATTTAAAAAGCCTCAGCATATTACTTCTCCAGAGGATACTACTGATAATTAATCTATTATGCCAACGGATCAATAAATTTGAACTAACTATCTACACATATGAATCAAAAATATACTACCTCATATTTTAAAATTATGGACTATGTGAGTTCAGGGTTTGCCAAGAAAACACTATGTTTAAGTAGTTGCACAGCTTTTCTTTATATTAAATATATCAAGACATTATTATTATTATTACTATAATTAGTATTATTATTGCTTTTTTTTTTTGATTTTATTGTTGGCAAATAAACAATATTTCCAACAAGATATTTGGTACAATAATAGATATAGTCTAGACACCTTCTTAATGCTGTTTTATTTAGATTTAGTTCAAATAGATTGTAATTAAACCAAGTTTTAGCTGTATTGAAAATAGCATTCGCTTTAGTATTTAGATTTTTTATATTTTTATCATGGACAAGAATACCTGTGTCGTCAGCAAAACACTTTATTTTTGGTTCTGTATTTATATTAAGTAAACCATTTATACATATAATAAATAATACTTATTAATCAATTTTTAAATATACTTACTACTATTTTGATGATATTATTAATTATTATTACAATAAATAAAAGTATTATTAATTACAATATATAACGATAGAGATTAATTATAAAAATAAACATATTATTTAGGTATAAGATAATATAAATTATAGATTGTAAATGATTAATTAATAAATAAATTAATTATAAAAATCATTAATATAAAGAAATTAAAACCCACAGTCTAATGAGATATAGGGACGGTTAAGTAATAATTGTCTGAACTAAAAATGTTAGCATGAAATAATCGTACCATCGCTCTTAAAATAATTGATTCTGCGTAAATGAGGTTAGGTCTTGGGTGGATCAGTTTATATTAACTCTTTTGATGGTTAATTAAGCATTAGAACTAAGTTTCTTAATAAGTGACGTAGATTTAATTTTTAATCGAAAATGGCAAGTGCCTACAAACACTACAAATTTCGTTAAATATTTCGAAAATTATGAAATTATTCTAAAATGTTACGTTTTTTTCTACAGCGTCATGACGCGACGTCCAAACGCGACCGAACGCGACCAAAATTTGCCTGTTTAATCTACAGCGTCTAAACGCACTATGTCAAGGCATAGAACACTATAAAATAGACTTTTGTGTCAAATCGTTTGTTTATCAATTTTGATTTTCGTTGACTTTGAAATTACCTAGCTGTTTAGTCTACTTATTGCAATATTTCTCATTATCATACCCAGATTACTGTAGGAAAATCCGTGGTGGTGTCGGAACAACGATTGGTTTAATTTAATTTGATTTAACTACAACATCATGTCAAGCCTCCAGAAAAATGTAAATAAATCTATCAGCTGATTAAGTGTCGTTTCTATAGTATTCGATGGTCAAAGCGACTTCCCGGGATATCCTTCTAGTATTCTAGTTTCAATAATTGTTTCATTTTTTGTTAAACGTGTATACATGATATTAAATTATCGTATATCATTTATAACGTTAATGATTACATTATAATAATAAAACCAGCAAATATTTTTTAAATAATAATCGAATTATATGTGAGTTATTAAAAAAAGAATTAGAAGAAGGAGATGAATAAATTACTGCTTAATTTACTACCAAAAACGAGATGACCAATAAAAAAATATTTATTCAAAAAAAAAATCTTATGGTTTTTCTGGAAAATTAATTAAAAGTCATCTTTGGTAAAGTAAAATTCAGAGATTTTTTCCGTCTGAATCGAAATCAGTTTGATTTTATTTTATGAATTATAAAAAACAAATTAGCAAAAGAACCAACCATGCCCTATTACCTATAACACCTATCAAAAAGTTAACAATTATTTTTAGGTGAATACAAAAATCTATATCAATAATCCATTATGTACAAATTGCAATCTAAATTATAATAAAAATATATAATGTGTACTGTATGTGTTAACAAAAGTATAGTTGTATAGCATGTATTTTAAATGTATATTATCAAGACAAAATTGTAACAGTATATTGAATATTCGTATAGTGAAGCAAATAAGTTAAGGTAGCAATTAAATATTTGATATAAGAAGAAAGGTCGCGGGGTTAAAGTTGTATTTGATCAAAGTGTGTAATTTTATCCGTTTATCAAAGATAAATATGTATATTGTGCGTGTTTGTTTATTAATAAAAATGTATTCATTTCGTGTGTATTATGTGTTTCTCATCTAAAATATGACAAATATGATATTGATTATAATGTATGTATATTATATGTGTCGAAATATATTATCGAAAGTTCGAAAGATCGGTACGATATATTAGTGAAATCCAGTGGCGGTCAATTGATTTTGTCATGGGGGGGGATGTCATCATAAATAAAACATTTGACATTAACTTAATTAAATACACATTATAACAATTTTTTAGTAATAACATAAACTATTTTGTAATAAAATATATACACTATAAACAAAATAATTAAACAATATTCATACAGTTTTAAAAGTAAAAATTTTATTTTTATTTATACTTTAATATTTAATTTATTATAAATAATAGATTTGGCCTTCAGTTTTAGTAAAGTAGTTATTAAATATTAGGTAACTGAAAATTAATAATATGTTAAAATTTCTATTCGTGTAGGTACTTACCAAATTTAGGTTTTGTGACCCTAGAGTCTATCGTCTGTCACTTTTTGTGGAAAGGGATATCTGATTCAGAGGCATCTACATTGACATCATCTAATTGTTTATTTTTTTTGAAAAAAAACTCAATATTGAGCCATCCTTTCTTTTAGCACTCATAATATTAATAATGTTTATATTATTTGTATAAAATATACTATAATATAATATAATTTTGAATAGCTGAATCGCTGAAAGACCAACTATAACAATATTATAACGTGGTGATTTAAACTTTAAAACTGTTTAGTCATATTATTAAGTCAACATTCAAGATAAATCGACTAACTAATAGTCCCGCAGTCCCCGCTGGCTACGAAATACGAATACGTATTGCCCATGTGGTCGTTTTGATATCGGTATGCACGGATAGGAGGATGTTAATTGTTACTTGTTAATTTTTTATCGAATATTCTCGATTATCGGCGAGCTATCCCGGATTCCCGGATATTTTGTATAGACAACTGAATAGTATATATAAATAATAATAATTGCCTAATTCATAGATATGAGTCTAGATAGTAGATAATAATAATTATTATACCATACATAAAAATGTACCAAAATAGATTATAGTTTATTTTATTATAGTCGTGAATCGTAAGACATAAGATCTACTGTAAAAATGTACCATTGATAATTAAAAAACAATTTAACACCTATATTTATAATAGGTTTAATGTGCATGAAATATAAATATTGAAAAAAGGTCATGATGGGGGATCTATTCCCCTAACTAGACCCCCGTTAGACCACCACTGGTGAAATCAATAAAAAACTTATCAAGAAGTTGTTGATCTCAAATATCGGTTAGAAAGTACATATTGAACAAAATAATCTTCAATCTAAAATATAAATAATTGGTATCCCAACTGTAACTTATGAGAAATGTGTAGATAGAGTTATGAATATAGTGAAAATAATAATAATATAATGAAAAGTGAAAATAAAATTTTAACTTGACTTAAATAGATAGTCAGGTATGAAAAATATGATAATGGCCAATTGTAAACGTAATAAAACAATTCAGCTTTCCAACATTAACCAATTAATACTAAACACCCCAGTATCCTTACTGATCACACTTTCATGACCAAAATCTATGACCCTTTTCGTCCACTAGACATATCCAGGCCGGAGTCCCGCAAAAATCCTGCCTTTTCCCGACACTCACATACCTTACATCAGCGGCATACCAACAAATCACAAACCACGACCATTCCTATTAGCTGACGACACTATATTCTTTACCATCGACAAAAACTCTGAATGTGCTATACAACTACAACACCAAATCAACCTAGTGTAAAGCTAATTTCACCGTTGCCACATTAAAATGTACGCAACTAAAATCGTGACCTTCATCTTTGGGCACAAAAATTGAACTAACGTCCCTCACTAACTCATTTATAACCACGTTATTAACATTGGTCTAAACATGCCAAATACCTTGGCGTTACCATAGGTTGCAAATTCAAATTCAATTAACACAATTCGACCATTACTAAAAAAGCAACCAGCACGCGTGGAATGCTTTACTCTATACAAAACAGAACTAGCACCGACCCGATGACAACAAAACTTAGCATTCTTAAACTCTACAACTCTCCAATTCTTACTTATCCCCTTCATTTCTTCTTCACGCTGGCAAAAAATTGAATCCATTCAAAACATTAATATTCAAACAACGGGCATGCTCACTTCTGTTAAAAACTCTGTGCTTTTAAAATCCACAAATTTCAAAGCTATCCAATACTATCCAAAACTCAACATAGTTTCAATGCAAAACTTTGTTTTACAAAAACTCCTTTTCCGACCACATCAGCCTTTTAGATAAAACAAACTTCCTTCCCTCCATCGAAATAATACCCAAACCCTACCAGTTAATTAGGGCTAACCAACTTACATAATCAGCTAATCAAATCCAAATTCAGTCCAAACATATCCTGAAATGTCCATCCACTAATAAAATCGTAACCAAGGTATAGTAAAGCGACTAGTTTTGTTCCATGAAGCAAAGTAAAGCTAAAATTATCATTGAACTTCCAACCTTTTTCAAAGCAATACCAACGGCGTCGAACAATAGAAATGAAAGTAGACAACAATCAGTGATGCACCACCAGTGACGAATTGCCTGTGACGTAATTGGTTACCGGTAACACACCACAAGTGGCGAGACGAACGACCATTACCAGTTACGAGCCAAGGAGTGGATAGTGGATTATAAAATCAACGAGCCAGAGAACGGATTATAAAAACAACGAGCCGACTGGACGTTTACGTTTCCCTGCCGTCCGATCTCAATAAACACTCAGTGGCAATACGTGCCGGGGCACCAGCGGTTTTACACGCGGTTCCTGAGTTCGGTATATCCATCGGTTGGTCATCAGTTGTCCTCATCATATTAAAAAGGACCTTTTTAGGACAATATTCTTCAACTTTACCCTGCTCGACCAGCCTGTTTAGGCGTTTTTCGTCCCGGATTAAGCACGAATTGACAGTAGCTTAGTTAAGCTTCACTGGTCGGAACCGATCACTTCTTTCCCCAATATTGTATTACCATAACAATTTTTTATATATATTTACACAATAACTCTAAAACAATAAGTATTATTTTTATTGAAAGAAGCGGTGTTCTCGAAACGAGACACGCCGTGCCGTTCAAACTATATGGTAAGGCCAGACCAACAGTAAAAGAAAAGTGCTACAAATGCATATGGATGAAGAAGAATGCTATCTTAGTTAGAAAAAACAAAAATACAAAGGTACGAAAAATTTACACTAAACTCAATCTTTCTTCAGTTTAATAATAATATATCTTTTGTTAATAGAATTTCGGTTATTAATTAAAATGTTTAATGAAATCTCTCACTATGTACTACATAATATGCACTTAACCAATAGCTTAACTATTTACTGTAAAATATTTAATTCAATATAATTCTACTTAAAGTCAAAATAATACCTAACCTTCTGACATTCCTTAGGCTATGATTTGGAAATTATATATTATTCCACTTTGAAATCTTACAGTTATTACTTAGAAGTATACTTAGAGCATTTAATCGAATCTCAACCAAATATAATACTTGTAATTACTATAAAATAGATGGCTCAATACAATATATAGGTACAATACAAATGTTTAATAGGATATCAAACTTAAAAATTGACATCTCATACATATTTTTCATACTTAAGCTGATGGTTTATTATTATTAACGACTAAACAAAACAATTGCTCTTCTACATATAATCAGTGTTGTGCATTATCTAGATAATTTTATCTAGATTCATTTGAAAAAGATAATTTTTTTTTTTTGTAAGAAGTAAAACGAGGAGTAATAAACAATTAGTATTACCGTATGTACGTTTTAAATTTTAAATATTCATATTCTAAAAACGAAGAAAATGTATTGTATAATTATTTATTTACACAGAAAACATATAAAAATGAACGTATTTCTAATAATATCATTCAATTTTATAACGATTAACTTTTTTTTCTATATAATCGACGATCGAGCGATACTCACTACCCAATGCTTACGTTCGGAACTCAATATACGTATAACTAATTGCTAATATTATTCTAGTATATAATTCTAGGCTCTAGTAATAATATAGACAATAATTGTGAGAACACATGGATATAAAATGTTAATATCTGGCTGGAATGTTCCATAAATAATAATGTAAATAATAATGAACTTAGATTAAAGTAATAAATAATAATAAAGCCAACCAGTAACCACTGACTGGTGGCTACAGCTTTATAGTATTAGTGAATTTAGATCTTAAATTGTGTTAGTGAATGCTGAGAATAGTAACATGGTAACAGTTATCACTTATTAGTTGTTGGTAAATACGTACGATTAAAATAATAAAATAAATATACCGATTTATATGAAATACTATATTTATATGGAATACTGTTTTAAAATAATGATATATCAAACTTGAGTTTCATAAATATAATATTCATACATACAAATATGCATTAAAAATTATAAAACTAAGTACATTTTTAATTATACATTATTTAAATTATAATAAATTAATTTGATCAGTCAACTAATTAATAACATAAAATAAAAAAAATTAAAAATAGGTTTATGTACTGTTTTTTGTCTAAATTAGCAAAATTAATTAATATTATTTTAAACTAATTACAACATAATTAATAATTTATTTTTTTATTCATAGAAAATTAACCATTTTACAAATGTAAGTTCTGAATGATAAAACTCTTTAAAATTATGTTTTTATCTAGTTTTATCTGTTTTTTATCTAGATAAATTTATTTATATTTTATCTATTATCCAAATAATTTTTTAAATAATCATATTTTATCTAATTTAGATAAAATTTTAATGCATTATCCGTTTTCTTATCCAGATAATATTTTGGTTATCTATGCACAACACTGCATATAATTATTTATACAGTCTTTATTTTCCTACATAAGTTTGTATTCGATGTACTTATGAAGTGTAGTATGGTATAAAGTTTATAAATAGTTCAATAAACTACATTTTTTATAATAATAATAAATTATATTTATCTACAAACAATTATTGTACACATAATTTTAAAATCAAAATTTTACTGATCTACTCTATAAAAATATGGTTGTTAATTTGTATTATAAGCTTATTATGTGTACACTTTATATACCTCGTTTAGCAAGAGTCAATGAGATAATGTTGAATTTTTTATTTCCAGAATGATGTACAATTGTAATTCTGATTGTATGAAAGATAATGTAGTGGAAAAAATCAAGAAGATAGAAAAAAATTTAGAAATTATGTTTGGACAAGAGTATTTGAAAAATAATAAAAACAACTATAACTTAATTAGAAATCATGAGATGAATAATGTTGAATTGTTGTCTACGTTAAATGATGATAATTTTGAAGTCAATAATAACAATGAACCGTCATATAATTTAAGTATGATTAGATTTTAAATGTATAATATTAGAAATTAACCTTACATATTTATATATATATATATATCTTAAAAGTAAGGCATTTTAGAAAAAAAAATATCCGAAATCAACATACGCACCTAATAATATATTGTTCTTACTATTTAGATACCTACCGTTTGGTTTATGTTCCGAAAGTCGTGATGAACTAAATAAAAAAGGTGCAAATTATATTGTTTTGTTACTTTGTATCCCCTAATGGTTTTTACATAAAAAATCTTGATAGGTCATAGTAATTTGAAGCCCTATAGACCAAACGCATAATATATAGAATTTTGTCAAAGGAAGATCATATAGGTATAATTTTTTGCTAAACGTTTCTTTTTGCATCCAATTTTTGTTTTTAGTGTTACATTTCATGAGCCATACCAATTAGGATTTAGACGTTGGGCTAGTCTTGAGCCCTTAAATGTATATTCTAAGTTGTAACTAGATACAAACATAATTTTGTAAATTATGAAATTATACATGTATATGCTGTTAAAATAAAAATTGTTATTATATAATTTTAATATACATAATTATAATATATAGAGTATGCAGCAGATTAATTTATATTGTCATTATAATAAAAGCCGTTTTATAAGCTAAAATAAAATAAATATTAAAATTTCAGTATACTAATAATTAGAATAAATATGAGTAAAATAGAGATAAATATACTCTGTAAGACTTCTCCCTCCTATTTATGTTTGAATATAGTTTAAAAATAAACATTTAAATGTCATGAAATCTTTAAAATATCAATTCTTATTTATGGAACAGTCTTCATTGACAACAACCTCAACTACTGTAAAACTTACTTTATTTATTATTAAAACAATATTTATTTATTGTTATTTTATTAATACGAATTTTTAAACATTAACAAATTAAAAATATTATAAGATAAAATTAGATTAAATTTTAATACCAATTTTCATTTAATTTTTATTTATTTGATCTCTGGAGTAATTTCTTATACTTAACAATCAAATAAGTACCTACTAATTCCGATAGTTACAAAGGGTACTTGATTGAAAAACGCGGTAGCGAGTCAAGCTATCATGTTCTTAGAACGGGCGACGCAGATGCCGTGTGTTATATTACATGAATATTTGGAGCCATTTTTTACCCTTTAATAACTCAAAATCTTTTAAATATATACATATGATATTTGGCTTATTTATTAAGCCCCTTAGATTAACTTAAAGTCCAATTTCATAAATACAGCTAAAATAGTTTTACGATATAAACGGCAAAAAAACGGTATTTTTATCACCTACTGACTGACATATAGATTAAAAACCTACCCACTTCAAGATGATCTAGAAAGTTGAAGTTTGGTGAGCTTCTGGGTAAAAGTATGTTATGTGTATACAAAAGAAAAAAAAATCAGAAAACAGTGAATTTTTAATATTTTCCTAGCTATAGATTTTATGAACACCTAACGCCAAGGGCGTCCGCAAAAAATTATTTCGGTGGATGTAAAATTAATTTTACATTATATTATATTATGTTTTAATATTTATTTAAAATTTAAAATGTAATCAATGTGTCATTTTGTATTTCGTGTGTATATATCTAGCTAAGTAAAGTGAGCAGAGTAAAAACAGAAATCAGCGGCGACACGACATTGTATATTTGGCTAGGTAATCTACTAATTTTTTATATTTTCTTTGAGTTATTGTTTTATATTGTACGGTCTTTGATACTCTTCTAAGATTTGATTTGTTGATAAAAAAACATTATACTAATCAAGTAAAATATTGAGCTTCAATTAAAATAACAAGTAAAAATAACATATTGGCATTTTCTATGGAGAATATAATCCACGAATAATAAATACCATTGCTTGACCAGCTAATTTATTTGATTGAATTTTAGATCCTAAATTTCAAATTCCTCAACAACTACAATATCAAAAAAATTAGAATAGGCATTCAAGATAATTCAGAATTGTCAATAACAACATAAACTGATAATGCAGTAATCACATAATTGTTAAGATTGTGATCACTAGCACATTCTAGTAGGTATCAGTCTCCCAATTGCTCGATTTCTTGCTTCTAATTCTTCACACGGTGTCGGGCATCTATGTATATTTAATCAATGGTATTAGTAAATGTAAAAATATGATTTTTATAACTTGTTTTTTATTTATGATTCTAGATATTTCCAAAGAAATTATTATCTGACAAAATCTATATTTTGAACTTTTGAAGAGTCTACCAATGTCTGAAGATTCTAATACAAATAGTGACGATACTGTGCTAAATATTTAATGTAACGCTGAATCATCAAACCTTCAGATTCACACATTGATGACGGTGACATCGTCAGTGAATCAATAAACATGATTCAATACGATTGTAACATCGGAAGTAATATACCTACCCTCATTAAATTCTATAAATAAAGACAGTATTAATAATAAAAATGTATCCAATCCTGTTTCAGCATCCAATAATACTGGTGAAATAATAAACATTTTAGATTCTGATGACGAAAATATCCCGACATCAAGTTCTGTAAATGAATCCATGGTGATAGATAACAATATTGTTTTGCTAGATTCTAATACAAATACTGACCACACTGTGCAAAATATTCAATGTAACGTTGAATTATCAAAGCCTACAAATAGAGTCAAAAGTAAAATACAAAAATTCCCATATACACATACATAAAATATACATAAAATTCATTAAATTCTATAAATAAAGATAGTATTAATAATAAAAATGTATCCAATCCTGTTTCAGCATCCAATAATACTGGTGAAATAATAAACATTTTAGATTCTGATGACGAAAATATCCCGACATCAAGTTCTGTAAATGAATCCATGGTGATAGATAACAATATTGTTTTGCTAGATTCTAATACAAATACTGACCACACTGTGCAAAATATTCAATGTAACGTTGAATTATCAAAGCCTACAAATAGAGTCAAAAGTAAAATACAAAAATTCCCATATACACATACATAAAATATACATAAAATTCATTAAATTCTATAAATAAAGATAGTATTAATAATAAAAATGTATCCAATCTTGTTTCAGCATCCAAGAACACTGGTGAAATAATAAACATTTTAGATTCTGATGACGAAAATATCCCGACATCAAGTTCTGTAAATGAATCCATGGTGGTGGATAACAATATAGTTTTGCTAAATTCTAATACAAATACTGACCACACTGTGCAAAATATTCAATGTAACGTTGAATCATCAAAGCCTACAAATAGAGCCAAAAGTAAAATACAAAAAATTAAATTCTGTAAACAAATTAATATCTTTTTTGGCATCTAACAACGCTACTGAATATCATAATTAATTGCTGTTCGCTAGTCTCGTAAAAACTTAAAAATTTATCTTATGCTTAGATCAAATAATTGGGTGAATCGGGTGAATTCGTATAAAGAAAGTTATAACGACGTAGGCATTCACTATGAAAGAATTTTTGAAAATTCGTCCACTAAAGAAGTGAAAAGTGGTAAAATGGTAAGCATGGAAAAATTCACCTAGCTGAAACCGCAGATGCTTTGAGTATAAAATTTAGTCAGTTGTTTCTTTTTATATAGTTAAGACCTATTGAGATAAGCTTTTTGAAAAATCATCCCCTAAAGGAGGTAAAAAGGGTGACATTTGTAAAGATCATCTAACCGGAACTTCTGAAGCTATGATATGAAATTTGTGGTCAGTAGTTTCGTTTTATGATTGAGGGAACCTCTAATAAGCTACACCATATGCGTAGCTTGATTACAACTTTCAACCGGTTATTATTTGCATTTATATAGCTATACTAGTTCAATTACCCGGCTTTGCACGGAATAATCTTGGTGGAGTATAGTTTTTAATGGATACACCTTACATTATTTAAATGGCCAAACCATTCTTGGTTAGTCTGTTTACTGTTGGTTGTTGGATGTTGGTTATTAAATAAATAGAAAACAAAAAAATCACATACAATATCATGAAAAAATGTCAACAGTTATAATGCCTACGTAACTAAAAAGTGAAAAATTCATGTATACATCTAACCCTTAAAAATTTTCAACCCATTCTTTCTAATGCTTTTATATAGTCTTTAGAACATTCCCTTTGAAATTTCAAATTAATCGGCATGGTAATTTTGGCTGGCACACTGAATCCTCAGTTTTGCAAGGATCAAACTTAGCTGGGACCCACATTTTAAATTCTTTTCTTATCGCACATCTAAAGTATTAATGGAACTACTATGTTTAATTTCAAGTTTATACTGTCGTATCTAAGATATATTGTGAGAGTCAGTGAGGTGTATTATAATTTTAAATATACAGATAAAATCCTACAAAGTATGATTTTTTTTGTTTTTACCACTTTCCAAAGAATCCTACCTAGACATTTCTTTCATTCTTACACCTTTTAAGAAAATCCTTTCTTTTTAGGTTTCTACAAAACTAAACTACTGACTAAATTGAATACTCATATCTTCAAAAGTTCCGGCTAGGGGTATTTTTCCACTTTTACTTCTTCTGATCCCTTTAGACTTTAGGGCCTTAGGAGTTGAATTTTGAAAAATTCTTAGTGCTATGATCTTTTTTTTTCCTGTCTTTGTACACAAGTTAGACCTGAAGGATTGTTCTGATGTATACAAGGTTAAATATTTTCTAATCTGTAATTTTTTCAAGTAAATATAAAGATCTGAGGAGATCATTTTTTGAATAATAGAGAAAAACGGGGTAAAACTGGCTAAAATTAGAGTATGGTATTAGTTATTTGAGCGCTATTTTGATTTCTATAACAACTTGTAGCGTGATTTAATGGGTAGGTACTTTATATCGTTCATCATAAAGTCAACGTAAAATCAACAAAAGTATTGCCATAGAAACAAATAAGTAAAAAAAAATCATACGTCCAGCCTAGAGCCCAAAATGCTTTTGGCCCTTAATTTTACGTATGTCCTGTTTTAATATATAATCTATAAATCTATCTCTCTGACCAAATTTCAAAAGGGTGGGTTTGTGTATTTAGGAGTGAAAGTGTTACAGACAGACATTTACTTTCGTATTTATAATGTTGGTAGGAATTGTGGGCAAATTAAACCCCGGAAAATGTTGGATAACAGGTTAATTTTGTATAAACCATAAAGATTTATTCATCCCTGGCTTTGTAGGGTGTTATTATTATTAAAATCCATTAAAAATTGAGTAATACCTGTTTATTATTTAAGTAATATTATATAACATTAGATATACCTAATATAATAATAAAGTAAGTGAAACAAGTAATAAGTAACAAAAAAGGTTTATAATATATAAAAAAATGAATTTAGTCAATTATTAATATTGCGTATTGCGCATAAAAGAACTCTTAACTAACATTGCTTCTTAATCAGTATTCAGTCAGGTCAACTGCTTCCGCAACTTAATAAACATTTCTGAAGATAACTCTAACCTCTAAAATTATATAAAATCATAAAATTTTGTATATTTATCACTGTTTCAGGCAATTCCGCAAATGAGATTATTGATTTGACGAAAGTGGACTCTGACGCTCAAAGTAAATTGATTAATTCTATACATATTGAAGATAGTATTTATAATAAATATTTATTTAACCTTGTTTCAGAAATAAAGGTCATCGTAGATTTAACATCAGATGTTGAGGAAGGCTCTAACGTCAACAGTAATATACCTATCCACATTAAATTCTATAAATAAAGATAGTATTAATAATAAAAATTTATCCAATTTTGTTTCAGAAATAAATAACATCATAGATTTAACATCAATTGATGGGGATGACTGTGGTGCCGAAAATAATATTCCGACATTAAATTTTGTAAATGAATACATCGTGGTACATAACAACACTGTATTACAAGATTCTAATACTGACAAAACAGTGCAAAATGTTCAATGTAACGTTGAATCATCAGACCCTACAAATTTAGACGTCTTTGTTTTGGCATTCCAAGAAAACGTGTTCAATGGGTCATTAAACATGGTTCAATACGGCTCTGACATCGAAAGTAATATACCTATCCACATTAAATTCTATAAATAATTAAGATAGTATTAATATAAATATTTATCCAACTTTGTTTCAGAAATAAATAACATCGTAGATTTAACATCAATTGATGGGGATGACTGTGGTGCCGAAAATAATATTCCGACATCAAATTTTGTAAATGAATCCATCGTGGTACATAACAACACTGTATTACAAGATTCTAATACTGACAACATAGTGCAAAATATTCAATGTAACGTTGAATTATCAAACCCTACAAATTTAGACGTCCCCGTTTTGTCGCCCGAAGGCAACGTTTTCAATGAATCATTAAACATGGTTCAAAATGACTCTGTAATCGGAAGTAATATACCTATCCATATTAAATTCTATAAATAATTAAGATAGTATTAATAATAATAAAAATGTATCCAACCTTGTTTCAGCATCCAAAAACACTGGTGATATAATAAGCCCTTCGTCCGAAAATTTTGAAGCCGAAAGTAGTATACCGACATTAAATGCTGTAAAGAAATCCATCGCTGTTAATAATAATATAAATGAAGAGATTGGTATAAACTGTACAAAAAATACCAATTCATCCATTGTTGCTTTATCAACCAAGTCATTTATTGGCTTAATATATAGTAATGGTGATGACTTACTGCAAAATTATATAGATGTTTGGAATGAAAAAAATTGTTCGGTAGAGATATTATTTGGTCCATATTATTGCCAAGGCGATGATATTAAAAGATTAAGGATAATGAGAAACGTTATTTTCGAGAATGATAAATTTTACAATTCACCAATTATGGATGTAATAGTTCAGTTATTTAAAAAATACGAAACAAATTTTAAATGTATTTCACCGGATACGGATTGGATTTTTAAAGATTTACAACCTATAATAAAAATTCTGAAAAAATTGATTAATGCAATTGGTTTTAATAATAGATATAAAAGTATCGTTTTTATTGCATGTGTGACTGTTATCTACAGAAAATGTATAGATATTAAGAACATTACAAATATAAATGTCTTAATTGACACACATTTTAGATATCTAGATGTAATTAGAAAGTGTATGCTGAGTGTGAATCCAAACTTTTGGCAGTCATGGTTTATATGGGGTTTTAATAATGGCTTTTACACTTCATGTTTGACTGTTGAGAACATTTTATTTAAATATCAAACAATACTAAATTCGATGAATAGATCTTGTCTCGGATACCCAGATATTCACATGGTGTTTGAGATGTTTGATATGAATTTAGGAATTATAGAGCAACCCAGAAATGAGTTGAGTACAGCAAATAATCATTGAAAATTGTTTCAACTGATACGTCACGCAATCTTACAAAAAATTAAAAATGTATAATATTATATATGCAAATCCTACTATGATTAATATTTATGAATAGTGAAATATCAAATAATTTTAATGGTGTATAACGTGGCTAAAATTGATGAAAAAAAAAAACAATGATTGACAATTGAAAAATGTCTGGATCACAATCATTTTGTACTTCACAAGATCATCAAGAACTGAATTCTTTACTTGATTTACCAAATACTTTTCCTTATTGAAGAGTTTCAAGTTCAAAAAGAAATCAAGATAGCTAGGTAAATTTAATTTTTATTTTCATTATGATTTATAACTCTTAATTATGATAAACTTTAATAATTAATTTAGAGATTAAGATAAAAGTAATTTTTTAATTCATAAATTTATTTATAATTTATTTATCTATTATTATTTATTATTATTATTTATTTTTAGTTTATTCACAAATTGCCATAGTTCTTATAACAAAAATTTACTGTTATTAATTATTATTTATTAACCAATATTTTGAAATTAAAAAGTTAAGTTTAGTGTCAAACATTTTAGCCTGTGTGTTGTTACTGCAGAAACCCGTACTTAATTTTTAATACCTCGACAGTTTTCCGAGTAATTAAAAAAAGTTTAAAAAATTTGCAAAAATCTTTAACAGAGATTGACATTTGAACTCGGCACTGCCCAATGAAGTGTTCTCTAGTTGGTCCACTAGAAAGCGCAATCTATTCTCGTCTTACGAACAAGAAATGACAATAATATTATAACAAGTTATAACGCTCTATTTTTGTATGTTACCGCATAACAAATTATTAGTTGATTATATTAACATACCCATATTAAGTATTAGTTTTTATGTTACTTATTTTTTTTTTTTAATGTTTTAGAAGTTGTCAAAATTACTACATTCAACAAATCCAGTTATGCCGTGAATTGAATCTACTTTTTTTAAGTAAGTATTGTACTTCTGAAAGCATGAGTTAAAAATTTTAAAATCAGTAATTTAAAATGATATGTACCTCTTTGATCTTATTATATTCCGTGTAGAGATTTATAAATTGGACCCACATGCGGGAGGCTTGGCTTAAGCTGCTTAGAACTACTGAGGTGTTTTATCTATTTGATTCATATATTTTGGCCCTTCTTTACTATTAAAATTTATAGTTTTATAATTGTGCACCAAACATTATAGACGTATTAGTATTTTAGATGCATTATCGAAAAGTACCTGTGTGACTGTGTCCTATTTGTATTGTGTGAAACTAAGTGTGTTTATTATTAATATTGACGATCACAATAGTATGAATGTACAATAAGGTATTATTTTATTTAAAGATAGGTTTTAAATTCCATAATTTTATGTTATTTATTATTGGTATTTGGTATTATTATTTTCAATATCACTATTAAATATTATTATAATAAATTCATTAACTATTAAAATTAATTATTGTTAAATAAATAATCAATGATAGATGATTACATTTCTTTGGATGTAGAGGTGTGTGAATGGCATTGCATTTTCCGGAGTCTAATATTGTTATTGTTTTTTTTTTTTTTTTATATATAGCCTTTTATAGGTACAATATATATTTATTCAAAACGTTATCTGTTTCCCAATGATCTAAAATTCTATAAGATGATTCAGTATACTCAAGGTAGTTTTTAATTTATTATTTCATATTAAAATATTTCCATGTAATATTATTAGAAGTTTGATCTTAAAATGTATAACACATAAACTATTATATTAATTGTTTTGCTATTGCCTACCTACTTGGCATTTACCAGTTATTAAAATTTTAAACTCATGTATCATAAATCATAATTATTATGTAATATTATTAAATATATTATTAAAATTTCAGAAAAAAATGTCTCAATGTTTAATGAATGTAATATTAGCATTTTCATTTTTACAGTGATATTTTATTCAGAAATTTCCACGAACATACCTACCACACAAATTATGAACTTGATCATTAATTGTAATTATAATATAATACTTTTTATAAGGTATGTTTTTTATATAATATATTATTTAACTTTATTAATTAGCCATTAGTGAATAGTTATGTTTAAAAGTAAAATCTGTAATTTACCTATATTTATTTTACTAATTTTTAAATAGTATATAAACTTACATAATTATAATGATTATTTTATTTGTTTATATTTAATATTAGAAAACTTGTCCAATATTTAGGTAACATAAAATTATCATTTATTATATTTTTATTATGTGCTATTATTTGAATTATAAAGAGCTCATAATTCATGGGCATCTACATATTTATAAAATAAAAATTTTATTTTTTATTATTATAAATAAATTATTGAAATTACTTAAAAATATATTGTAAAAATTATTATTTTTTAAATTGTTTTAACTTAGATATTTAGTTATAAATACTAGTATATTTATTTAGTGAATACCACTTTGTATATAAATTAGGTATGACCTTAAAACTACATTAATAATAATGTAAGCTAATACTATATACATAATTTATTATATTATTATATTTGATTGTGAATGTCAATAAGTATAATCTTCAATTTACTTAGATTAAAATCAAAAATTATTTGTATAGACTAATTTTTTTATATAAATACATAATTATTAATTCTATAATTTACATTAAGATTTTTCAAAATCAGCAGGCAAGTTAAAAACTAATTATACATTTTTATTTGGTACTCTGCGTTATTACTTAACTAACCTGTATTCAGTTCATACAAAACATACCTTTTAAAAATGTGTTTTATGTTGATTTTAAATATTCTAAATTAAAATGTATAGTAAACTTAAGAATCTATGTGCCACACTTTTACAATGTTTAATTTAATTAAAATTTTTATCTAATAGTATTTAAGTTCTATTTTTAGAAGGTATATATTTATATATTAGTGTGTATAATATAATATATATTTAAGTGAATTTTAATTATTTGTTATTTTATGTTTCATGGTGATATGAATAATACTTGATAACCTTATACTATTCTCGTAGACACAAATACACAATGTATATATCATAATAAATAGTTTACAGTAGTTGTTAATAACATTAAAAGGATTTAATTTAATGACTGTTTTTTTCTTTAGTAGCTTATAAAAAATTAACAAATATAAAATATTATATGTATAGTAACTCCACACAAAATTCTCAGTGAGGCCCAGTATTTTTTACTAAATAAAATATGAATACAATTTCAAAAAATAATAGTATAAATATATAATAGTACAATAATGATAAACTAATATATTTTTAGATTCGCAAAGAAATATAATATAAATCACTAAATGTCATATTTTATTTTACCAATCTTTTTTAAATATCCGCTAAAACTATTGTCAAAATTGTAAAATCAGTCTCACGCAATTAAAAATGAGGATATCATTAGTATTTACTATTTACTAAACAAATAGCAAAGTATAAATATTAAAATTACTAATTATGAACATAATGATAATTGATTGGATTATAGTGTTGATGAATTATTTTTTATAATATTCTAATTTACAGTAAAATACAAATTTATACAATAAAAAATAATTATATTTATACATATTATATAAATAGAGATTATTAGTTATTAAATGAAGTTACTCTATACTGAGGTGAAACCTTGTATCATAAAGTAAGAGTACTTATTTATTTTATTATTATAATAATAAGGAAGTAAGAAAAATAAAAAAAACAAATTTAATTTATAATAATTTATAACATAATAATTGTAACAATACAATATACATTTATAAATATATTTATAAGTTATTATATTATTATTTATAAATTATTTTAAAATAAATTTTTCTCCTCTATACTCAAGATATCAATGATTTTAATAAATTAATAATTTCTTGGGAATAACATTTAAACTAACATGTAAGAAAAGTGCCAACAAATTGTATTTCTAAACTTTTTTTCCCGGAATTATATTATGTTTTATATTTAGTATTAAATAAATTATTTTTGTAAATAAAGCATTTTGCTTATGTATTGTATAAATTGCCATAATCGAGTACTCTTTATATTTTAAATAATTCACACAAATGAAATGTTTTTGGTTTATTTAAGATGATATTTATTAGACTATTTTTTCTAAAGTTTAATTGATACGTTATATATTTTAATGTGGTTTTGCAACCACCATTATGTAATATTTTATAAATGATATTTAAATTTAAAAAAATATATTTCATTAACTAATTGATCTCTAGTTAATTAAGTACATCTGGAATGCATTCTTTTTTAATATTTGATTTAAGATTGTTTTTAAATTTCCAATATAATGGACAGTCTAAAATTTTTTATAACATTAATTGATAAATATATATGTAAATATATTTATATATATATATATATATATATGTGTGTGTGTGTGTATATATATTTATATACCTGCTGCTTAGTCATACATGCATATTTTATTTTATTTTAGTAATTTTCCATATTATATATAACGAGTGCATTCGATTATGGAAAATTCAAACATCACTATTTTAATGGTAAAAGTGTCTATCAAAATAGTTTTTTGTATTATAAGAGATACCTAGTATTAATGCTTAAATCACCTAAAGTAATTAATTTAGTATTTTTGTGGGTATTGACTAAATTTGTAATTAGGCAATAGTCATTACTCATAGTAAAGACTCATTACAGTACCGAATTGTGTTAAAAAGTTGTTGACATTGCCATTAAAATATCTGTAGACAATAGGATTTCATATTACTGACGCAATGACCATTGCGTTCTATTAACATAAATAAACAATTTGTAACTTGAATAATAATTTCTGACGTATCGTGCATTATATATTTAAAAAATAAAATAATATCAACGGATTGTTTTATATAGATTCTATGTTATGTATAATATATAATAGTTGTAAATTATAATAACTAATAGATAGTCCAATAAAAAATTCTGAACGACAACGCATTAAAAAAAAATAATAAAAAGTAATATTGTTATTTTGAAATATACGTATACGGTATACCTATGTATTATATAACGAAGAATTAAATAAAAAAGTATTATTTCTCTTCTAAGATATTCTGATATTGCATCACTACGTATTAAAGGTGTTGATATACTATTGTCATGGTGATTAATTGCAAAATGTCATAACATCGCATCCTCCGAACATCGGAAACATTATCAGAACTTAATCTGGAAAAAGGAAACGACATATTTTTTCATTCAGTTTTCCCAATCCGCGCATATCAGTAATCAGTATTGGTTATTGTGTTTAGGTCATATAATATTATAGGGTAATAATAGTCTATAAGTACGGTGGCGGAGATTGCAGAAAATGTTGAACGACATTTATTTAAAATCGATAACGCAATAGCAAACGGCGGGAACACATCGATCGATACGTGAGCGCGATAACCGAGCTCAAAACACGACGGTGCTGTCGAAACCGAACGCGGCGCAACAGCTGTGCGCACCACGCGCGTAGTACCGAGTGATACGATAGACAGAGCGCGCGTTCCCGTCCGTCCGTTTGGTGGGGGGACATCCCTTCAGTTCTCAACCCCGGTCCAGTACGTTACGTTTGATTTTCGGTTCGGAGTTTCGAACGTCCAGTCATTCGTCGTCACGGACAGTCTCAGACACGACGCGCGTCTCGTACCCGCGTACTCATCGACAGTGTGTCGTGTGTTATTGATACATTATTCGTACCTACCAATATTTCTCTTGCCGTTTCCGTCCGTGCTCCTTCCGGCGAAAGATTTCGCGCAATTGACCATTTCACCCGTCGTCCGATTACTCGAAATGACAACTACGTCGCCGAGGAAAATGTCTCTGGTCACCGGAAAAGTCAAGATCTTCGACAATTCGCTCCGCTGCTACAACCGGTCCGTCTTGCGCAGGTAATTCAACCGTGGTTTTCTATTTAATTAATCCGTTCTTTTTTTTTATATTATTTTTTTCCGTCATCGTACCGGCTAGGCTGTCGACGATTGGTTTTCAAAACTCGTCTCGTGATTTTACCCGACCGACGACCTGAGTTTAACAGACTTATCAACGCTTTTCCAGTAGTTTTAGATTTTTAATAAACAAAGTTCAAGTCGTCGTGCGCACCTTATTCATCACGTAAATCGTGTTATGTTTCGTATGTCGGCGGCGGTATGTTAACAGAGTAGTGATATACGCGCGCTCGCACATTGTCTTGGAACAGCTGCCCGATCGGCGTAGCGTTATCAGCGTCGTCGTAGCTCGCGTGCGAACAAAAGGCTCGTTGATAATATTTTTCTTAGTATGGGTATTATTTGAAACATTGTCACTTTTCGAAACACTTATTCTCGTGTGACCTATGTGTTGATTTTGAAATATTAATAATTATTAACGCGCGCTATTGGTAATAATCACGTATTCAGAATATTCGTGTTGTCGCGCTAAAATTGCGTTCGAAATTGTTATTATAAATAATAATTATTTATATTACAATTTATTACATTATTATTATGGGCTATTACGAAACAAACCGTCGGCAGACGATTGCGTATCGTATGTCTAATGTATGCGTAATGTCTCATTCTCTACTCTCGCTCTCACAAATGCTATGTTGAGAAATATAAGAACGATATTATACGGCTTTTGCGTTATACCCGTGTTTCAACAATCATATTTAATAAAATTGTATTTAATTCAAATTTGCGTTAAAGGATAATTGTGAATATTTTGATAACTAATATTTTCATATCTAATAGTCATTCGTACTGGATGATTACTATAATATTACTATAATATTTTACTTTTATTATTATATTTAAACTTTTGTCAGCAATGGAATTTCTTGGAAATATTAAACATTTAATGTTATCTTGTGTATACAAAAATATGTTATATAACTTCGTTCGTTTATTAGTCTGTATGATTGTATTGTGTAAATATAATCTACTAAAACACTGAAGTAATTACTTATGGATCCCCGATAACCTTGTACTGGGTATTAAATGTTAATCATTGTTATGATTATTGTACCACCTTGACCAATGTCATGCAATTTAACAATTTCTTCTAAATATTTCATCCATCGTTTGTAAATACTTTTACTTCTATGTAAGTAAATAAGGTTTGTAGGTTTTT
Organism: Chaitophorus viminalis; assembly: GCA_025469195.1. Lineage (NCBI taxonomy): Eukaryota > Metazoa > Arthropoda > Insecta > Hemiptera > Aphididae > Chaitophorus > Chaitophorus viminalis. The sequence goes on from JAIPRK010000533.1 coordinate 120,664, forward strand.
TATTATTTTTGTTGGGTATTTATTCTCGATTTTAAAATTGGTATTATGTGAGGTTCAGTTTTTAAAAATTTTACATGGACGTCGAAAAATTATCGTAACGTTAAATTATGTTGGTAACCGTGGTGACCTGCATTTTAACAATGCATTCTCGATACAACTGGTTTGATGACTATCTAGAATTCTAGACACTAGTTTAGAACATGTAAAATTGAAGAATTGAAGACTAAAACAACAGATTAAAATCTTCTCGACGGTCAACTAATTTATTTATTATTATTAGGTTTCTTGATAATCTTTCAAAACTCTGATGTATATATTTATACTGGTGTGGTACCCGTATAGGTCTTTTGAATTTTGAACTTAAATATTTGAATCATTAAATAAATATAATCATTGAAACGTTTTTTATATCATCCATCGACGACTCATTTTCTATTACACACTCTACACATAATTCTTTTATTATAATATATCTGTATTACTCAAAACATTTAATTCCTATGATTATTGTTTAGTTTTTATACTAAAATATTTCTTCGTTGTTCAATACAAAATCACTCCGAAAAATTACTCTTGGAAAATAGTTTTTACAAACATGCATGTATGTTTTTTCATCTTTATTGGTATTTTAGACTATAATTTAAGATTCGTAAATGCACAATTTCTAGAAAAGTTATAAACTGGATGGTCTCGAATTTGATATTTATTTACTATCAAGTGTTGCAACTCTTTTTCTGGTTTTTCCAAGACAGAATTAACCAAAAATATTCCTAAGGCATTAGTAAGCTGTAGAAAGAGTAGAAAAATTATTAAAGATATTTTCCTGATATGACTAAAAGTCCCTTTTAATGCCTTTTTATCCAATGAGAAGTCACTGTAAAAACATAATTTAAAAAAATGTAAACAATAAAAATTAAATTAAACTTTTATTACAAAAAAAAATATACGAGTATGATTAAAAAAATGTATGTCTATTTTTGAATGACTAGATGTATATGACACACTATTGTGTTTATTTCTTTTTTGATTATATTTTAATTAATAATTTATCATAAGTTTTAACATTTTGTTTAAATTATTAAATTTTATTGTTTTGGTTCCTCAATAAATCCACAATATATAAATCTTAACAAACACCTTGATAATAGTTTTTAATTTGCAAACTATGATTTTGAAGTTTAATTGTGATTTTATATTCTAAAACAGATAACATAATTAAGATCTAAACAAAGTATGAAAGATTTAATAACCACTGGATACAGTGTTATACGATGTGTGGCGAAATTATTGTATGTATAGTTTAATAATTTTACTATAATATTTCTTCGTGTTTTCTATAAATAATAATATTCATAGTCATATCAATGATAAAGAAACCATGAATATCTGTCCAACAAGTTACGAGTTTATGATCAGAAAAAAATTGACATTGTGTTGCGTCTATTGAAATTAATTATTCATGTCATTTACAATATACTATTTTGTATTCTTCTACAGAGGTACCAATCTTCGAGTTATGATAACCAAATTAAGACATTATTTTTTTAAGTAGTAGAGTTCCCTCTGATATGGATAGAAAACACATTATACAAAGAATTAAATCGTTATATTAATATAGTATTTTATTAATAATTATGCTTCTTTAGATAATCTAACATATATTTTTTTATATAATATAATATTTAATAATAATTAAAATTGATACTACCATTACTACCTATATAATATATTCATTGGGAGATTGTTAATTTTTAAAAGTTAAAATCTTATAATCGAAATAATTTGATTAAAAATTAAATTAAAATATTGTAATTCTCAATTTTGATCAAATGTTTTTAATGTCCATGTATTGGTTCTTCATAGTTATATCTTACAATAATGTATTTATTTTTATTTAGCTACTCCTATTTTGTGATTTTGTGTAGTTTCATTAATATATTTTATAATAATGCATTTTAAGTCATATCTATTAGGTAGGACTTGGTTGTTTCTAGTTTATTTGAAAGATAAACAATTACTATCCAAACGCAATCTTCAAACGTCATATTGGTTTTATCGTGAACTTGCCTATTCGCCTATGGGCTATGACAATTTCACTTGAAGTAAATTGTTTTCTTCTTTACTTATCAGTTATTTTATCTCGTAGAGATCCATTGATCAGTTTTATGATTATTTAACTATGTTTATAAATTATTAAAAACTTATAAATATGTTATTAAATAAAGTAATTTGCTACAATTTTTGTTTACGAAAATTATTTATTTATTTATTTCTGTGACCGATGGTTACGTTACCAAACTGTCCTATCAAGCTTCGTACTTTTCAGCGTAGTCATGGGGTTGTCCATTAAAAATAAATTTAAATTACTCATAATATAAGATTTGGAAATAGTGAAAGAGAATTTATATGATTAGTAATGCCCAATAGTGATAATGTCTTTTACATTGGAGATCGACGCGGCCACGTTAAACTGTATAGTATGTGTTGATATTTGAATTATAATTGGTGAGAAATTTTTGTAACATTTTATCGATGTATCATTTATACCTATATTGATTACATTAATAGTGGTCGATTTTAGATTTTAAGTGAAACGAGGAAGTATTGGTTGTGCAATGATGTGTTTTCTATTTTTGTGTTTATTTACACCATTTCGAATTTTCGATTAGTAGGATTTTGAAACGTACAAAACTTGTACACTACTGATAGTAAATAGTTGGTACTCTGGGGTGGTCAATTTTTGTATTTCTCAACAGTTATCCGAATAATTGAGAAAAACCGAGTAAAATTTGTTGTGATAATAGTAATTAGTTTGTTATTTTGGTTGTCGTAGCGACTCAAAACATTTATTGGGTACTTATATTTTATTACAGATATAATATATAAAAAGCATTTTATAAACATTTCATCATTTTCAAAATATATTAAATTTATTAAGTATATCTTAATAATTTCTGTCCATGTTTATGAAACGTGAAACGTCCTAAATAATAATGAATATTCAAAATGTAATATAATGTAAAAGTTTGTGCTTAAATAAATTTAAATTGACTTAAATTAAATATAAATTTATATCCGATCTTATGAGATAACACTATAATATTATATAATATGTTACATAGGAGTAGATTTGTTACTCGAATAAATTATAGAAAGCTTAGACTCGGTGGTTATAATATGATTGTTGGTTAAGAATATAATTGATTAATATTAAGTACCTAATAATTTGAATTATCATCTTTCTAATTTCTATAGGGTTTTGTATAGTTAACATATTATCCTAAGACTATGCAGAATTATATAAGTTTATAAATCATTTCAATTCGTCCATTTACCATTTTTTACTTAACTTTTCTTTAAAATATTCGTTTTAAACATGAATTATGAAAATATTGTTACTCTCGCTTTCTTATTTATCCTCAAATTTTCATATAAATATATATATATATATATATATATTATAGTATGTAAATTAATTGGAAAGTCACTAGTTATTACTCCTAATATAATTCAGATATTGAAGTTCCTTTTTTTATAACATAATAATATGTGACTTATAGCCCATCTCTTACCATGGTTAAAAAAAAATCCAAAATTTAAAACTACCAAAAAACATTTGAAAATAACCACTTTGTAGAATTACTTATAAATTACTCCGAGAAAATTTTTTTTTTGTAATCTGTTGATTTCTGAATGAATAAGAGCATTTTATATTCTCGAAAAACTTGACAAATTGTAAAATCATACCGTTTTTTTTTTTTGATTTTTTTAGTAAATGTTTAAATGTGTGATATTTAAATTATAATTGGCATTAAAATATTTAAAATTACCTACCTAAATAATAATACCAATAACAATATTAATCATACTCTGTTGAAGTCACTGTGGTGTCATTACTATTTACCTAGATATCATAATTTTAAAATTTTATCTATGTATAATGCAAGTGCGTAGATTTTACTTTTTGGGTTTTTGGCTTTTATTATTTTCAAAATAAATAAATATCATTTCTACATAATCGGATATTATGAATTTCATTTTAATACTTATTTAACGAAAGAATTAAAATGAAATTAAAAAAATCTACGCACCTGCATTAGCCATAAATAAAACTTAAAATGTTAAAATGTAATTAAAATTAATATGGACATAAATATCTGCTTAAATTGAAGATGTTTAACAGTAATTAATACTATTACTAAAAAAATCAAAAAAACCATATGATTTTACAATTTACTGTGTTTTTTGAAAATATAAAATGCTCTCATTCATTCAAAAATCAATCGATTTCAAAATTTTTTTTTCTCAGAGTACCCTAAGTAATTCTACAAAGTGGCTATTTTCAAAATTGTTCAAAATTTTTTTTTTAACTATGGTAAAAGATGGACTATAATGTTATTAAGTCTTATATTATGTTAAAAAAATACTTCAATATCTGCATTATATTACGACTTATAACTACTGACTTTCAAATTAATTTACATACTGTATATATATATTGCAAATCATCAACCACGAAAACTGGTATAATATTGACTTACTGTATAAAAAAAAAAATAGTTACAGTCGGTGGCACTGTGAAAAATATAGGTTCAGAAGTGGCTCGGGCGTTACATTAAAGAATAACCAGTGATTCTCGAATGTTAATGATATTCCTAAATATATCAACAAACCAATAATTATCTCCAAACATTTTAAAAGTAATATTACGTTATTCATTTGTAAGCAAATATTCTGCTAAAGACTTTTAACAAAAATTGTATTTAAGATAAACTACGAGGTGAGGCTCATTGCTACTAGTTTGGGCTAAGCATATTGAAAAACACTATTTCCAATCATATCAGCATAGACCATATTTTTGCATAATTTAATATTCTATACTTCTATAGAATTTTCCCAAAGACTAAAATATCATGTAATGACATCTTACAAATCATAATGATATGATAATAAAATATTTAAGTAGAGTTATGTCTTATGACGTGTATATTATAGATATGGCAAAATATTGAATCAAATTTTTGAGATTAGACCTTTAAAATGATGGTAAAACATAAAAATTTTTTAGTTTCAAAATTGTAAATACTTTTACAATTACAATGTTATACATATATTTTTGAATAGTAAGTATTCTAATCTTACCTTTTATGAGGTTATAATCAAGTATTTTTTATGGTTTTCATGAAATAAAAAATGTTGAACTGATAATAATTATATTATTACTAATAAATAATACATAATAGTTAATTGATTTATTATGGCTTTTTTGTAAACGATAATAAACGTTTTTTTTTTTTTTTTTGTAAACGTCACTCGATCATAGACTTTTTTTATTTATTATTTATTAATAGGTAAATATATTAGAAATACTAAGCTTACAAGTTCTATCCAATATTAAACATCACTATGACATAGTATTTCTTTATACCTATTATAAAACGTCATTTAATTTTCAGTTAATTACTGTTAAATAGTATTATAATTCATATTTAATAGAAGTTGTAATAAATTGCAGTAATTTTATATTTTAAGTAAACTTTTCAATATTGGTTTATAAATCTTGTTAACACCATGTTTTGTGTATACAATTTAAAATGTTTCTAAAACAATGTTCACCAACATAAGTTATGCTTGAAAACACTAGACATACTAAAAATAATGTCTCTATTAATAAACTAAAAATAAACTAAAAAGTTTCCGATAAACAAAATTAATAAATAATCTGATGCTAAAACATTAATTGTACTTGCCTTTACATAATATATTAAAAACATAAATAATAATAAAATATTATTGGTATAAATAGTTTTATACACATAATTTCTTATTATTGATATGCCTTATGGCTTATAGTATAATACATTTATAATTTATTGCATATTTGTTAAATATTTTAAAATAATAAGTGGTCTGTTTTTAGTAATTTTTTATATTATTATATGTAAGTAATAATGTTCAATACCTCAGCAGTTTTTCTTAATCTTTGTAAGAAATAAAAATATAATAAATAAATTTAATAAGACAACCTACTATTAATAATAATTTACTAACAATTTTAAACAATTTTTCTGCACTTAACTTAAGTAAAAATATAATTGTCACTAAAATTTTATTTGTCGTAATGTCATGTTGATTTATTTTTAATCAAATGTTTTTAGCTATATTTTCTGCTGATATCTGATGAATAATGATACTTTATAGGTATAAATATTAATACTAACAATATTAATTAAGACATAATCACCATTGATACCAAAATGCCAAAATAATAATTACCCTTAATATATTGCAGAAAAAAATACTGTTCGGTGTTATGTTGTATAAGTAAATTGTAGAATGAAAAATAAATGTATGATTATTTTCTTCATACTCATTTGTATGCCTATACAAAATTTTTGAATAGTAACATAACTCATACCAAATTATTTATTTAATGTTGAATATTTAAACAATCGTTTTAGTATTCCATAATATTTTAGTTGGTAAATGTAGTAAATGTAAATTATTCAATTAGTCTTCATCTTATTAAAATTTATTTATTCATCGAATATGTGTTACTTCATTGTCTATATTATTTTCATTGTTAATCTTCTATTGATACTTTTAACTTTATATTCACATTATTCATAAATAATCTAATATAATATTAAAAAGATATCCATTTATTAAAGATGCTATAGTATTAATTCCAAATTAAATTATATTCAATATAACAATTGATAAATCTTAAACCAAAACCATTTTATTATTAAATGTATAATTTAATGTTTTGGTCAATGCAATCCTCTTCTCAGTTTTTGATCTATATTATTTTTATGTTATTATTTTCCAATAAATTATTGTCTTAAGTGATGTTTTAGCTGTTTGGTTGTTTGGTATGTACTGGAAAACACCCATACACTTAATTTTAAAACTGATAGAGTTTCGACATTGTGGAAAATGTATGTAAAGAAACACAATTTACACATGAATTGTGTAAATATATATTTTTAGAAATATATTAAAACGAGTAAAGTTTTATGAACGGTACTCTGTTTCAACTGTCTTGGTGTAATAATTTTCAACGTGTTAGTAATTGAACGAATTAAAAACATAACATTCTTCTCACATGTATTATGATTATGAATAATAATAAATTTAGAATATTGACAATCTGATGTTACGAGTATTTTTGAATATTGTTTTAGTGGATCATATTGAACCAAATCAATTTGAGGCATTCGAAAATATTTTATTTTTCATATTTATTCATAAGATTATGTGTATTTACTTATTTGTTAGTGATTATGATAATAAATATTGTGATAACACATTTCATTATATTATTGGAAAACATTTTTCTACAACGTTTAAAAATATTTTGGGTTTAAATTATTATTATTTGGAGGTCATAAACAAAATTAATTTTGTATCTAAAACTATCGTATCACGTGACCAACTTGAGTTATTCATGCTTTCTATACCAGTTCAATGAATTTTTTTTTCTTGCCCGCTTTTACGCAACCGGTAAACGATTTCGTAGTTTTTACTTATATAGGTACTCTGAAGTCACTGAAGAAAACATTTTTATTTTTCTGATAATGAGTTCATGTCGAACAATGGTACTCGGTATTCGTGTAATTCATTTTATTTTTATTTCTACAGGCCCCGAATCACACACATAAATTGAGAAACATGATAAAATGATAATATTGATAATATAAACAATTTTACAAATTATTTCAATTGGAATAATAATGGTAACATTATGATAGTAATAATATCATACAATTTATCTCGGGTTTTGACATTTTCACTGGTACATTTGCTCAGTGCTCTAGGCTCTCTGGCTCGCGCTGTGAATGTCACGGCGCGGCGTGTGTAAAGGTCAAATTTGTGCGCGTGCGTGAAAAACTGTAGTCAAAATGTTTCAGTGAATTTCCAGTGCGTTATAATATTGTAATATTATGTCGTTCGGAAATGGATAGTAAATAGTAAATACCGTGTGGATATTATTTTCTTGTTGATTCTTAGGTCTCGCAACGCAGATAGTAACATCTGGCATTTACCTGCGGATGAAAAACCGGTTTCGAATGACGGCCGTCACGCGTCGCAGTCCGACGGTCCACATAAAAATATTATTAAAATACGCTGCCGTGCCTCGGCTATACTGCGTAGTATGTAGTGCGTCACAAAAATATGGTATTCGTACGCCGAGCGGCGGCGACGTTCGATGCGTTCGCGCCGCCGCCGCCGCCGCCATGATTTCATCGATGTTTTCAGCCTTCCAGGGGAAACGCGACCGACCTGACCGCGTGGTGGAGTTTCGAGTCGGACGGGCGATCACCTGGGGCAGACGCGTTGCCGGCGAACTTTCCATGATAGTGGCGCGCTCTCTCTTCGTTCTCCAATATCACGGTCAACTGCGCGTCACCGATGCTCTCCCTACTCTCGCACCGCGCGCTCTTGCAACGCGTCATGCCTCACACATACAGCGCTGAGCGTCGTACGCGCTATTATGGCGCCATTGGCCATTCTTCGTTCGTCTTTCGTGTGTGTACTTTGTGTCACGCTACACTCCGCGTTTTTTTCATCCACGAACGCTGATTTTTCTTCCAGTCCTATTTTTCTCCGCTGCCGTTGAAAATGGGGTAAGTTATCATCAAGTTCTCACTGTACCGGTTTTCTGCGCGTGCATCCTTTCGTGCCCGCTTTAATGCAACCTGTAACGATTTCGAAGTTTTTACTTATCCACTGGAGTCACTGATGAAAACATTTTTATTTTCCCGATACTGAGTTCATGTCGAACAATGGTATTCGGTATTCGTGTAATTCATTGTCAATATTATTTTATTTTTATTTCTACAGGCCGCGTGGCCCAAATACATAAATTGAGAGACATAATAAAATGATAATATTGTTAATATAAACAATTTAACAAATTATTTTAATTAGAATAATAATGGTAACTGTGTAATGACTAGGGCTGTTCGATTGTTTGGATTAATCGACTGCAGCATCGATTAATCGATACAAAATATATTAAATATTATTCTATCGATAAATTATTGCATTTTTAATCGATTGTTTTAATAGATTAATTGATCAAATTAATAGATTAATCGATAGGTCCTTGACTATTTCAACAATCGAGCACTCCTTGATGAAAATCTTCGATTAATCGAAAATGTCGGTTATTTAATTATTTGGACAATTGAACAGCCCAAATAGTGATAGTTTTATATCATCAATTTTTATTTCGGCTTTTGACATTTTAACGGGTAAATTTGTCCAATGCTCTCCCTCTCTGGCTCCCGCTGTGAATGTTCACGGCATGTGTAAAGGTCAAATTGGTACGCGTGCACTTCGTGAAAAACGATGGTGGAAATGTTTCGGTGAATTTCCAGTGCATTATATTATTGTAATATTATGTGGTTCGGAAATGGGTAGTAATACCGTGTAGATATTATTTTCTTGTTGATTTTTAGTCTCGCAACGCAGATAGTGACATCTGGTATTTACCCGCGGATGGAAAACCGGTTTCGCATGATGGCCGTCTTGGTCCAAGAGTCGGCTTAAAAATATTTTTAAAATACACCGCCGTGCTCCGCTATACTGCGCTATTCTACATGCATCACAAAATCATTGTATTCGTTCGCTGAGCGGCAGCGACGTTCGATGCGCTCGCTGCCGCCGCCATGATTTCATCGATGTTTCCAAGGGAAACGCGACCGACTTGACCGCGTGGTGGGATTTGAAATCGAGCGGGTGATGTATCTGGGACGGACGCGTTGCCGGAGTTATCCGTGATAGTAGCGCGCTCTCTCTTCGTTCTCCGATACCACGGTCAGCTGCTCGTCATTTATACTCTTCCTGGTCTCCCACCGCGCACTATCCAACGCGTCACACATACAGCGCTGAGAGTCGTACGCGCTATTACGGCGCCATTGTTGGTTCGTCTTTCGTTTGTGTTCTTTATGTCACGCTACATTCCGCGTTTTTTTTCACCTGCGAACACAGATTTCTCTTCCAATCGTCGTATTTTGCTCAGCGGCTGTTGAAAATGGAGTAAGTTATCATCTACTACGCTTCTAACTATACCGGTTGTCCGCGCGTCCATCTGTTCGACCCTTTGGTCGTGCGCAGTCGTAACATGCGCGGCCACTCGAACGCCATTTTGCTTTTTGAGCACCGACAATACCGCTTCTTTGTTTCATCGGCTTTTCCATAGATAATAAAAGAATGGATAGCTTGGACCTATAATGGCATAATAAATGGTCGATGCTTTTCTCACTCTTTCAAGGGGAATTATCAGAAATATGCTTACATTAATGGTAGATACAAATACAGAAGACGGCGTGGGAAAACCCGTTATAATCTCAATTTTTTTGTCTCTTATGATAAACTCTCTTAGTCTTTCCATTCTTTTATTATCTATGAGTTTGGTAGATTTAGTTTTCCAAATAAGATCATCATTCATTAACAGTATTGACGATCATGTGATTTTCGCAGCCCGACAGTCGGCATAATAATTTTATTAAAATACACAGCCGTGCCTCGGCTATACTGTGTAATATGTAGTGTATCACAAAAACATGGTATTCGTACGCTGACGGACAGCGATGTTCCATGCGCTCGCCGCCGCCACAATTTCATCGATGTTTCCAGGGGAAACGCGACCGTCTTGACCGCGTGGTGGGTTTTGAAATCGGGCGGGTGATGTATCTTGGACGGACGCGTTGCCGGAGTTATCCGTGATAGTAGCGCGCTCTCTCTTCGTTCTCCGATACCACGGTCAGCTGCTCGTCATTTATACTCTTCCTGGTCTCCCACCGCGCACTGTCCAACGCGTCACACATACAGCGCTGAGAATCGTTCGCGCTACTACGGCGCCATTGGCCATTGTTCGTTCGTCTTTCGTTTGTGTTCTTTGTGTCACGCTACACTCCGCGTTTTTTTTCACCCGCGAACACAGATTTCTCTTCCAATCGTCGTATTTTGCTCAGCGGCTGTTGAAAATGGAGTAAGTTATCATCTACTACGCTTTTAACTATACCGGTTGTCCACGCGTCCATCTGTTCGGCCCTTTGGTCGTGCGCAGACGTAATATGCGCGGCCACTCGAACGCCATTTTGCTTTTTGAGCATCGACAATACCGCTTCTTTGTTTCATCGGCTTTTCCATAGATAATAAAAGAACGGATAGCTTGGACCCATATTATCATAATAAATGGTCGATGTCCTTCTCACTCTTTCAAGGGGAATTATCAGAAATTATACTTACATTAATGGTAGATACAAATACGGAAGATGGCGTGGGAAGACCCGTTATAACCTCAATTTATTTTGTCTCTTATGATAAGCTCTCATAGTCTTTCCATTTTTTTATTATTTATGAGTTTGGTGAATTTAGTTTTCCAAATAAGTTCATCATTCATTAACAATATTGACAATCATGTGATTTTCGCAGTCCGACAGTCGGCATAAAATATTTTTAAAACACACCGCCGTGCCCCGCTATACTGCGTAGTATGTAGTAAGTCACAAAATCATTGTATCGTTCGCTGAGCGGCAGCGACGTTCGATGCGCTCGCCGCCGCCGCCATGATTTCATCGATGTTTCCAGGGGAAACGCAATTACGCAACCGACCTGAGACCTTACCGCTTGGTGGGGTTTCGAGTCTAACGGGCGATGCACCTGGGGCGGACGCGTTGCCGGAGAATTTTCCATGATAGTAGCGCACTCTCTCTTCGTTCTCCGATACCACGGTCAGCTGCATGTCATTTATACTCTTTCTGGTCTCGCACCGCGCACTATCCAACGCGTCACGCATACAGCGCTGAGAATCGTACGCGCTACTACGGCGCCATTGGCCATTGTTGGTTCGTCTTTCGTTTGTGTTCTTTGTGTCATGCTACACTCCGCGTTTTTTTTCATCCACGAACACAGATTTCTCTTCCAATCGTCGTATTTTTCTCAGCGGCTGTTGAAAATGGAGTAAGTTATCATCTACTACGCTTCTAACTATACCGGTTGTCCGCGCGTCCATCTGTTCGACCCTTTGGTCGTGCGCAGTCGTAACATGCGCGGCCACTCGAACGCCATTTTGCTTTTTGAGCACCGACAATACCGCTTCTTTGTTTCATCGGCTTTTCCATAGATAATATAAGAACGGATAGCTTGGTCCTATATTGGCATAATAAATGGTCGATGCTTTTCTCACTCTTTCAAGGGGAATTATCAGAAATTATACTTACATTAATGGTAGATACAAATACAAATGTTTATTGCGCTCACGCCGCTTATAGTAGGTACATGATGTAGCGGTCTTTCCCGCCTGCCTCGGGTTACAATCTAAAACGAATCTGCACGATTTGTCAATATTTTTATTGGTATTAATATTATTAGTTCATGACGATTATGTTCCTAATTAGTAATTACCGTTGCCGCATTAATATAGAGTACTATATATGGCTCTTGCGAGTAGGTAATTTCAATTTTGTGCATTCCTGAATAGGCAGAATATGGCAGAAACCATAAACTTACTCTACTTGACCATTAATATTTCTAATTTTAAGTCATGGAAATGAAAACACAAGAGCAAGAAGTAATTTTAGTCACAGGCAATCCATGCGGCACAAGCTGTAACTATACCCTGTTGCACGAGAAAACTCGTATTTTTGGCCGTCGATGCGCATCCTCCACCATTTTCGCCCGTTCGGTTTCGTATTATTCGGCAACATAGTCCTTGCATACGTAGTCGCTGAAGGTAAAGAGTGAGAGAAATTGGGCTTACTCACTGTCGGATGCGTGGAATCAGTTCCTACTCTCGTGGAACAGGGTATAGTTACAGTTTGTGCCGCATGGATCGCCTGTGCCTAAAATTGCTTGTTCTTATGTTTTCTTTTCTATGACTCAAAATTTGTAACATTTATTGTCTAGTAAAATAAGTTTATGTTTCTGCCCCTTCTATTCGTGTATTAGATATTAAGGTTACTCACCATATGTTCAGAGCAGTTGCGCAATTATTAAAGTGTCTTCTGAAATATGATTCGCCAATCACCATTGTATAGCGGTTGGAGGGAAGGAGCAGAACTAATCAGGGGCTGATTTTGCTCGTCGTCACTAAACTATCATCTTGATCATATTTTTATAATATATTAGGTATATGCTATTCCGTATATCGTATAGATAAAAATTAGCATTCTTTTCAACACCTTTTTATTTTCAGTTATTGTTATTATGACGAAAACAATTTGTTAATATTGGTTGTTAGCGACAAGCTTCTGCACCATAGATCTTATAAATACGCGATCTCCAAGTACTTAATTATGGCAAATATTTCATACTGCTACATACTCTCTGTTCTACAATAGGAAAACTAGTGTGACCACATTATATGAACAAAATATTTGGCTGAAATTAAAATTCTTAAATTATTATGAAATGTACGTGGTAATTTACGGGAATTATTGTGTGGTTTATTTAGTGTGTATGTGTAGTAGTAGGAGATGTTGGTTTCGATTTTATAAGTAGGCATTGCGTATCTATATTCTATTTCAAACGAGAACGCACCTCGTCGCGCATCGTTACTAGAGACGGAACCACACGCCCCTCTCACAAAATTGGTAATTTTTTTCAGAAAAGTTGCCATACTATTTCTATTATGGACGCCACCGTGCATACAGAGAATTCACTTATTGTCTAATTATTATCTACCGCATCATTTTCCACGTACGAATGGTCGTTAAAGGGTGTATAGATACAAATCACTACGTATATACACAGAAACTGTCGGGAGAGGGGAGAACGTGCGCGCGTTTCGACTTGTTTTCGTCCGCCACGCCGTCTGGTGCGTTCTTATTTGAAAAATATAGTATTTTAAGATTCATTCACTCATTTGGTGTCTGGTGGTATCGACCCATAAAAAATTAAATATTCCACTAATAACATATTTATTTAAATAATATAATATGAATTATAATAATTAATTAAAAATAAATAATCAAGGTTGGGATTTTAGTTTTATTGGTAGAAACGTAATCTCACTATTTTTTATTTTAAAGGAAAAAGCTTCAACAACTTGGGTTATTAGCCTGACATTAAATTTTTACATAGTATTTTTCTTAAAATTAGTTGTTCCATAATATTTACATGTTCTATAGTTACAATTTTTTAATGATATTTATGATGCTTAAAAATGATAAAACGTTTTTTGATTGGTTTATGTTGAGTGCTTCTGCTATGGTAGATGGCATGTGTAGGTCGGTATGAGTTAGAGAATATTAAATCTCACTATTATTAACTTGGAAAACCTGTACTATCCACGGTTATCTCCACAGTAGATAACCATGGTACTACAAGATGACCATATATGCCAATATAGATGCCAATCGTTGAATCGTACTCGGCCAATTTTTAATATGTTATCTATTTTAGATCTCTTATGTAGAGATATTAGGTAGGGTTAAAGAACGCAGAGTTAAGTCTTTGGTTAACTGGAATTATGTATGTTGATTGTATGTTTCTAATGTGGCTATGATTGACCAGAAAAACTAAATTAACGCTTATTCTTTAATTTCGTTAATTTGTTATATTCTATAAAAGTATTTCTCCTATTAGCAGTATAATGTCACTTTTAACTTCTAGTTTTCAAAATTTTGTAATTGGATAAATATTTATAATTATGGAGGTATCACAATTAATTTTTTTATCCAACATTTAAACTAGTACTCGTTTGATAACTAGCTTTTAAAATTTTAAAAGCTAGTACTTCAACAATAATTCTATTAGTTATTAATTTATTATTAAAAATATTATTATATCATGTTATTCGTATGGTATGGTGTGTCCATTTTTATTTAAGAACTATGGTAAGTTGATTATTGATAATTATTTAATGTAATTAAAGTAATGCGTCAAGTGGGTATTTATTGCGTAAATAACGTATCATATTATTAATGTTCACACGTTAAGAATTAATAATTGGATATTATTTCGACACACTATTTCTACTAGTTTAATTTATCAAACATTTATTCAAAGTAAATGAATGAAATAATATTAACAACATTAGAACATGATTATGTTTAATTTATATGTAATGATGTCATATTTTTTTCGATTAAACTATTAAAGTTATGCATGAATTAATATTTTATCTTTGAAAAGAACTTGTTTGTAAAACAATCTATAAAGTACTAAAACTGTTGTTCGTGTGTAATGAATACGACGAGTTTTTTAGGAATATTAAGGTTGTAATAGATTCCACACTTTCACTGTTGCTAGTTGTTTCTGTGAGTCGTAATATAAATATCGTTCTTGAGGCTATCGATTTAACATGATGTTAAATGTAATTTTTGTTGCACAACCGGTTGTGTTGAATGCGTTAACGTTACCTTGTATTGGTACTAAAAATATTTCAATGGCGTCGGAAATTTAGTACGATTCGATAGAAATTCTATGTACGCGCACGTACCCGCACGCGTTTTTTTAATACGTTTTCAATATGTATACATGTATATTTGACCGATAGGTGTTGTTGCTTACGATTTCTACGACGTTGTCGTTTTTTGGTTGACGTGTTTCCTATACTCGACTGTTTATGTCAATAATATATTTGTGGCGCGCGCGCGCACGTTAAATTCCCAGCATTCGTAAATAATGTTACGTTCTATGTTAACGGCGGCGGCGGCGCGCTCGCGTTGTAGACAGGGCGGTAGCGGTACTGCGGCGGACGTTGCCCCCGCGACCCACTCCTCTTGACGCCTATATTCATGACCGTATAATGGCAGCGGTAGCTTGCTGCTGGGGCCCCTCGCAACGATCAATGTCCCACAACGACGGTGCAACGTTGCCGAGTTTCTGAGCCTAGTGTTTTGCTTTGTTCGCCGCGTCGTTGGTGAGCGCATCGCCACCCGTATACACTGCGCGCACTGCCGCCGTACAATGTACACCGCGGTTGAAATGACGGGTCATCGTATTTGTGTTGGTCATTGCTTTTCTTTGCGCTTGGAGATTTTTGCCATTCTCGAAGTCTTTTTTTCCCTAGAACATACAATTTTCTACTGCCTACCGACTGGTTTAGGACAGTAATTCTTCCACGTTTCTATGAAAATGAATAAATTAAACGTTGATGTCGTTTATACCAACCCACAAAATAGGAAAATAATCCAAACAATATTTATATTTGAACACACCCGACACCGAAATAAATAAACTAATTTTAAATACTAATAAAATAAATAATTACAAAATTAATCATTTAAAATTGTTTATTTAATATTTTATAAAATTTTATATTTTTATTATATTATTAATAATCTTAATAAATCCAGAAAATAAATTGGGTTTGGGTTTGTGTAAGTTGATAAAAAGTCACTCTTATCAATATGAACTTTCACCACTACAAATCCCGGCCTGGATACACATGTCACTAGTCGAGTAAAAACCGTTGTAATTGTGTTTTATATAAAATAACAATTCTGTAAAATATTTTTATAGCATACCTAATTGGTTAGATTCTGAATAATCCAAGGAATGGCCATGAGCTTTATCGATTGAAGCATTATTAGTTCTAATCACGGCTGAAGATGGTATAGTTGCGTAACGAGCTACGATAGAGTGGCAACCGAAAGTTCTTATCAAATGTACGAAAAGATCACGTTTTGGCGCCATCTAGGTCACTAAAATACTGTATTTTAATTTAATTTCAGAAATGTAAAAACAGTTTATAGTAAAATTTAAGTAGTTCTATTAGACATCCGTAAGAAGCGTTAATAATAATTGACTTTTTTATATTTGAGATAAGAACTTCCATACGCCACAATCATACATGGTACGGTATAAACAAATATGTAACCGTAGTATCTAGATAGTATTGTTGCATAGCAGAACATTATTTCCATTGACCACAACAGAGGACTAGAGTCGAAAGGCTTTTATAGTTAGTCCTGATAGTTTTGATTATATGATGGAAGTACATCTCTTTCCTGTGCAATCTATATGCAAATGTTCAGTACAGTAAAAATATTTCAGAAATGCTTCTCTACCATCTGCCGAGCTTGGCGTTGATCCTATGTAGTAGTCCGTGATTATACTTATATTGACGCCTGTGACTACAAAATCAACTGATTTTACCTACGATCCTGCAGTGCTATTGGAATTTCAATGGAAATATTCTACTCATAAAAGTGAATTATTAACCGAAGTATATATTATATTGTAATGAGAATGAGGCAATTACTTACTTAGAAAAATTGATTCTGAAGAAATTAATAAGACTAAAATACGCCAGTTTCATCATTCTAACATTAGGGCAATAAGTTAAATAGATGGCAGTGACTAGAAGGAATTCATAAAATAAAAGAGTATCTAAAACAGAAAGTAGGAACTCTAAAATTTACTTTTAATAGAAGAGCTGGTTCATCGACTTCACCTTAATAAGTTTGGAAAGAAACATTAGATTACTCTATTTTCTTCTATCATATAGGGTAGATAAACTGAGACGCTAGCCCTAATTCATACTCGTGAGGTGTACATTCAATGTGTAATATAAAATTAATTAATTAAAAAAAAGTGCGTTGAACCCTTTGAAGTTGACAACTACCATCAAGTGTATGGCTCTCAGATATAACTAATATAACTAAATGTTGTCCTTGGAGCATGGCCATCATCAGATTACAAAAAAAATATAATAATAGTAATAAAAACATTAAATATACATAAAAATTAATTTCCTTAAAAAAGAATTCATAACAATTGGTATTTGGTATCAACATTATTAAATAAAACTGTATGAATTACATACAGATTTCTTAGTCATTTTAGTACTTGTTTGTATACTTAAAATTATATTATACATGAAAACTGATAATGATTCATTTCAACTTCTATATTTATCTTTATTATTTTTCATGTTACAGAAGTAGAATGCATTTGTATGCTAAAAAGCATATTGATAGTATAGCATCAAAAGTTCTTTTAAAGGAGGCCAGAGTAGAAACGATAAATTTAACTGCAGAAGATATAAAACAGTATAAATTGTAAGTATTATAAGATATAATATACCTATATAATTATTTGTGTACCTATATATAAATTACTGTTTTAATCATAATGACAGATTTAGCAATCAGAGACATTAAATGAACTATTCTTATTTGTATTGGACTATAGGGAGTACAATAAAAATTGGAGATACATAATTAAAAACTCGTGTCGATAGTTTTTAAAATATAAACATTTATTTATGCATTTAATATTTTCTTCTGTTTACTTCTTCAAGAAAAAAACAATCAGTCAGTATTTAAAGGTTATTATAAAAATGTACATGCAATTAACCTAGAAAAAAATTATATTGAATACTGTTGCCTGATTATATTTTTCATAAATTTGTTAGTCAATCAAAAAATTATTTTGTAAATTAATAAATATTAACCTGAAAATATTGACCTTTAGAAATCTTCTGATTACACATTCAATTATACTGTGCTTACAGACAATACATACCATAGTTTGCCCAAACTATTAGTTCAAAATATTTTTTTAGTTTTAACTGAACATATAGATAAGCTTTTATAGATTATGATTTAATGTATGAGAAATTTCAATTGAACAACTCATACAAATGAAGTTTTTTGAAATTCTTTTTACTAAGAATTCTTATAATTATACATATACATATTTCTATTTGATAAATTAAAAATTAAAATTAAAAGCTAATATTTGAATTTTTCCCACAAAAATGTATTTTCATAATTTATTGCTTTTATTAATTCTAGGGATTTTAATGATGAAAAATTTAGAATAACTAAAAAACAGCAATTAGAAGAAAATCAAGAAATGATTAAAAGGCAGTTAGAAGAAAAACAAGAAAAGAATAAAATGCTGTTAGAAGAAAAACAAGAAAAGAATAAAAGGCAGTTAGAAGAAAAACAAGAAAAGAATAAAAAAGCTAAGTTGGAAGAAGGAAAAGGCCCTGTTGTTTTAAAATTAGTTCTATCTAGAGAAGGGGAGACTGACACATTTAAATCAAAATTTAAATCTACTCCGAGTATTGATAATGATAATGAAAATGACTTTACTAGTAGCAGTATAACTAGAACTACCGAAAAAACTATGGGTGATGATATTGCAGAACCTACAAGATCTTCAAACAATTTGATTGGCAAGATCAAAGTTCGTGAACCGCACACAATGATTGATGAAACTCAGATTGAAAGGTTTCATACTTTATTTTTAGAGCAAAGTTATCCCAAAGTTCAGCGAACAATTATTAAAAAAGTTGTTATTCCCAGTAACCAATCTCTTAATGCTAATCCAGTAGTGAAGGAACATTTGTCACTGAATCAAATTGAGGAACTTTATAAGAAGTATTTTTCTAAATCTGTCCAAGATTCAATTGTTATTATAGCTAATATTTTAAACATAATATCTTTGTCCAATAAACACCACAAATCAAGAATGGATGAGTCATTTAAAAAGAGAAGTGAAGCTGAAAAACTTAAAGAACGATGCGATGCAAACAGAATACATTCACGCCATAAAAAAATACTTGAAACAAAATTAAAGACATATTTTAATTTAGTAATAGCATCTTTTTCTGACGAAGAATTTGAAACTGCCTTTCAAATGTTTTTCTTAAGTATTTTAACAGTACTAAGAGTATTAGACCAGCCGAAATTCAAAAAAGGTAGCATCTTTAAAAATTTGGTACTGTTACTTTGGAATAGTTTAAAAAGCACTGAGTTTGAACACCCTAAAATATTTACAATGTTCAGGTCTAAGTCTTTCCGTCCTGACTGCATTGATTTAATCAGCTTAATTGAAGATACTCGAGATAGTGATCCATCAATAACTGATCGAATGGCATTATTTTTTGTTTCTTCAGTTAGTAGTAAGGATTGCTTTCGTGAAGTTATTAATACTATAACCGATGATTCTTCTGAAGATCTAGGACTTTTAATTGAAAATGCTGCTCAACAATTAAGATCTTGTTCAAGATTTAAAGAGCCCCAGCCTATTTCTTCTCCAAAGGATACTACTACTGATAGTAATTCTTCAGTTACATCTGATGCTAAAAATTCTACAGATCCAATTCACTGGGTGCTAGCCAAAGGTCCTAACGGATTATACCAGTGAGTTACTAACTAAATTGTATTATTCTTTAATATTTAATTTCAATAGCACAATTCCATTAGCTAAATATTAATAATATCATATGTAGCATAAGATTTCCATAAGTTTAGTTTGATTATTTATTTATAAATGTATTATATTCCTGAAATGTCTGGATAAAAACAGTGTTTCTATTTATGTAGTTGTTGATCCAGTCATTGTTTTCTGGTAACAATGTTCTTCTTGATATACTATATTATATATATTCTATATATACTATATTATAATTATTTCAAAATTAATTTTTGTAAATATTTTAATAAATCTTAAGATTTGATCTTTGATTAGATATAAATAAATTAAGATTCTTAAATTCTCAATTCATATTATTATATTAGGTTCAAATTAATAGGATCACAACTTTCGACCGATAACCATAACTATTCAGCTGACTGCTGGTGGATAGACAGACTATACAGCCAACGGCCAATAGGCCAAATAAATTATAATTTATCAAAATAAACAATAACAATAAACTCAATTAAACAAAACCTATTTCGTATATTAATGAAAAATTAAAAGAAAAAAAATTATGGTAAAATGGAAAATTTGCAGCTTAAAATTCAAAATATTAAATTCTAAGATAATTAAAATTTATGTATTTAGTTGGTCTGTTAGTATATAGAATAGTTATGTTTCAGTTAATACATTGATTACAGTTATATATAAACTTTATATTTGGATTAGATAAGCACTGGCATAAGAACAAAATTAATAATGTAAAGTTGTAAAAATATAATATATTCAAATTTGTCAGACCCTGGGTCATTAGCTTATTGTGCTTTGGCTACAAGTTCTGTTGGTCCTTTAGTTGTCTGGTCATGTACTGTCAACCCATCGACCCTTTCCCAAATTGATTGATGTTATATTACAGATTATATTACATTATGATTATAATAATTAATTAAATCAAGTTAACAGACGAATAAAGATTAATATTTTTTAAAGTAACTAGTTATAAATGATAATAGTTACATATTTTTATATGAATTACTTAATTTTTTTTCAGATCCGTTTCAGTTACAAATAATTCTCAAACAATTAAAACTTCAGAATCAACTAGTAAACCTTTGAATGCGTTCTATGAAACTTTCTCCAATTCTTTAATTGCTAAAGTTTCATCTGAATCAGTTAATCCCATAGCGATTGCACCTAAAGTAAGCATTGTAACTACAGCTTCTATATCCAATGGTCCATCAAGAGGAACTCCTACAATTGTAACATTCAAACCTTCAATTCATAATATGAAACCCCTTCCAGCAAGTACTATACAAAGGTCTGACGGCAATACTATTTATCTTGGAAAAACCAAATATCAAGTGGTTAGAGCTCCTGCAAGAATCCATCAAAATTCAAACAATAGTGTAGTGTTAAAGCCTCAACAAAAATCTTTAGACGTTGCTTCCAGGGTATGTATGTTTTTATATTTCAAATAGAATAAAAATAAATAAATTATGAATCATGTTTTTAATATCTTATGGTAATATTATAAAATTTGTAATTTTTAAACCAATAGGCTTAAAATATTATATTTTAAGGTTGGTATTTATAGTTTATTTTATTTATAGTTCTTTTATTTATTCTTTCAATTTAATGTAAATAATATTACAGCAAGTAATTGTTTATGTTCACACTACCATATTATGATACTATTCATATTTAATACTACAACTTTTATTTTTATTGAAATTTTATTAAACAATAAATTATGATTATTTGAAAAGTATAATAATATGCTATTATTATAAAAGGTTGTACCCACCTTTGCAGGTGTTACCTGTAGTAATATAATGTTCCTAACAAAAACACATTCTCTTTTGTTATGTGTAATAGAATGGTTAAGTAAGAAATCATATCTCATAAGTAGAGATCGGATGTTGTTGCTTTTACAGCTGTTTTTCCATTGCTTGAATTTGTTGCTAAGTAGGTTTTGAATTCGTATCTCATGCAAGTATGAATTTATATCTAAAAGTTTTTAGTGCAATATTTTGCAATTTTGGTCATTTTTTCTATTTGATTGCAATTTTGTTGATTTTTCTCATTGTTCAATTTTACATATTTGTAAATTGTGAATAACATAATTAAATTTTTTTTCAAAGGTAAGAAGGTATGTTAAAATATATAGTACGCGTATTGATTGTTATTTCGGGATTTAGGTAGACCGCCGTGGCTGACCGGAAATGCGTTAAGACAATACCACTTATTAATATTATTATTAATACCTATATTATTTTAAACAAACAAATCTAGAAATATTAGGGTTTAACTTATAAGTCACAATTATAAGTTACATTTTATTTTTAACTGTATCTCTTTTTAATTAAATAAATTAGACTATATCATACTACATAATTTGTAATTCTTAAGAGTAAAATTTTATAACAAAACTAAAAACAATTATAAAAAATGTAAGCGCAATTTTTAAATGCAATTTTGGGAATTTTTTAGTGCAATGTGTTCCGAGCCCTACTCATAAGCATTATAAAGTTTACTTTGAAAACTTACCCGGGAATAGACAACACTAACATAAGAATTTGATGAAAATTTCAAGTATTGAACTTTGGCCCCCCCAAAATACCAACTAGATTCATTATCCTTTCAGAAAAGTTGCTGAATAAGAAAACCGAAGCATTATTATTACTGCTCCAAAACGTGATGATGGACACAAAAAAATATTTAAAAATAGAACCGGACAGAGACTTACTTTGATGTACAGTGAGGGGGAGTGTACCATATTCATAGGATCATTTATAATGGTTTGATAAATCTGAATACAATCCTAGATATCATTGCATATGAATAACAATTCTGAACGATACTTATCTATCACTTTTAAACTATTTTAATTTAAGTATGCCAGGTCCACGCGCTAATTATCTTATATCATTCAACAAAATTGAATATGTGAAAAAAAAATTGAACTGTTGACAAATCGCAATAAAAATTACACCTATGATCAAGGACGAAGGTATAAATTTCCTATGGGAGGGATTCTAAGTAAGAACCATGAGAAATATAAAAATAAATTACCCAATCTAATATATTGTGTGCTATGTTGGTTATTTTAATTATTTAATATAGTAGATCAGTATCTTAAATAAAAAAAAAGAATTAAAAATAATTATAATTTACATTAGTAGATTTAATCCCCGTCTTTGTTGTGATAGTCTATTCACAATTTCTTGTGGTTCAATAGTGATACCTCAATACATTTTTAGGAGGGTAAGACCATTTTAGACGCTCTTGTCCCATTGAATTTTTAAATAAGTTTTTATACATTTTATAGTTGAAAACAAACGTTTGATAGTTAAAGTAGAAACGGAAAGAGTGACCATAATTTACACAAGTTGGCGAATAAGATGAAAAATATGTTTTAGCATTTTTTTTAAAATAAATATAATTTCTATATTATATATGTTATTACAAAAATTGTATACCACTATATGTATTATATTATAGTAACTTAAATCTGAATCCAGTAAACATTAATTCTTCCATTTTATATTTTATTTGGTAATTATATTTTGATACATATATTATTTTCACCTTTATTCTGTACAATGAATTCTTTTTACATATACATTAATAAAGTATAAGTCCCAGAAACTTGAAAGTTTTACCAGCTGTTAAGATTGGCATTTTCTTTAAGCCATATTTATTTCAAAATATTATACTAATTTTTTAGCAACTTGGAGCCATTTGAAATATTCAATTATCGTTGATAAAAAAATTAGCTGGTACAAAATGAACGAAGTCCATTCCACCCCCTACTGTACAGCAGAGCGAGGCCCATCCGTTTTTTTTCTTATAATGCAGCAGACAAGAAGATTTTTTTTTATTAATTATTCATTTACTTTACATTATTGTAAAAAATATTTAATAGTGTTAAATAAATTATTTATTATTAAAATAATAACCACTAAATATTATTTATTTTTATTTGTTTTGTTTTATATATTTTTTAATTAGCTTAAATTTTCTTAATAAGTTAAAAATTTAATGGTTCATAATGTAAATAAATATACATTGTACATAGGACTTTTATAGCCCCCATATACTTTACTTACCGATAAAATGATACACTAGTGTTACCCTCGTTCCTCAATTTCGAGGAATAGTTAGTGCAAGTAGCAATAGCACAAGTTGTGCCACCTTTAAACTTTTTAGTATTCATGAGTATTATTTTAACACACAATTTAAATTAAAAAAAGAGACAATAACAATCAAAACGTTCGCAAAATATAGTGGGCAAACACATGAATTGTATACAAAAAAACAGAAGTGTACGCCGGCTGACGTCACGGCACGTATACTCCTACTTTTCTGAAAGGGTCGTAGGCAGGGGAGATTAGCAGTTGTCCGAAAAATAATAAGAGAGAGGCACTTGATAAGACTCCAAAAACCAAAACATAATGCCAACCGTCGGACAAGAAAAATCTTTTTCTTTATCTTAATTATGATAGTTTAAACTGAATGAAATAATTACTATTTTACTTGATGTTGAAGCTGCTGCTAAACTCTTCCAAGATGCACTATTAACAGCACTAACTAATTTTGTTCCCCAAAAAATAATTAATAACATTAATAAATTTCCTTGCTGGTTTAATAAAGATCTTAAAACCCTAGCCTGGCAAAAAATTATAGCCCATTTCATTTACATGAGAAATAAAACAAAATCTAGCTATGAAATCTTCTCTAAATTGAGAGCACTATACAAGTCTAAATCTAAATCCGTATATTCGGAATATATTCACCATTCTGAAAACGAAATAAAAACAAATCCTAAAAAATTCTGGAAATGGGTTTCTTAAAATACTAGCACTCGTGATATACCTAATTCTGTTTTTCTTAATGATAAAACTGCAAATAATGGTAGGGATATTGCTGACCTATTCTCGTCTTATTTCTCTTCAGTTTATAGGCCGTCGGTTATTCCACCATCGGACATCTCTAGCTTAACCTCATATATTAAAAACTTTGACAATATCCTTCTGTCACACTGCACTATCTCACTTGATGAAGTTTCTGACGGCTTACACTCTTTATATAAATCCAATTCCCCCGGACCTGATGGTATTTCCAGTTACTTTCTCTCCAGCTTATCTGATTCTATTGCCTATCCTGTCTTCTTATTATTCAACAAATCACTCAAGGAAAGCGTTTTCCCTTCCTTATGGAAAATCAGCTCTATCACCCCGGTATTTAAAAAAGGTAATAAGTCAGATATAAAAAATTACCAGCCAATCTCAGGCCATGTACAACTTGGTAAATTATTAGAGAAACTAGTTCTTAGGCATATAATCGATCCAATCAATAATATTCTGGACAATAGTCAACACGGTTTTAGGCCTGGTAGATCAACCCTTACATGCAACTTAACTCTGCAGCACTTCATACTTGAGTCTTTTAAAAATAACAGCCAAGTTGATGTTATATATATGGACTTCAAGAAGGCCTTTGATCGTGTGGACCACAATTAACTCGCTATTGCTTTAAAGCAATTAGGTTTTGGTGATCCTCTATTGTCCTGGTTCAACTCGTACTTGATACTTTACCACTTTACCTCAGTCCTTGGTTACTCATCTAGTTTATCATATGTTCCTTCAGGTACTCCTCAAGATGGCCATTTATCTCCCATCTTATTCATTTTATTTATCAACAGTATTGCATTAGTTTTAAGCAAGTGTCACCTCTTATTTTTTGCAGATGATCTAAAAATTTATTCTCGGATTTCTTCAATTAGTGACTGTATAAATCTTCAAGAGGAATTAAATACCTTGTATAATTGGTGCCAGGTTTGGGGAATGAGCTTAAATATTAATAAATGCTACTCAATGTGCTTCTATAGGTCTTCGAAAACACATTAATTATACTTATTATATAAATAATACTGAACTTCAATTTCCTCTATCAAAGACCTAGGTATAACCTTAACCCATAACCTAAATTTTCAGGAACATATAGAATGTACAGTAAAAAAATTACTTCGAGTGTTAGGGTTTGTTAAGCGTCATTCATCTGAATTTAAAAATTTAAATTCACTAAAGTTGCTTTATTGCGCTTTAGTTAGATCCATCCTAGAGTATGGATCTCCTATTTGAAGCCCCTATACTAAATCCAATATTGAGACTATTGAGGGGGTCCAGAATCGATTTTTAAGTTTTGCAGCATATAAATCCAACACAATTATTAACCAGTATGATTATTCACAAATAAGATCACTTCTGAACC
Source organism: Chaitophorus viminalis (assembly GCA_025469195.1). Lineage (NCBI taxonomy): Eukaryota > Metazoa > Arthropoda > Insecta > Hemiptera > Aphididae > Chaitophorus > Chaitophorus viminalis. The sequence continues at coordinate 147,052 of JAIPRK010000533.1, forward strand.
TCCCCTCTCTAGCCTCTAGATGGGATTTAGCTGATATTTCATTTTTATATAAACTAATCAATAACCATATAGATGCACCTTACCTATTAGAACATATTTCATTCAATATCCCTGCTTATAATAATCAAACTACTCCCATTTTCTATTTACTATCACATAGTACAAATTATTTAAAAAACTCCCCTATTCTTAGAGCCATGTCTCTGTGTAATAAACTTGCATCTAATATTGATTGTTTTTTTACTACATTATCCTCAATCCATAAAACTTACCATACTAATAATAGGTAATATTTTATTTTATGCAATCCTTTGTACAGTCTTGCAGGTCTGTCCATTTTAGTTTATACTCTTAGATTATTATTATTAATTTATGTTATTGTACGATGTCCGAATCAACTTATTGCTAAACTAACTTTTTACTTGTACTATTGGGCAATTTGCCCGTTTTATTCTTTGAATAGATATTATTATTATTATTATTATTATTATTATTATTATAGCTATTTAATTTAAATAATTTTATGTTGCGGCCGGATTCCCAAATATTTTACATAAATACCATATAATATATTAATAATGTAATGAAAAATTATAAACGATCGCATTTTTTTTGTCAAATATGGTTCTTTCATATTATTTCCAAAAAAAAAATTCATATTGGTATAATACAAGTAATATGATTAGGAATATCAAAATCAATAATTATTAATCAAGTATAATATGCCCGATAAAATCGAAGTATGCATAAATATGCCAAAAGAGCAAAATCTCTCTAAATATTCTAAAATATGCAAAATAAGACTTCACATATGTAACCGTAGTATCTTGAAATAGATTTCTGTGTCATCTAATATTAAATACAACATAGCAAGATTGATATGCAAATGCATGTCCTGATCATGATTATAATAAATTGATTTATGTGGAAAATAATGATAGTGGTATGTATTCTACCTTCAAATAAAAATTATAATTTTAAACATTATGATGCGGGGCCCATACACGATCAATAGTATTGCTTAATATTTACATCAATAAATGTTTCATTTTTTTTTTGCACTCACACGATCAATAATATTTAATATATTGTTCAGTTTCGGTCAAAACGTTTAGCGAAGAAGCTATTAACAGAGTTGCGCAATTTCGAAAAAAATTATTTCAAAACATTTTTATGAATGGATGATGAATGTTTCGATGAAATTTTAACTTTGGTTAATGCATTTATTAAAAAACAAAATACATCAATATGAGAATGTCTAAAAAATAAAATAATAATGAATAATATTGAAAAATATATATAAATAATATTGACAATCTATCAATAAATATCAAAATAACTTTGATTGTTTCAATATATTGAACACACCTTCAATATGATCCATACACTGTCAAATGTCAATCTCAATATCAAATATTGATCGTGTATGGGCCACTTTATAATAAATAATATTCATATCGTATCTTAATTTATACTAGGCATTGGCTATTTATAAATTATATCAATTGATATATTACATTTTACGTGATAAGTGTTACCACTAAAAGGAACCAAAACTATTTTCATACACTTTTTTTGCATCCCCGTAGACAGTTATCCGAATATTGATAACAGCCCTGGCCGAAAAATGGTTACCTTAAATCAATTGCCAACATCGAAAATTAAAAGAAGTATGAAAATAGTTTTGGTTCCTTTTAGTAGTAACACTTGGCACGTAAAGTGTAATATATTCAATTGATTATATAATTTATATAAATAGCCAATACCTAGTATAAATTAAGTTACGATATGAGTATTATTTATTATAACACCGTAATATAATACTACAAGATATCAAGAGTCATGAGATAAATGTAACCAATTAATATGATAGGCATGGTCATGATTTACAATTATTTAAATATTCACAATATAATTAAAATATATTTCTGAAAAATGGTTTTATTAATATCTTTGTTAGTAGAGACTACCATTATAGAAACTTCCAAACTTGAAGTTATAATCTAAAACTTCAATTGAAATTTTGAAAAAAAAATTGACGTGACATTTTATATAAAAAAAAAATGTATCATAATTAATATAAAATAAAGATTTTTCTTGTCTGACGGTTGGCATTATGTTTTAGTTTTCGGAGTCTTATCAAGTACCTCTCTCTCATCATTTTTTGGACAGCTCCTGATTTCCCACAACAATAATAATCCTAAATCACACTACAATATTTTAGTTGTCTATAGATAGTGCTTATACGGGCTATACTCAATATCAGAGGTCCCCAAACTTTTTATTATCAACCCATTTTGGAAATTTTTAAAATTTGGTGACCCAAAATACCAATAAATTAATTTTTTTTAGTGAATCAGTTGCTTAAATATAATTGATTAAAAATATATTGATAAAATCTTTTGATTTTTTTATTATATCTATTATAATTTATTATTTATTATTAGTTAACAAAAAAGAGTATAACCTTGAACATAAACGAAAAGTAATAGAAAAATTATTATGTTAATCAATTATTATTCGATAATAGATGATTAAAAATGTGTATAAAAATATAACGTGACCCATCAAAAATATAATCGTGACTGTTATAATCCCACTGTTTGGGAACCTCCGTGTTAAAAAGTTTTAAGAAGCGTTGTTCTTTTTATTTAAAACCCTATATTATGCTGTATACAGTACAAACGGCTCTCTTGTCGACGATTTTTATGTTACAATAAAGGTTAGACTTCCATAAACTTCCCAGAAATATTTTTTTCAAAGTTACATTTTATCAATTCCGAATAAAAAAGTTATTAGTTATAAATTAAAACTTATTAAATTATTATTTTATTATCTACATACATCAGGTATACAAAATATTATTATTTCCAATATTATTATAATACTATTAAAATGGTAAATTAAATAAACGGAAAAAAATATTTTTGTTAGAAGTCAATAGTTTTTAGTTATTTTTATCTAGTATAAGTTTAGTTTTCAATGGGGGAGTTGAACTCCCTACCCCTCCCCCCTTACATACGCCCTTGTATATGATATGTATACAAATTATTCTATATGACAAAAAAATGAAATTAATAAAATGTGTACCTATTATTCTTGAAGAACATTTAATTGAAAAATATCATAAATATATTGACCCCGTAAAAATCATAATTAGGTGAAACTAGATTTTCCACAATGACTGCAATAAAAAATAAAACTAGAAATAGAAACGCAAACCAATTTTAGGGATGCTAATAAAATATTTGGGTTTGAAAGTTTTTCGTTAGCATTAATTAATTAATTTTTTTGAATACCATTGTATAATAAAGTCTATTACTAATGTATAAATGTATAATCTACATTACTAAAAAGCTTCACTCAAATATTGGCATTGGATATTGATTTATGGCGACCTGACTTTCCAATTAATTTACATACTGTATACAGTATACGTCATACGTATCTTCCTTGAAATCGAAACCAAAAATAAAAATCCACATAAATTAAACGTCGTGTGAGAACATCATCGACACAACACGCGAGATTTGGCATAGATCGACAACTACGCGATAATTGTATAAACAGAAAAAAAAATGATAAATTAGGCTCGAAGAATATTATAATAATTGATTAAAATTCGTTGGATATAAAAATGGATCAAACGGTGGTGGTAGTGATTAAGTCAGATAATCTTTAGTGTCATTTAGTCGACGTAACGGGAATACTGGATGCCCACGATTATAATACTATACAGATACACACGGACGGACGAACGTGTGTACAATTAATTTAATACAACATTACTATTATTGTGTCAACCGCGAACTAGGACTAGACTAAAGCTGTATGCAATTTGCTCCGGCTAGAATGTTTCGATGAAGGCGATTGTGGACTGCGGTATACGTATGGTTGCGTAACGTTCCACCACGCACGGACACCGATTCCAAATAACGCCCATGGCACTCCGCCGGTCGCTGCTACTCGTGTATGCTCGACATGCGATCTCAACAACCCGCGTACGTCGTTATATTTCTGAAAAGACAGTCTGACAGTTTTTGTTCTTCAACAGATTAAGGCCGGTATTGTTGGAATTTCGTACAAATAAAATCATCTTCCGTGCTCATAAATTCGTTTTCACAATGTGTGCCACCTTTACATATTCACCGTTATTTTATTACGAAACTATAAACCTAACGGTTAATTTGTAATATGAACGACAACGGTGTCGATGTTCGCACGGTCTCGTTCATATTTATGATACGAAAAGCGATAACGACATTTTTGCCCGCTTAATCGATCGTATCAAATGGCCGCTGTTCGGCGTACGGTCCCAGATTGTTATATTTTATCATGTGGTATTAATTTTATTACCGTTATTACGTACGAGTTTCAGCATTACGAGTAACAATAGTACTTCTCGTATAATATAGAATTTCAAACAAAAAATCACAGAAAATTGACATGCTACGAAATATGTATATAGTACAATGAAATCACCATAGCAGGGTCGCTATCTGCGACGTCTAGGACGTTTTCGGTCGGAATCCGAACCCAATTCGTGGCCTAGGTATTAACCGAAGCACACAGGATTTAATTTTTTAACATTTGTGTGGATTATAAAGAACTAAGTATAGAGGTTTTCATTATTGTCGGCAAAGTAAATAATATTAATTCCGAAGAAAAGCCAACGGTCGTAGAAACTTTGGGTGAATTACAATAAAATGAAATTGGATAAATTCTTGATTTATAAAGAAAAAGTAACGGGGATGGGATAATGATTAGGTTGGTCCTCGTGACACACAACATTTAAAACAACATTCACCTTAGGGAACAACTCAGGCTCGTGCATCGTAATTGACTAAATTACCCACGGTGTTAATAATCAAATGTAACAAATACCGGCCAGGGTAAATTAAAATATTAATTTTACATACATACGTATTTCTCTGCGTGCATCATATTACCTCGGATGTGGCCACATCCGGAAACGCGTAGCCTGTAGTCCATTTTTTTTTTCATCTGGTGAACCGTATGATGATGTAAAACATAAAATCCGCAGAAAAGACTGTCGGCGTCCGTATGAGGTTCTTCTGGCCATGGAGTCGCGGCATAAACAAAAACGCGTCCGACGTGGGAACGTTTTCTTTTAAATATGAGATAAGTTGAATTCGATCACGACCGGTATTTATCACGGAGTACATTAGCACCACTAATTGTGTAACGCTATCTTCTTCGAGTTGATGCCAGAATAGACGGTAGGGTGGGTGTACTTACTATTATCGCGATCGTAACGGTGCCGCGTGGTAATGGCAAAGACGGTCCGCCACGGCGGTGCTCGAAATAATCCACGCGTCGCCGTTATTGATATTCACGTATCATCATAATATAAAACCCAAGAGTCAAGGACATTACATTGTAGAACGTTACATCCGATCGATTGTATGTCCCAATGTACTATTATTATCATGACTTCATCAATTGAAATTGAACATTTTTTTGGTTTTTTTTTTTTTTTGCCGGATTCTTCTATATGTCCATAACAACTATCATCATTTTGGCAATGTTTTGACCTTGAACATTTTCTCAATCATTAGCCCGTTCGCACTTTCCTTCTTTGACTATATCGTTCTTTAATATTTGAATGTTTTAATCTTAATATTTTTGTTTTATTGTTCTTTGAATAATAGCATTGATTATAAATACTATATAGTATTTATAATCAATGGTAATAGGACTGTCAACATTTGAGTTAAATGAACGTTTTTTAGTTCTATCAAATAAATTTTATTTATATCAAAATCATAACTAACATGTATAGGGTGTATACCCTCATTTTACCAACGTCATTTAAACGCACGGCAATAGATGATTTTTTCGTAAATATTTATCGCATAAATATTATATTATATATGTTATAATAATACAAAATGTTATATTTTACATTTTTATTTTTACAAACCAACAGCTCTTACTTAATCTATTTATTTATTTAGTTTTTTTATTAGTAGTATAAATATACAATTTATTCAATATTACTTATTTATCTATTACCTACTTCTCTCTAATCATAATACTTATGTTGAGGAATAAAACATGGTATATTAAAAACAATAATAGTCCGATTATCAACATCGATCAAATAGATTATAGAAATAATATTTAATACTAATATCACTGTATTAATATCGTTTGTAAAAATTAAAATTAAGAGAAATACCGGTTAATTTTTCATAGACAAACAAATTGGTAGGATAACCATTAGACACCACAAAAAAGTATGAATAATACCAGCATACTCGTATAAAAGGATTGGTATTTGGTGGTATAAACTACAAAAAATAAATTATTAAAACAGTCCCAGATTTCAATTGGAAACACATATTATAATGGTCCAAATTTCTACAATAAATTGTTGGTCGACGAAATTAAACGATGTATAACCATAAGAACAATATTGTAATATGTAAAGAAATTGTTTATACTAATAAGTAATAACTGATATTGAAATGATGTAAAACATTATATTTGTATTTTAATCATGAGAATCAAAATTGACAACTTTTCTGCATTACCGGCGGTATTCTTGATGTTGGCATTTTTTTTCAACTACGTATTTTAATTATATAAGTTTTTGGATTGTGCAAATATTGATAAGATGATACGTAGACAGGTTTAAATAGATTATATTTGAATTCAACCGCAATAGGTTGTCCAATGATTATAACCTGAGATCCCATCGGGTTAAAGAACTGCTAGTACACTAGTACAGATAAAATGAAAAAACAAATAAGTTTTACTTAATATGTGGTACTAGGCCTAGTAGGCCTAATATCTAATGGACGTAGACAGGCACGTTCGCAAAAAAAAAATTTGGGGGGGAGGGGTTCAGAAAAAATTTACAATAATCAATACTACATATTATATTTTATTACTTGTATATGAAATAAATAAATTACACAAAAATTATTTCGGGGGGAGGGGGTTTGAACCCCCAAAACCCCCCCTGTATACTTGCCTGGACGTAATTTGAGTGGGTTTATGTTCCATTTAAACCTAAAACCTTACCTCTCAAGATAATCCCCCTTATTTACATTACATATTTATTATTATTAATTACCTATAACCCCACAAAAAATTACAAGTGTTAAGAATTCGAGAGATTCGGTCTTGATACAATGATTAACTAACAATTCAATATTTTACAAATACTATTTATTTAACCAAGCTTTTTTTTTCGAATCATAACCGAAAATAGGTACTTTTCAAAATGCTTCGATTAAAATAATAATAATCTGCTCCAATTTAGATTTGCAATATCGTTATCAGAATAATGTTACACTAGATTTTAAAAATGTTTTAAAATAAGATTACTCAAAAACTTTTCAAACATTTTTAATGTTATGGTTACTGATGACAATTGTTGGAAGATTTAGTTCTACCATTCCTGGATTTTACACTGATTATACTTAAGATTATTTGTATTAAAATAAATAAATTTATACATGTGAAAGATTTTTAAATATTATTCATTAAGTGACAAATATTTTGAATGCAATTTTTTGTTTTTGTTTTAGTGTTACGCAGAACATTGTGATCGTCCGGCTACAATTATGTGCAGTACTTGCATATCGGTGAAATACTGTTCTCACGACTGCCAAGTAAGAAAATAGTTAATAGGTATTTATTTAGAAATAAAGTGCACTTTAGTTATGTTTTAAGAATTAATTAATAAAATTAATTGATGTTCAACAGAGATTGGATTGGTATGCATCCCATATTCAACACTGTGATAAACTTCGAAGAAAACAAAATTCACTCTAATTTTCAATTATATGTATATATATGTATATATGTATGTGTATATATATTTATATTTCAACTATCATGTGATACTTCAGACTTAAAGGTTTTTACCTATAAATAATTATATTGTACATTCAATAATGAAAATAACATTAATTTTTTTTGATATGATTATAATTGTATGCAGCTTTTGTTATTTTCGGGTACTTAGTATTATTTTTATTATTATATATTTATTTTTTTATCATATTCTATAAGTTCAATTTATTATGTTTATTTAAATCAAAACTATGTATTAGTAGAAATGAAGGATGTAAATGCATCATTATGATTATTGACTTTAATTTTTAAGTTTTTTTTTTTTAATTTTTCCTTTATAATTATAATTTAATATAATACGTACAAACAATTAGTAGAAACTGCTTATAATATAAAATAAACAAAAGTAAAAAAAAATATTTAAATTTGTAATTTTGTTGAGTTCTACCTTACATAAAGAAATTTTGGTCTGTATTAAAACATAGTTTACCAAACAACTTCACATTAAAGTGATTATCTGATTGTCGTAGAGTATTAGTCAGGTTGATGCATTAATAATGATTGGACCACTATAAATAATTTTGCCATACCTAATTTCCATGCAAAAAAAACTTAACGACCATTAATTGTGGTATAGTTGATGATAGCCTGAGGAAAAAGCGATGACAGATGAATCTTAACTGTGATTGTTATGTAAATTGGTAATTTTATGGCAGTCGATATCTTCGTACGGATTAGATTGAGTAGCACATTTATGTCATTGTCTTATCATACCTGTTACTTAACAATTTCATAGGTAAAATTAATTTCAATCTATTGATGTTTATTCTATATTTTTAATCTTAGTACCACAACAAGATGAAATGAAGAATGTTCTAGTTACTGGTATCACACTACTTACTTATAGTTAAAATTCTACCGTAGAGTAGAGTGTAAAACGCAAAATTAACGGGTTCAGAGTAAATTATTCCGGATTGGGATTAGAAAAATGTTAATCACAAACCGAGATTCGTGGGTAAATCTGGAGTTTAGAAATGTTGAACCTGACCCCATGAAGAAGGTTAAGCAAGGACACTGGAGTCGTCTGAAGATGATCTGCGGAGTAGTAGACATAATGAGTCTGAGGACTTTACTTTTTACCAATTTTGGAAAAATGGTAATGGAAACAATAAAATTACTTTTAAAATGTTTCAAAAACGTATTTTAAAATAGTTTTACTGCCGATTTAAGCTTACGGTCCAGATTTTTTAATTTCCGGTATTATATTTTGGTGGTGGGAAACTATGAATAACACGATATTTTATTCATAAGTAATTCTCAATATGATTCATTGAAATCATTAAATCATTTATTGTAGTCAAATAAGAAAGCTTAAGAATAATGACTCGCATTATAGAATGGTGAATAAAACGCCATTTAGTTTCTAACAGTTTTTTGAACATTAACTCAGTTTGGCTTGCAACAAATAGTGAACTTTTGTAATTATATTTTTTGAATAGAAAAATCATCTAAAGGTGTGAATGGTAAAAGATTTGGATATAGTAATGGATGAATGATATTGCTTTATTGGTCTTGTGCTATTTCATCAACTTGTGTCAAAGTAATATTAATAGTATGTAAAAATTTACGGAAAATATGAGACCGCAGAATAGGAGATTTTCCTATTTAAAAAGTTTCATAGAAAGTTTAAGACGTTTAGGTTCATTCTAAACATATTAATAATATTTTATACTACACGAAAGTCGAACAAAATAGTTAGAATTAGGAGGCTAAGTCCAGGGCTTGTTTAATAAAATAAAAGTTCTGTCATTTATTTTTGAGGCCCAATTTTAATCTAACATTCTAGTTAAATATATATATAATATTAATATTTATTATTTAAATTAATTTATTATTATTAATTAAACGTCTATCAGGGCTCAAAAATCTTAAATTTAATACAATTCAAGACTAAATGATTAAATTTGTATACATAAAACCATACATAAAAATTAAGGAGGACAACATGGATCGGGTTTTCGGTATTCATTAATTAAAATGAAAAACACGATTTTATTCACATTTACAACAGATTTTTTAACATATGTTTTGTATTATTATTTGTAACCATACTGTTGCCTATAGTAACCTAACCTAACATAAAAACAACCTTTCATTTTCAAAGACGAAACCATAATAATTTATATACTAGCTTACATTATGACAATTAAGAATGAGTGATTACTTGTTAGCTAAAATTTAATTATTATTTTATATTTATATTGATGAAATGTTAAATTAAAAATTAACAGGATAAGATCAACAAAATCATGCAAAATGGAAAATTTACATTGAGTGTTTGAAAATCATTGACTTGAGAGATACTTTTATTATCAAAATTAAATACAAATCTTTTAGTTCATTATACATTATCAAATGATATAATCAATGAGATGATTAGGGATGGGATAATATGTTGTCACCAATATTGGCGAACATGAAAAACCAATTATTGCAGTAACTCGGGGATAAATATCAAGCCATTTCCAAGTGTGAATGTAGGACTTATATAATTTTCTCAGTATACCTGTTTTTAAAAGCAAGATATTTCATATTAAGAATAGCTTGAATATATGATAGAGACGTATATACAAAGGGATTAGGATTAAAATATAGCTGTCGCATTATAGGCATTGATGGCCAATGAGGTTTATACATATAGTCACTGAACACGCTAAAGCAATTAAATGAAACTAATTTATGAATGATTCCAAAGAACTGAACAGAACTCTAAAATTGATCTAACGATCTAACTAGTGAGGTATACAACTTTTGAGATAAAGATCATTTAAAAATTCTGTAGGGTTCTGAATAAAAAGAACAACGCTTCTTAGAGCTTTTTAATACAGGTTCCCAAACTATGGGTCAAGTTTATATTTTTTAGTAAGTCGCATTGTATTTTTAAATGATATATTTTTTTGAAAATGTGTCATAAATGTCCAAACTAATCCACGAAACAGCAAAAAAAAAAAAAAAATTCATTGATATTATTGTGGTTCGTCAAAATTAAAAAAAAAGAATGTAAAATGGGTCGTGCCATGAAAAGTTTGGAAACTTCTGCTCTAAGCTCTAACACACAAATACACAATATAATAAGAAAACTACAGGTTTTTATTGGAATATAACCTCAAGAATAAAGATCATGAACTGTATTCATTTCTTCAAGATGATCACCAAGGATATAATATTCCTTTTTTATTTGATTATTAGATCGAAAAATAACATATGGAATGTGTTTTATTTTTTAATCATTTGTAAGGTATAAATCACTTCATTTATCAGTCATATTTAATCATAAACTGTCGTAACTGTTAAAACGCAAGACATTAGTTTAGAGTTTGAGGAAATCAACAAACCAACGACAATCACAAAATGTAAGATAAATATAACCACATCCATAATACAAATAACAAATAACCTTGGAGGTAAATGACCTCCTTGGAAAACTTAACCGGCTTAAGCAGAGTATCATAAGATTCGGTATATTATAGAAATGTAATTTTGCAACAAAAACAGAGTGATTAGGTTAGGAGCCAGATTTCCTACTAAAATAAGTGTATATAATTTTAGTGTGTTTTCGGGGTTCCATGGAACTATGACATTATAAAAGCAAAATAAATAGTTTTACTGAATGATCTCTCGTAAAAATATATTAGCTGGTGTTAAATAGATTTATAAAATTAAATATTAAAGAAGAGGCGCCATTAACATTAATAAAGGGTTTGAAAAGGCCGATTGTTTTGTTAGAAACCAAGCTTTTATCATTGGAACTATAAATAGACTTAACAAAACTATATTTCCACTAGTATGGAAAAATTCCAACGATTAAAGACCGGTTAGAAATACTTTTGCTAGGAACAAATAAATTGTATCTACAATACCGCAATAATATATTAATATATTTGGTATTTCATCTTGTCCAGGGCTTAGATTCATGCCTAGACAACTAAAGCCATAAAAACTCCTCTGAATGTGAATTTAAAAAGTGACTGATTATATAGATCAATACATTTTTTAAATTTATTATTATTGCACTTTCATTTATGTAATTATAGTACTTATAATGTAGTAATAAACTAAACTAAAAAATGTGTACAATGCCTCATATCCCCCAATTGAAGATATAAGCACAATATTGTACAAAGTTTATCATTATACTTATATATTATGTAACGCCAAAAATATTTAGGATCCGATTTATATTAGTCAGCAATATTTGTAGATGATATAAAGGCCATTTTTTAGATTTTACATTACATAATCAAGAAAATTAATTCTAAACATAATGATATTTGGTAAGTAGACTTATGTAATTGTTTTTTAAATAAAAAGTAACTGCTCGTGCACCACACGCATGTTCGTAAATCAGAGTAGAAATAAGTCACCTTTACCCCCTTTCCCAGTCACGTTTTTTTATAATCAGTGATATCAATTTGATACAATATTCAAACGGGTTTCTTTAAATAAATACCAAATTCAATGTGATTTCAGGTGATTATATACCTATGTATTATAATAAACTATCCCCCCAAAACACTTAATTTAAATACCATGGTCTAAAAAGAAGCCAAATTTGAAAAAAAAAGTTATTGACTAAACCTTTAGAACGCGTGATGATAAAATATAGAAACTAAGTAAAATGCTATTTTGTAATATTACATATACCTATAAGGACAAATATTATTATCTGATTATGTGTGAAGTTAATCACTTACTAGGCAGTAAGAATTTCAGGATATCAAAAATAATTTTATTTGTATTAATAAAATTGTTTGTATACTTCCTGCGAATTAAATATTATGTTGACTAAGTATTTAACTTAAAAAATAATATTAGTTTTCAAGAAGGATATTAATTGTTACATTTAAAATTTAATTTTACTTATTTTCTACATTGTATTACAACCTTTAACATTTTAGCCATTACTCAATACTAATTGTAATGTCACTACGTTTTTTTTTCACTTGCCTATTTCATACACGGAGTTATAATGAAGAGTATTTTTGGTGGGGTATTACTATTTTTTATTATTTATAAAAAAAATTAAGCAATCGTAGAAATTAACAGAGAATGTTTCAACATATGCTAATATTCTTATTTTTATAAACTTAACATGTAAAGTTATAATCAGGGCTAGGATTTGTATGCAACAGCATGTTTTTTTTGCGACTTCTGATTATTGATTTTGACAGTAATGCCCACGAATCACCTCATGATAAGATAAATGGTGGTGTTTTTATTTTGCATGTTTTTGCATATTTTGGATAAAATGCATATTAATGCATATATTGAATAAAATAAATATAATTGCATATTTCGTAATTAATATTCATAATTTAATATTAATATTTCGTATTTAATTCTAGTTCCGCTGATTAAAGTATAAAACATGGTTTTTTTTGTCAAACACAAATTTTATTTTTATAAATACAATGGTGGTATGAATGGCGATTAAAGATTTAATAGTTTGACGGAGAAAGATAAACACAATTAATAAAAGTATGTCGGTCAATATAAAATCCAAGATAAGATATAATTTGTCGGGTCTAGGATTATTTAGTGTATTACAACACAAGACACAATCCCACGTAGACTAGTGTAGTACAGACCATTCAGTTGTCCATGTATCATCGTTTATTATTTATTATTATTATGTTTACTATTGTGTAAAATTATTGTAATTTTTATTTTAAAAATGCCGAAAGTCAAAAATGAAAGTGCCAAATAACGACAATTTGTTGTAGAAATTTCTATATTTTTGTGTTTATCTTATAAAAATTAAAATGCATATTTTTGCATATTTTGGTAAATAAAATGCATATCTTACAATTTTTTATTGCATACAAATCCTAGCCCTGGTTATAATCAAAGCCAAAGCCTTAAATTATAATAAAATTCAGGTAAATGCCAAACAAAACTAGTAACACCCGCTACGCACAATAATAACAATAGTATCGAACATTTTAAATTAGTTATCAAAACATGTCAGTAATAGGTTTGAGTCGACCCTGAGAAATAAGAATTAAACACAAAATGTAAAATGATTTTTCACCAGCTCAACGGTCAATCGTTATTGCTTGGTGTTACTCGTACGTCGTCGTCGCCATCGCGAAATGAAAGCAGGGTTTAAATAATAATATATTACAATACATTTGTGCAAGTACGAAAAATCGAACACTATGAGTAATATAGTTTATTGAACATGTCAACATGTTTCGTTATAATCTATAAGAATAAGACTATAAGGTTTCTACTATTACATGACCTACTATATTTTATCGTTAATTGTGTAGAGCTTGACAAATGATTTAAATAAATGAATACTCTAGCTCCAGGTTTATATACTTGGTCATAGAAACTATAGTTTTTTTTTTGTTTCCTATAGTTTCGAGACACTACCGCCGCACTGTGATGGATTTTATTTTCGCATTCTGATAAGCATATAATATTAAGTTGCATAATATCGAGAAAATGTCTATCCTTCTTAAAAATTTTAGACATTGGGGGGGGGGGGTATATATCGCATATTAATAACGTAGCCTAATATACAAACAATGTCAGCCACTCAAAGTATTTATTGGTTGGTGATAACTACGGTAACTACATTAAAAAATACATATGCTCTCTCATACATGTATGACATTATGAGTATTTTTATAGGTTAGTATATTTATATTTTTATTAGGGAATCCTAATTTACCTGAGCATGGGCTAACTTATTTTTGAACAATTAAATCGTCTTATCCCAATAAATTGTTAAGTTTCTTGACGATAATATGTGTACCGTACAAATAATTTTATTCATATTATTATACGTGTTCACTGTTTAAAATTATCAATTTGTGTTATAATTTATATTAATATTCAAAGATTTTTTTTTTAAATAAAAAAAAAATTGTCTACTAAAATATTAACTAAACCTAATTATAGTTAAATTAGTGGTCGCCCATAATATGAAATCAATAATTATATACAATAATTATTTTTTTACATTTATAAAAATTTGTAAACCAAAATAAGTAAAGAAAGAGAAAGTGGAAAAAATTACTAATATATTGTCTACATAAAACATTCATTTAAAATTCAAAATTACACAATGTCCAAATTACCGTACTTTTGGACACTAGCTGTTTTTCCGTCCTCGGACCATATGAAGTGTCAATTTACCGTAACCCCCGACAAATATTGTACATTGGCAACACTGATGCCAGTAATATTAATGTGCATAGCTATTCACTTATGGACGTTTTGGAAAATGAGTTGTAACTATTGTAATTTGTAAATTATATATCTTGTATGGTACCTATAGCAATACAGCATAAAAGTGTGTGAAGACTTTAATTTCCGGTCAAATCCTGGAACATTTTTTTGTCCCAATACTTGGACAATACTCCAACATTTTTTTGAATTTATCTACACACATTCTAATGTTACAAAAAATATTAATTTGTTTATGTCACATTAATATTGCAAATGTAAACCTGCAGACTACACTGGAAACTGACGGCCCACAAACTTTTTTTTTTTTGCGACTCGTTATGTTTAAAACTTTTAATTTTATGTCTCAATAATTTTTAAATATGAAACAGAAGCATTCATTTTCTGTTTATTATTTGTAATTGCAAATATTATATTTTTACAGTTTAAGCAACGATAAACGAGTTTATCTAAATAATTGATGTCTGATGACAAATTTCTAATCTAATATACTTAGTAATAATATAGTGACATCACTGACATTAGTGATATTACATACGATTCGATTACATCGAATACGACAAATGTGTTTCTAATAATCGACATTAAAAATATTCGTAACTATGATTTACTATTTAGTACAGTTTATTTTTAAACTGACTAACGTGCAAACATAATTTGTAAATTTAAATAACCAAAAGTGTTTTATAATTATTATTTTAATAATATAATGTCAAAATACCGTTAAATATGCGTCGAACACCGAATCATTGATTTTTTATTTCATTGATGACTTTTTATCGAAAATAAATTTAACTTTGTAAATTATTTCTTCTGCAAAATAGTATAATGTTAAACATTATTACTAAACAAAGCATAAATTAAAATTTGATCGTCTCACTAATTAAAATTAAATGAATTATTGAAAAAGTTCATTAAGTAATTAGCAAAATACTTTTTAATTACAACATAATTAAGACAAATCAGGAGTACATGCCAGTTTTATAGTTGCTGAAATGATAGTAAAGTGCAATGGGTCAATTTAATCGACTATACGAGTTTATAAAAATATTTACACTCAGGTTATTTAGTATTTGAAATTGGTGAGATTGTTTTGTTTAGATCTATTAACAAATTACTTTATTTCTGAACTAGCTAAGAAGAGTTTATAATATTTTAGTTAATATTATAGATAATATTTAGTTAATATTTTTAGATTCGTTTTTTCCCAACATAATCTGGTGTTTAGACGCAGAACCATTTACTAAATTTCTGTTGGTATTATTGATTTTTGAAATAATAAAAAATAATTTTTGAAATAATGTAATATAATGCGATATTTTTAATCTTTGAAAATTAACTTAAACAATTATTATTAATTTCAAAAGACTTTAAACATGCAATTAACTCTTCTTTATCCAATATTATATCCAAGTAAAATATTTTTATATATATATAATTTCCAAATTTTCCTTTGCCGATAAATATATTTATAGTATAAATTCATTTTACTATGTCCATCAAACATTTCCGGTTGAGTCTTGCCTGCTGATGGCGCACGCCTATGATAGTACCTAGTACGAGTACCCACTAGAACTTATTAGAGTTGCACTATCCGACTAACAAATTTGGAAATATAGGTAGATAATAAATTAATAATAGAATAATATTAAATGGTTTGATATTTGTAATTCGATTTTTGAAAAATAAAATGGATAATAAATAATCGCTCGAATCCATTACTCGCTACTATCGTAATTGCCATTCGTTGGATTACCATAATGTTGATTATTTCTTTTCAACTCATTGATAACGAGTTTTATCGTTTTATGTATACATAATAATCATATTGTGTATATTTAAACCTATTTTGTTTTGGATGTTGTGGTACAATTACTGATCGGTTCCTGTTGGCTGTTGGTCGACAAATTGGCAAACGCATTATATGATCCAAGCTTCCAAGTCCACGAATAACTTCTTCTTCTTCTTTTTCTGTGCCTTCACAATTCTGTAAGTGTTTTGGCTGCCACCGTCACTGCTCTCCAATAATCACAATCCTGTATCCTTTCTTCCCACTCTGTTATTTCTAACCTCTCTAGATCTTGTTGCACTCCATCCATCCATCGTTTCTTCGGTCTACCTCTGAGTTTTCTGCCTGCTGGTTTGTATTCAATTGCTGCTCTAACTTCATTTGTTTCCTCTTATCATTGCGTGTCCAAACCATTGTATTCTCTGTCCCTTTATATAACTTGTTATGAGAGGTACTTTGGTGATTTTTCTTATTTCTTTGTTTTTTTCTTCTACGCCACCTGTTTATTTCGGTATCAAAAAATGGTCCACATATTGTTCTTAGAACTCTATTCTCAAAACTTCTGAGTTTTTGTTCGATTTGTACTGTCGTCGGCCATACTTCACATCCATAGGTTAGCGTTGGTCTTACAATACTCATATACAGTCGTATTTTTGTCCCTCTAGAGAATAGTTTCGATTTAAAAAATTTTATTAGTGAGAAGAAAGTCCTTTCCGCTTTGAGCAAGCGACTAGTTATTTCATTGTTCCAGTCATTGTTACCAGTGATTGTTACACCTAAGTATTTGAAGCTATGTGCTTTCTCAAATACGTAATTATCTACTGTAAGGTCTTCCTCATCTTTTTCAGGCAACGTTTCCATTACTTTTGTTTTCTCCTCATTTATTTCTATACCAATCTTTTTTGCTTCCTGTATGAGTGTTTTGGTATTTCACACAATCATTTCCTTGTTTTCTCCTACTAAATTCAGATCGTCTGCAAAACCTAGTACATCTAGCGTGGTTTTGCCAATATTAATTCCGAGTTTATTAATTTGTACATTACGTATTACTTTTTCTAATGCTGTGTTGAAAAGTATTGGTGATAGTGTGTTACCCTGCTTGAGCCCTGTTATCACTTCAAATTCTTCGGACAATGTACAATCCACTCTAACTTGATATCTTATTCCGTTCATATACATTTTTGTCAGTGATATGAGTTTCGTAGGAAAGCCGAACTCATACATTATATTGTATAAGCTGTCACGATGAATGCTATCATAGGCTTTTTTGAAATCTACAAATACTTGCCATATGTTTTGTCTGTACTCATATTTCTTTTCTAGGAGCTGTTCTATAGTTGCGAGCTGGTCATGAATAACTAGAATAGTAAATAGTATAAACACATTTGATAACTGTGAGATGTCTATTATTTTAGATTCAAGCTTGATAGGATTCGCGTTGTTCTTTCATGACTGGGTTCTGATCACATTTATGGTCTGTTTCTGTTGTATTCAGAGGCGGATCTAAGATTTTTTATGCCCGGGGAAAATATTAAAATTACACCCAATCATAGACCAAGACTGAAAATATATTATTCCCTTCAATTGTTTTCTAATAAATGGAACTAAAATTACAAACATACTTTGCATACTACACACTTATTGACTTTTAAACACATAATAATGTTAACTAACAAAGTTAAAAATATTAAGCTAGGTCATAAATACTCATAGAATCTTAATATTACTTATTAATTATGTTACAATAATTAAACTAAATAAGAGTTATTACGCGAAAAAACGAACCTTAGGCCGCTTTGACATTTTCGTCCTTAAATGTATAAACATTATATTTTAAAATTTTAAAAAATATTCAGATTAAAGTGATTAACAAATTTTCAATGATTCGGACTAAATAGCATAGCATAGGATACCTAAATATTTTTCAAAATCTGAGTGGCCTAACTCACATTAAAACTTAACAGACGTTAATTGGGTTAATGCTTTATAGATTGTTTAAAATGCAAGAAATTATACATAAAAAGTGAGTTTATTATTTTCTTTAGAGTGGATTTTATATTTTTATAAGAAAAAAAAATGTTGAAAAATGATCAAAACTTGAATAGGTACCTTAATACTTGTCCTATATAAAAACACTTTTGCTGTTTTGGTTCTGTGTTCGTTGTCGTGAAATATAAAATCGTTTATTCTGATAAAGGTACACAAATTAATATTTTAGACCAATAAAAAATGTAATTAATTTAAACAATTTATAATAAAAAAAAGAAAATCTTTTTTTAAACATAAACAAATGTATAACCATCTTGGTAAATGTATAATAATATTATAAAATATTAACATAATTTTTAATAAACAGATATATTATATCGTACGTTGATTGATAATCTTATAAAAGTTATTGTGTAAGTATCAGATATTTTAACGAAAACACAGCATCAATAAATGCCTAGTTTGACACTTTCACTCAGAATCTTAATAATTACATATATACTTATTAGTTATTACTTATACCAGTGGCGGCTCGTGGGTGCTGGTGGTGGAGGAGCGACTTTAAATATAATACCCCTAGTTATACGTATAATAAAATAATACATAAAATAGTATACACATATTATTACTTTTATGCTTAATATTTTGTTCTTCAAATTATTATAAACATAGTACGTAAGTTAATTATTGTAATATTGTATATATTATTATATAATTTATGGAGTTATTTTATGAATTAAGGCCTGACGTAGTGAGAGTGATGTCTATAATCACAGGCCACAAAAAAAAATAAAAATAAAATTTATATTACGGACGATGCTGCTGTTCGTCCAAAATGCGTATTGCGTATTTGCGGTAGTATAATATAATAGTATAATATTATGTTTAAAAATAATAATTAATAATCGATAACTCGCGACGAGCGTATACGTAGATAATTTTAAAAATAAATATATTAACTGTATGGACGACGCTGCCCAGTCGTCCATAATCTGTACCTATTATATACTATTCAAAAAATGCAGTTTTATATGTGATTTTTTAAAATTTATAAATATAAAATTAATTTTCTTTTTTTAATTAATTTTAGTAGGGGTGCGATTGTGCTGTCGTCCAAGCCACGTGCCGCCACTGATTTATACTTATACGAATCTATTCATAATCTTACCTTTAACTAAAATAATGTCTATTGTCTATACCTACTAACTGGCTATTCCGTGCGCTGAGAGGATCAGCCGCGCTTTCAAATGGCAAATGGCAGAATTTATTACTGTGGTAACTAATTTTGTCCGCGTCGTCGTCGTGCGTCGACGATAACGTTCATATTAATTATTATATTTAAATATATTATTGATAATATACGTTTATATTTAATTTGTATTATTAGTCTGTCTCTATAATCTATATGTACTGTCGACCGTCGACGTACGCCGATAGTGCAGTTATGCGATCTAATAATAGAATGACGATTAATTATTTTACATTTACGCCATGTATGATTGTACTTTTGTTTTTTTATTATTGTTGTTAATATTTATAGTAACAATAATATAAATACCCACAAAAAAATTACGCCCACTAAAATTTTTCGCCCGGGGATCAATCCCCGGCTTCCCGCCTCCTAGTTCCACCTCTGGTTGTATTACACTAGATCCAAATTCCAAACGTAACAATATTATTAATTAGGCAAATTTACCCCTCCCTTTTATTTAAAATATTTTTCCACTGCTGGTTATGCTCTCTGGGCACCTAAGTAAGTGGACATGTTTTGCTCTTGATCACATGAACATGTCGTATTTTCATCAGCCAGTAGTCCCCATTTCTTTAATTTGACTTTACAGCACTCTACAACTTCCAAATCTTCTATTTATTTTCATGATCAGGTGGTAGGGTTTCCATTAGTTCTAGCCATTGATTTTCGGAATTAATTTCGTTTTCCCACTTGCAGTTGAGTCTAGATTCACTTGGTGTTTTATGTAATATAATAGTTCCTTTTCAATAAATATTACGTGATTTGAGACTGTTTTTTGGGATTATAAATCCATGCATAACGTGTCTATTATCTATTTTTATTTTTGTTTATTCCTAATCTGCTTGTATAATTATTGTCTAATGTAAACTATACCGGCTATAGTACAGGAATTGTGGAGCAAAAACGACTACAGTTGAGATAAGCATAACTTTGGGAGGGGACATCACAATATATTGCCAAACTTCTCATTGTATTTTACTAGACGGGAAGTTTAATGTTAATGGTACAGTGAAGTATTGAACATCACTCTTTTGCCGTAGATATTTTTCCGAAACAATGAGTCAATCGCGGCTACATAATGCGTAATCCATACGCGATTCGGATTTGTTCCGCGTGCAGTTGTTCCGAATCGCTGAATGATTTTAAAATGGGGAACACGTCTAGGAATGTTTATGGTCACATAACGATGTTCCCAAAAATTATTAACCCATTTTTAAATCGATCGATGGTTAGGAACAACTACTCGCCGAGGAAGTCCGAATTGCTTGCGGATTGCGCGTTGTGTAGCCACGATTGACTCATTGTTTTGGAAAAATTTCTCTACAGCGAACGAACGAACTTCACTGTACCGTTGCAACATTTGCAACTAAACTTAGTACTTACCGTTCCGTACTACACAATAAGACGTTCGGCAATATTCTGCGATGTTCCCTCCTAAAGTTACGCTTATCTCAAATATGGTCGTTTTTGCTCCGCCTCCCTTTATGTATAGCTTTTGATTAGTATGTTTTTTAAGCATTCCGCAACTATCTATACACGTTTCGTTTAGTGCAGTGTCCGGTTTTTATGCATGTACTAAGCGACACGATACTGAACTTTCATATTCTCCCGCAAAAAATTATAAAGAGAGCGCAGTTGTTTTTGCGACTTGTGGTCCAGTGCCTCATGCTAATACCACGAGCTATGCAATTTCATAAAAATTTTAATTTCAAATGTTCATAACAAAATTTCTAGTTACAATTTTTTTTACAGCAATTTAAAGAAAAACTTATGAATAACCTTATGTTAAAATTTTAAACCTCAAGTATAAATACCAAAAATTTTATGAATTTTCAACTTCAAAATAACTTGCAAATTATCATGATCTTGACATATTAAAATTTTACCATATATACAATAAATTATGTAAAAGTAAGTAATAACTATATGAATAAGTATAGGATCAATAAGTAACACTTAGGAAGGTAATATAAATATTCTTTTCGTATATAAAATAAATAAATGATAAACTAAAATAATATTGATGATCAACAATAATCTAAATAAGGAACCGCTGTCACTGATAACCGAGGGTTCGGAAATCTTATTATTACTATTTACTAAGTTTAATCCTCGATATATATAGAGAAAATATTATACCTATCTTAATAATCTGGTTTAATCTAAATGTTAAGCTATTGTTGAAGTTTTAGCTATAACATTGCCAGGGTCTCAAGTCTCAATCAACTTTTTTATCTCGTATTAGCGTTTTTTTATAACATACATTGGCACAAATTCAGTTTTTGACTTGGTGGGGCTTTTCAAACGACATTTACTGTATTATGTGTATTAGATAATTAATGAAGGATTTAAGTCTTAAATTAAAATATAAAGGAGCTAAGCCTCTCTAAGTCCCCCTCTCAAATTACACTATAACCCATGAATATATACACTAATTTTTATATGTATCGGTGTATATTGACTTACACCATTTAGATAATTTTTAATATATACCTGGATGGCTAGATAAAATATGGATACCAACGGAATCGACCAAAAAAAAACTGGTTAGACTCTTCGGCCCAGATACAGGAATGTGTGAATAATATTGCTGTATGTGGCTTTTTAAACACTAAACCAATGTAACATTACTCTTGAAAAAACGATTCTGAGTGAAAGTTAAATGTATCTGTTTATATTTCTAATGATGAATGGTGAAATAGTCAATTGATAGATAGGTATATAATGGCAGAGCCGATTCTGTGCCGCCTTCCTTATAAACAACACAGTTTTCACTAAAATTGTTTTGAAGATTATGAAATAATCGTCTGTGTAATGCAAGTACTTTTGCAGTAAATATTCCTGGTCTCTACAATTAATATTTATAGAATAATAATCAAATAACTAATATCGTATAAAATCGATGTTCGTTAAAATGCATCATTTCAACTATTAGTCTTTCAACTATTTAAATTTCTAACACTTTTACATTTTTATATAACTTTCGGTAAAATAATTTCATTTGAGCGACGAAAAAAATTTCTTTTGTAAATATCAAATAGTACCGTGATAAAATACAAGCTAATCTCGAAACCCGTATAGAGGATAGAGTTTTCCTAATCAAAATCGTGTACACTTAAATAAAAACACACACACACACATCATGCCGTCATGACAATAAAACCGATATATTCCTCATTTGCTCAAAATCTAATATTTTATAATTAGAAAAGTTCATTGGCTAATTAATTAATACAATAAAAAATATCAAAATCATTTTTGCTTCATTTAACCCGCAACAAATGGACAAAGGAATGCAATAAAGTAATAACTAATAATTACATTTGTACCGAAAATGCATATTATGTACCTTCGATCTAGTGTCTACCGTCCACCGATCGTTACATTTTACCGTGTATTCGTGTTTACTAAATACATGCAGAGTATAGAATAAAATGATAAAATGATTTTACAATGTGACCACATCCTCACCTGGATAATATTATTAAAATGTTCGTACTGTATAAGATTAATGATTGATATCATATTATCTGGAACTTATGGAATCCCAAGTTTGCGAAACCATAGGAATTGTTATTTCAATACCTAAATTGAGTTACAACGATAATAAAAATATCATTCTAATATTGTTACATTAGCAGTAATATACTAAAAAATTTCGCACATTTCAATATAGGTACTGTAAAGATACCATTTTAAAATAATTTTTCTAGATAACTCGACGTGAGATTGATGACTCATATTTTGTATATCTATACCTAACTAAACTATTTTACTTGTTTAATAAATCCAAGTGAAATTAATGGAACAAAATTAAGGGTATTTTAAAAACATATTCATCACTCATCAGTCATCATACAGGTTAGTTAGGTAGTATGTACTAAAATAAATGAAATACCAAGATAGACTGCAATTTACATAAAATTAAGATTAAGTGAAAATTAAGTAAGCTATACTTCTTTTCAGATACATATTTATTTGATATTATAATGAAATATGTTATTATAAATTAGTTTTCAAGATATAAGTATTAATGTTGATTATTGACTATTATAGTATTTGTCATTCTTCAAGACACCCTTCATCTGTGAATTTCTGACTACGCACCTGTGAAACGGTGTGTAAATAATAACTCAACTTTAATTTAATCACTATTTTTATTCATAAAATATTCCAAGTCCAATAAATTATTTTATTGGTACATCAAAAATATTCTAAGTCCAAATATTAATTTCGTTAATTTAACTAACGTGAAGGGGCTCACATTAATCGGACTAAAACACACCTGAATTTGGTCTGTTCGGGACTTCCTTAAATACCACGCTGTCGTGTGATAGTGTGATACCACAGTCTGTTCCTTCTTTTCCCCGTGAGAACAATCCGCCTAACAGGATGTGGTTATGATTTTAGTTTATACTTTTCTATATTGAATCCTTATCTTATATTTGTGTGGCTGTGACGGCTTTCGGTCTATGGCCATACTCCGATAAGAACCAATGTCTGTGTTTAAAAAGTGACGCAAATATTATAATATGATACAGTCTCATCCTATGGCTATTAATCCGTGTTATATATTATTATTATATCTATTGTATGCTTCACCGCGTCTATATGTATAATGAATAATAAAACGATAAGGTTATTCAATAGTTCAATTTCCATGTGTCCATGTGATCTTCGCGCAATCGTAATAATGAGGAACCACACCCGTACATGCCCATAAGGCATCATAACATGATAAAATCATTTTAGTTCTCACATATTTATATGATTTCTCGTGAAATTGTAATACAAAGGCCTACATTTATGAAAGTTCGTAACAATATTCAGTAAAATAAAATGTTAAAATCTAATAAAATAAATAGTAATAGTAGTAGTTTATATTATACTGTATGTCAGTGTAAGACAATCATGGGTATTACTGTATTTATATTAATATAATATACATAGATAAGTTATAACTAACATTTTAAATATTTTTTATAAGCAATATAAACGTACACTATATGTCCGTACAGATATAATGTACCAATGAACCAATCATAATGTGTACATATTTATGAATTCTTAAACTGTCTCCAATAGCGAATAACTGTAAATCAGTATATACGTACCTTATTGTACTCTTGATCTTTGAACGTGGATTTATAAAACAAATAAAAAAGTAAACTGGAACGTAGATAATAACCTTATATTATATACTATATATATATTCTAGTATATGATCTAACATAACAATACTGTCAACACTAATATTTATTCGGCGGAAGCTTACATAATGTAATCATCTACCATTTATACGTACAAAATCAACAAAAAACCTTATCATTTATTGACGTATTGTTTTAAGTACTTAAATATTCATATCAATAATCACGCCCTTCATGAAAAATCAGTACGTTTCCGCTTAACCATTGCGAATGTCGCCCATCATTGTCACCAACGATTATTTATAAATGTTGTATAGCTTATGTAGTAATATTCCAATAATTATTATGGTTTATTTTATTTGTTGCCGGTTTAGGAAAAAATCTGTTTGAAAATTATCTTGAGTAGGGAGTACAAAAAAGGTACTCCTACATACCTATTTCATCATAATATGTATAATGTATATTGTACTAATAGTTCTAGTGGAATAATTTTCAAAAATAAACAAAATTTAAAATATTTATTCAAAAATAAACAAAATTTAAAATAATACTCAAATTTTTGTTAAATAAAATTCAAACCCTTGAATATTGCTAAAAAAAAAAATACAACTATTTTTTAATGTTTTTCGAGTACCACGATGGTGTAAAAAGGTTTAAATACAGAGTAAAACCAATAATGTAAATTTTAAACTTATAAGCCATTGCCTTGTTGGTGTCTTGGATCGAGGTACGTATGACCATTTATTATAAAATATATTAAAATACTAGTATTTATGGTATGACATATGTGTACTAGCTGCGATCTGAGAAACGTACGTATTTTATGTTTGCTTTTAATCGTTTTTATTATACCTCTATTTTATTTTATTTTGTGCAAATTGCTTATATTTGTTTTTAATTCCGAATAAGTTCATTGAATCTTAAGAATCAAACTAAAACTGATTAGTTTTGATTACTTAAATTAGGATAACCCTCGATATACGGCACAAATGCACAATCAATCTTTAATTCATTTTGTATTTATCTTTGTACTTTTCTTGAAAATAACTATTTTATACAGACCGATCATTTGTTTTAATATGTGGGGAATGAGAAAAAATAATTAATCAAAGTAACAAATTTCAATACCAAGTACCAACCCATTATTTTCGAAGTAGGCCTAGTTTAAAGATAATTAAAAGACATTTATTTATTATATAGTCAATTGCACCGAGTCGCCGAACACGTCCTCCCCATGATACCACATAGTTTGTATTAAAACATTGATTTTATTAATATTCTATAATATATTATATTTTAAAATCAACAACGAAAGTTTAAATCTTGGCAGATTATGATCGACGAAATCATATATGAATGGCTCGAAAATCAATGTGCAAAAATTAACTTAAAAAAAATAATAACGGACTCTGATTATTGTTGAACGATTAGCGCTCCAAAGAACATGTATTTAAAAGTAACCAGCATAAAAATGTAAAAAGTTAAGCAATAATATGGAGAAAAATTAAAAGTAGCTGCATCCCCCCTGCGACCCCCCTCCCCAAAAAAATTCAACCAATGGTGTTATACATATATTATAACTTAATTACTTAAAAAGTACACGAAACATCATAAATATTATACAGAAAGATTTACAGTTGTACGTTATTGTAATATATAAATTAAATAACATACCTAATAATATAATTAGAATTTATTAAATAATATTGAATAAGATATAAACTTAATAATGTACCTACATCAAATGGCCGAACAACGTGGATTAGAAGGATACAATTCTTTTATACTAAACAAATCAAAATTGTTCAAATTGTTACATTCTATATTTGGTTATTCGATTAATCGGATTATTATAACGTTAACGCGTGGTTATCCATAAGTTGTTCTTACTGTCATTCAAATATTGTAGAAATATAGGCACAATTACTTTTTATAAGGGTTTGAAGATCAAATATTGACATATTAATTATTATTACAATTTAAATATAATATTATATATATAACTCAATAATATATCATAAATCATTTCCGTTAAGAATCATTATTCGTGTGTAAACAGGTCTAGTTTTGCTATAGTAAAGTAAAATGTTGTTGATGCGCGAACCTGCACGTGTATTCATGTTTATTTTTAAACTTTGTATATTGTATACATTTTTAATTTTGTTTAATGTTTTTAAACCTTATATAATATAATTATTCTATATAGAATAATTATTTTCTAAATATTCTAAATATATAGAATATAACTATTCTATATTTCTGATCATATTCAATATTGTACTTGACGTGTTAATTTACATCATTTTATTTCATTGTAAAAATGGTTTTAATAATTTTTAAAAATGAAGTGGTCTGAAAGTGACACGATTGCGTTGGTGGAATTGTATGAAATGCATGAGTGTATATGGAATATTAGTTCCAAAGATTATAGAAATTAATTAATGAGAGACGCTGCCTACGAAGATATCGTCAAGACACTTAGATAATTTTGGCGTAACTGAATTAAAACAAAAAATAAAAACTTAAGGTGTACTTACAACCAAGAATTATTAAAAATAAAAAAAATCACTGAAGTCTGGTAGTGGTGTTGATGATCTATATGTTCCAAATATAAAATGGTTCAAATTGATGGTTTCATTCATGAAAAATGTCAAGTCTGTGAAAACTGGTTATACACAGGACAATGCAGAAAGTGGAGGTAAGTAATATTTATTTTATTTGATCTTACTAAACTGATTTTCCCCTTTAATTGTTATTGTAACTTGAAGTACAGTCAATTTTACAAACCATGACTATTTTACCAAAATATGCTTTGAAAACAACTAGTTTTAAAGTTTATTATAATATAACATAATATTATAGTACATAATAATATTATTATTTATAATATAGTATTTAGTTATAGTTTTAAGGAGATATATGTTAAAATATTAGAAATACTAAAATTGTTAGAAATGGTAGACATTTTTTTCAGATGATATAATACATATAATTGAAAATTAAATTAACTAAACAGATACCTACTATTAGTCTAGACTCTATACATATTTATTAGTAAATATGCCTATATTGTCAAGGTACAGCTCCTTCTTTCACAAAATAATTTTTCAAATTATCGCGTATTTTGTTGGCCAAGTCTGATGCTCTTCTTTCTCTATGACTTTCCAAATTTCGAAGCTCAATTATTTCCGTTCTCCAGCGACCTTCGCTCATTACACCACTCGATATGTCTTCCTCATCAATAGACCCAGGTGGTAGGTATGTAGAGGAAGAAGATTTTCGTAGGAAATTATGAAGAGCGCACGCAGCTAGTACAAGTTTGTTCACAGTTTTTAAATTGCAATATATTTTTTTATCAAACACTCGAAATCTGCTTACCAAAATGCCAAAAGCAAAAATACTAAAATACGTCTTGCTCTACTTAAGCGATAATTAAACATTTTTTGGGGTACAGTTAGAGCTGTTCTGTAACATTTATATAATTTCATTATATAATGTCGCAGCGGAAATGCATCATCGACTACAACACAATATCCTTATGGAAGCAGATCTTTTTGCAAAAGTTGTCCAAGTTCACAATTTTGGAGAATACCACTATCCGATGCTGACCCTTTGCTGCCTATTGATACATAAGTAAAATAATAGTAATGGTCAACCAGTGCTATCAATACTACACTGTAAGTCCCCTTATAATTGTAATATTCACTTCCACAGTTAGGAGGTGTCATTATCAACACATGTTTGCCGTCAATTGCTCCGCAGCATTTAGGAAAATCCCATGTATTTTCAAAGCCTTTCACAATGCTTTTCCATTCTTCATAAGTTTACAACTGTGTAAATTTATTTTATTTATTTATTTTTGTTTGTTTAATTAATCAAGTTAACGAAGAAGGGCTATTAGAAAATGTAACAGAAATAATAATATACAGAAATATCTACATCGCCGATGACAACAACTCTAGTTGCTGGAAACCCACAAGTGCCTACTACACCAACGGCAAAAACTCCAGTAGTTACAAAAACATCAGCTAAAAAAAGGAAGCTACATCATTTTACAACAGCGATTACAGAATTGCGTAATATTCAAACTGATTCAAACAAAATGGATTCCACTGAAATAAGTGATAATGATGCTTTTGACCAGTACGTTATTGCAGCACTTAATAAGTTGTCACCAAGGCAAACTCTTTTGGCTCAAAGTGATATACAGTCTCTTTTGACCAAGTACCGATTAGCAGAACAGTCTGGGTCAAATAGTTTTTATTCTACGTCACCACAAGCTTTTTATACATATGATGAAGATACATCTACCCAATACAATATAGCAACAGATCACGATACATCTATTCAATACAATTTATTGTCAACCAACACAGGCAACGAACATGATGAAATCAACAGGGACAATATCGTCGCAAAAGCCTGATCATTAATTTAAATTTAATTTTTTTAATTTTCCCCATATGGGATTTTTTTTATTTATCTAATTTTTCAGTCCATAATATTAAAATAATTTGAATTTTAAAAGAATAAAAGTCATTTTTATTGTAGTTGGTATTAGTTATAGTATATAATCTTAACATTGGAACTAATATATTATAAATGTTTTATATATTGTACCTATCTACGAAATAATTTTACAGAAAAAATACCTTAATATATTGTTCCAGGGCTTGATAAATGGCGTCACAAACTTCTGGTAAAAATTTAGATATTGCTGGAATTGACACTCTAAAGAAATGTTGTAGTGTTCGGTAACTATAACCAGTCGCTAAAAAATTCAATGTTATCTGTAGCTTAATGCGCACTGGTAGTGCATCTCGAAGAATAGTGTCCTGTTTTTGAATAGTTGGTGATACTAAATTCAATAATTGTTCAACATTTTCAGGTGTCATTCTTAAACACAGCCTGTACTCCTTTGGATCCTCTAAAGCTAGTCCAGTAAGAAGATTTTCTAATGCGCCAAGTACAGTTCTTCTTTTTATCCACTCTCGGACCCAAATTCGTTTTTCTTCATTACTGTCATCAATGAATTCTAAAATGTCGTTTACCAACGCAGTTGTAACCACTCGAAGGCATTTCTTTAATAATTTTCGACAGTGACAAAACATACGTTATCTATACTTGTTTATTTGATATTTTGATGTTGATCAAACCTAACCGAGACGGAGTGAGTTTACACATCAAACCGTATAACCGTATAACCGTATAGGTATAGAATATATTATGTTATTTATTTATTTATTTAGTAATATAAACGCCGTAAGGCTCAAGTACAGTGTAAATAAAGATATAACAATAAATATAACAATGTAACAATTTAAAAATAACAAATTACAAATAAACAAATTTAAGAATAACCATAGTTACTTAATTAAATATAGATAAACTTATAGGTTATAGGTACTTAAAATTAGTAGTTCATTATAAAATTATAATGTTATAATGTTATAAAGTTATATTTAAATTGTAATATTATGTCAATATTTGCTGTTCAAACGCGTATACGAAACAATTAAGCCAATTATTTCAACAATTTTTAATTGACAGTAAGAACAAATTTTTCCCAGCCAAATTTTTTTATCAAAAATTATAAAAAAAAATTTTAAAAACATTTCAAATGATTATAATCAGTACAATATTTTGAAAGAAAAAACTACTTAAAGAAAATGACACTCTAAACAACTGGTAAAAGTCTCAAATTTCTATGACTTATACTTCTTGAATAATAAGAAATATTTAAAATCGTTTAGGATAAATCGTTACTTTATGCAATTTCGTAAAAATTTAAATTTCAGGTTGTCATAATAATTTTTTTTAAAGGTTCGGTATAAATTTTGTTATAGTTATTTGAAGAATAACTTATGGATAATCTTGTGTTCAAATTTTAAACCTTAAGTCATTGATTTTATAAAATCAATGCTTAAGTATAGAAATAAAAATTTTATTATTTTTCGACTACAAAACAACTTGCAAATTATAGCGATTTTGACATATTTTATAAACATTTGAGTTTTAAGGACTTATAAAAATAATTTATGTGAAACGATTTTCAATTTTTTTAAATTGCAATAAGTATAATTAATAATAAACCTTTTATTATATTTTCAAACTATTTTGGAAAGCCAAATGTGTTTCATTAAAATTTCAAAAAAAAAAAAAAAATACTTAGAAAAATCGTAAACTCCAATTGTCTATAGATAGGTTAAAAAAAGTTAAAATACTTCGAAAAGTTAATCATAAAAACGCAAATATTAACATTTGGTAAAAATTTCAAGTAATTGCAGTTTTTGGTTTTTGAGTTAGAGTAAAATCAAAAAACGGAGATGATTTGTCAGTCTATAGAATATTATACATTGTAATATAATGTCAATATTTGCTGTTTAAACACTTATAAAAAAAAATTGTGCTTACGTATTTCAATAATTTTGGAACGACAGTTAGAACAAAAAATTTTCTCTAAAAACAACATGAAAATATTATTAATAACAATTTATAGCAATTTATAATTATAATAATAACAATGATATGTATACAATTTCCGGTCGTGGGTAAGTTTCGGATCAGTCCAAAGTCTTAGCGTATAACACGTATTAAATTTTAAAAATAAAAAGTTTAGATACCTATATCGAATATCACTGAAAAATGTGTGAAAATCAAATAATTGGTCATAGCCCATAGGTACTAGGTACATGTTATATTGCTAATAAAAATCAGATTAAAAAAATAAAATAACATTTTTTGAGTTATTTACTTTGAATTAATTCTACTTATATTTAATTAGTTATATATATTATACTACTATTTTATAGTTGGTAGGTAATGTTTGTAATGACTAATGATAACATAATTTCTATTCATCGTTATATTTGTTGCAACGCTATACGGTTAAAACTAAGAATAATAATATGACCGCATTACCGCAATATTGTTCTGACTAGAGTCTAGAAAAACATTTTATTTCAACGGATAAATCAAAATATAAATGAATGATAAACTTGGCAACGTGGCTTCCAATTTTGTGCGCAGTCGTACGCCTTGGAAGGGTCAAAATCATGTTCATTTTTACACCGGCACCACGCCCAGTCGTAAACCCAAAAAAGTAAAACATGGGCAATGGTATCGTATCATTTTGAAATATACATTTTTTAATAAAAATTATTAACAATTATTTTGCATTAAATATGTACGAAAAAATTATGAAATATACATGAAGAAATGTTAAATAATATTACAAAAACAAAAATTAACAAATATGACCAAAACCTACTCAGAACATTTTGGCAGTTAGGCAAACTGAAAAATAGTTAAATTACATTTGAAGTATTTGTTAAGTTAAATTTGATAGAAGCTTTTTTATATCGAGAAAAACTTCTTTTAACATAAACATCTCGTACAGTCATACCTAAGTATATAATATTATGTTTCCATTCTTTTTATTTGGCAGCGTCGTGTTTCGAAATGTTGATTGCATTTTTCGGATTATTGAATAAATTTAATTATTATTCACAATACACAAAAACTAATATTTGATTTTAAATTGGCATTAAAAATTAAAATACGAGTAAAAATTAAATTACCTACTAAGAGCTTTTTGAAAATTTGAAATGAATTATTAAAATTATTTTACAATTGTGAATTGATGTACGTTCTACAAAGATTAGGTACTATCTAAATTAATGTTGATGTACGTTAATAGATAACGTCAATATAAACATTTGGTAAAAATTTCAAGTGTTTGCTTTATTTGGTTTTTGAGTTAGAGCAAATTTCAAAAACCGATCTCATTTGTCAATTTAGAATTTTATATATTATATTATATTTTACATGTAATTTTATGTCAATATTCGCTGTTCAATCGCTTATAAAAAAAAAAAATGTGCTTATGGATTTTGATGATTTTTGAATGACAATAAAAACTACTTGTGCGGAATATTCTATTAAATTTTCAAGTTTTTTGTAAAAGTCAATTTTTTTTACCACCGATTATAAAAAGAAAATGTAAAAAATTCAAATTTTTTAAATGCCTATAAGTAGCTTAAAAATAAATATAATATTTTGAAAAAACTATGACATAAAGGAAATGCCTATCTTAACAACTGGTGAAAACTTCAAGTTTCTGCGACTTATACTTTTTGAATTATAACAAATATTTAAAATCGTTTAACCATAAATTGCTATTTTATGCAATTTCGTAAAAATTTAAATTTCAAACGGTCATAAAATTTTTTCCTTTTGGTCCGGTAAAATTTTTTATATATATTTTTGAAGATTAGCTTATGGACAAACTAGTGTCAAAATTTTGAACCTTAAGTATAAACAGAAAAAATTTTATGAATTTTTATCTACAAAATAACTTGCAAATTATCGCGATTTAAACATATTTTATACAAATTTGAACTTTATGGGCTTATAAAAAAAATTTGAGTGAAACCATCTTCGATATTTGTAGTAACAATTAGTATAACTTATAGTTAATTCTTATTACTACATTTTCAAGAGTTTTCGGACACCCAAAAAATGTTTATATATGTTTTAAAAAAAAACTTACCAAAATCGAAAATTAAAATTGTCTATAAATAAGTCAAAATACTTTGAAAACTTAACCATGTATAGAGAACACCAATATAAAGATTTGGTGAAAATTTCATGTTGTTGCGGTTTTTCGTTTTTGAGTTAGAGCATTTTAAAAAAATGTAGTTTGTAAAAA